>VWYH01000795.1:0-166791 GCA_013399365.1 Pampusana beccarii | reverse complement strand
TTTTTTTGTTTATAATGTTCCTTTATGCTATCCTCAGTTCCTAAAAATATTGCAAGGCTTATGGAGCCTTTTCTTCTCTCTGAAGTCCTATTTGAAAGTTAGCTGGCCTTGAAGGATGTGGTGGGAAGGAGAGAAGGGGACAGAGGACTTACAACTTGAGTTGACCTCACTTGAGACCTGGGCTTTTTGCTGCAGTTTAATAAGAAAGAAAACTTTTCAAATGCTGCATGATCATCCTCCAAAATAGCATACATTTTTGCCATGTTTCCAATTTCAGTTTCATGTCAACTTCTGACACAATAAACTAGCAGTCAGACACCTGCTGAGTACTATTTACAACCATATACTACTCTCCCTTTACAGGGGTATAGACAGGACTATGGAAGGCCTCTACTGTGAACGAGAAACATGAGAGAAATTTGAAGTCGATCCAGTATTTTGCTAGTAAAATATATTTTTTTTACAAAGATATGGAAAGCGTGGACACACAATCATAGGACTGGAGCACCTCTTCCATTCTTAAATCTGACAGTTCTCTTGAGAGAATGAAGATTTGCAGTCACGCGCTGGCCCTGTGATGCATGCTTTAGAGTTATTTATCCCATGGGTTTACAAAGGGGAAGAGCAGGAGAAGACTATCCTGTTAGCCTGCAAGTTGTTCCTGACAATGACAAGATATGGCACTTGAAATAGGAAGAAGGAATCTCTATGCTGTCCGAGGAGCTGGCAGTCTCATTTACCTCACGTCATACTGTACTAGCTAAGTATCGGGCATTTTTCCCTAGTAGATTACTGGTTGATCCCACCACCACTGTCATGTTATGGGTACATGGAGATACTTGACATTTCTTGTGTCACCAGACAGTAGACAACCCTGCAGCAGTTTCTCCAGAGCCTCCAGCAGTTCAGCCCCTCTGTGAGCCCTGAACACTCACCCTAAAGTTCGAGTGACCTTGCTTAAAAAAAATCAGCTAAGCTAATCTTCTGCTGCCCCACCCAGACCTTTTATACAACAAAACGGTATCCCTGCCCCTACTCAGTTCCAAACCCTACCTTCAGCTTTCTCTGACTTCTACCAAAACAAGCCACGGACAAAATCCTCAGTTGTTTTTCTTCTCATAGGCCTCTCTAGCCAAGCACACCTCCTAGTATATCACAGGTCTTGATCAGAACACAGAGGGATAAAGTCTGTTTTCTTTAAGGGGTTATTGATTAAGTACCCTTGGGATCAGTTAGAAATCTGAAATGCTAATTGATTTTGGTTTTAAAGATCCCATGGTACATTTTAAAACAACAAACCCCTCTGACTAGCCAAATTCTTCATGGAGAAGGGGGATTGTATTCAATCTTTACATATTGCTCGTAAAGGTCTTCTTCACCAATACTTAGCACCATGTTATCACTGTAATAGGTATCAGGATCCCTATCACACCATGCATGCTCTCACTGAACTCAATTACACGCAGAATCATAAATATTTTATATTGCGAAGTGGTTAATAGATATTAGGGCCCTGAGGGCTCTAATAGGCCTTAGTGGTCCTGACCAGCCTTACCTGAAGCTTCCACACCCACCCACAAGCTGGAGACACTATTTAAGCTCAGCTCTCAGGTTCTACCTGAGTTATGGTGAGAGAATGTTTGTCTTTGGTGCTGCTTTGGTGCTGTGTTTAGCTATGGATGATGTTGCTCTGGACCCTAACCTGCAGGCTGACTTCTCAGCTTGGCTGTGGACCTGCCTCGTCACTTGGGAGGTACCTTTTGACCCAAGCTCTGATTTACCCTGTTCCCTTGCTTAGGCTCTGTAGGGCTGAGTTGTGGCCCCCAAGGGCCCTGCTAACCTGGGACTCTCCTCCTGCCCCAGTTCCCTGGCCCCCAGGGAGCTTCCAGCCAGCACAGAGCCCTGACAATAGATCCCTGTGCTTTCTTATATAATGATGCACTTTGTGTCCTGATGTAAAATATGTATATTGATCAACAAAATGAATAGGCTATGGGTCAGAGGATAGGTTGAATGCATCTCTTTAACTTAAGATGTGTGTTCTATACAACAGAAGCCTAAAACAATAAAAAACCTTCATGTACACAGTAAATAACCAGCTGACTTAATGATGTGAAGTATGTCTTTGAATTAGTCAATAATACTCAACCTATGCTACACTTACACAAAAGTCAAACAAGCTATTTATGTAAGGTTATATTTTTCTCACCACTTATTTTAGTAGCAGCTAACAGAGATAGTCCGTAGTGCATGTTAATAACACTACATGGTGTGTGAATAACTAACAATGAAAACGAGCTTGCAAGTTAGCAGATATAGGCTTATTTAATGCATTTGAATATACTTCTAGTGGATGAGTTGTATACTATGTATGCCTTATGGTAGTGACCCTGTCAAAACTTGTGTAAGTATTTACAGCCTGTCAGAGATCAGCATTACTTACATGCTTCTAGCTCTGTAGGTGCATAAACTTCTGCAAGAATAAACTTCGTAATTCTGAAGCTTTGAAAGTCCTGTTCAACCTGTTATAAGTATGCAAAGTGCCCTCATTTTTTTAATGTCTTTCTTTACTGAAAATAAGGAATTCCAATTTATAACAATTACCTGTGGCAAACAAATGTTACATCCCTTTTAAAGATACAGGGCATGAAATGCAGTTTTGTGCTGAAGAGATTAAGCAATTTGCTTAAAAGTCCTAATCATATTTTAGTCATAAATATGGGTATCTCCATCTTCAATAGTCTGTTGCTTTCTGCTGAATGCATGCTCCTGGGTCACTGGGCCATCCAGTGAATTTCTATGCAAAAACTTATTCTGCCATTTTTATGTAATTGCTTCCCTAACTGCATCAAGGCATTTTGACTTAAGACAGAGCAGGTTCAGGTCTCCCGTTTTAAATTGTGTTAAATTGGTCAGCTTGAAATAGAATTCAAAGTTACTTCTGAAGCTTTCCAGTGTTCAGCACTGGACAAATTTTGCTCCAGAGATTAAACCTATGACTAAAGTTTCTGAAAATTCTATCTACACAATGTTACAAGATTTTTCCAGCTAAAATTATCCTTCATAGTTCCTCCCCAGAATGCACAGCAGAGTACTTAAGGTCATGTATTCCTGAAGTTAGAGGTGTTCTACCTGTTTAGCTTTCTTTGTCCCTCCCCCTTTCTTTGTACTACTCTTGTCATACCTGTCACTACTTTTATCAGTTAATTGCCATGGGGTATGCTGAATGCAAGCCAGAGGTGCTCAGTCTTGCATTGTAGGAGTAAAACACATCTGAACTTGTATGAATAGCTTTCAGTTCAGCTTGATCCTTCTTTTCTGCAGGCAAAACTACTGAGTCTTCTGCACCTGAGCCTTTTATCTTAGATTGCTCCTGTGCTGCTCCTGAGAGTGCAATTATCTTAATAGGAACAAGATGTGTACTGCAGCCTTTGTGATAACAGGCTTCTGAGTTTCATAAGCCACTTGCACAGAATCGATGTTTCATTGTTTTCCTTGAACTGTACTTGTATTGTATCCAGAAACAACCCACCACTTATGAACCCACCCCAAGCCCTCCATCAGCTCGGCAAATTTGAAGTCCAGGTAGGAATTCATTAACTTTTTTTTTTTTTTGTTACATAGCTAAGCTCTTGCCTAAGATGAAATAGGGCAGTCCCTTTGTAAAGGCAAGCCCCTTGCAAGGGGACACCCTGCCAGTCTGGGTATAGCTTTGTATTCAGCATACAGGATTTTGCTGAGAAAAGTGAACTGGCTGGGAAGTTGCCTCAGACAGCAAAGGTAGCATGGGGCTTGCACAGGCCAGGTATCTGCTGCGAAGTCTGTCCAAAGCAGTGACAGACTTGCCATTGCTTTTTAGTGGAGTGTTCCTTGATGTTAATATATTGCTAAGTTCTTTGAAGCGTTTGCGTTACCTGTCTTCATGTGCCTGTCCTCTTTAGGCTATATGTATGTTGCATGTTTTGAGTGCATAGGCAGCAATAGATAAATATTTGTCACCTCTTAGGGACACAGGTTTTCTGAACTCTGAATGTGTAAAAGAGTGCTCAAGTATTACCTATATCCTGCGAGATGACAAGTCTGGTTGAAGGGAACTGGCTGCTGAGTCTGCAGTGGTTAACCAAGATGAGTCGGGGTTGTGAACTGACCTTGTTTAACACCAGTTGTACCAGTCTGGCTGCTGCTGGGATCTTGCATGTTTGCTGTCCAGTTTGGGTGAGGCTGAAGGCTTTTGCAAGGTCTGTTTGTAACCACAAACAATGAGTTTCAGCCTGCCTTAAGGAGAAAGTTAAATCCTAACAGACAGTAATAGAGGGTATAAAATAAATTGCTTGTTCAGAGAAGCGATCAGATCACGCACAGTTTAGAAAGAATGCGGTGATTAACTTCTTAATTCTCTCGGGAAAAGATGTGTGTTAACTTTCCAAAAATAAACTGAATTTTCAGCAGGTAATTCTAAATAATTATATTGGAATTTGGAAATGAGATTTTAAACTCATGAATTTTTGTGTACACTTCCAGAAATGCAGGGGCAAAATCAAATTTGAGAATGAGTAACAATTGTATGAATGCAACTAGTAATGACTGAATCTTTTATTTTTAGAAATATCTAACCAAAAGTGTCTTTTAAAAGCTTACTATTTTTGTAATAGAACAGTATTTTTATTTTGCCAGTTTTAATGTAAGGCTGATTTTACTATGTTGTATAGTTATGTTAGTATTTCAGTATTAATTATAATTAACATGAGTTAAAATTTTAAATAACACGCAAAATAAGAAAGAACCTGTGAGTGGAGTGCAAAAGAAATCATACTCTCCGGAAGATCTCCTTTTATAAGCTGGAGTGGTCTAATAAATTGCATGAGCAGCAGCCTTAGGTAAAGCACTCTGTATGGTGGGTTTTCTTTGGATTCATGGTTACTTAAGCAAACATTCAGAGTGGGACAACTACATTCAAGGCAATTCAGGTAATTTTAAACTCTTAACCTCTGGGACAAAGGTTTTCTCTACAGATTACTTGGCTGAACTCTGCTCAGAGCTGCTTCTTTCACTGACATCTAAGCAGAATATTTCTTCACCTTTGCAAAATATTCTGCTAGTGTGTAAATATATATATAATATTGTATAGGACATGAATTACAGCAATCAAGTTTCAAATTAGATAAATTCTTTGCTGCCTAGAAAAAAACAGTTTTATTGTTAAGAAGATCCTGGGTGAAAGTTGGCCTTGGTGTCAGTGAGGTCAGGACTTCACCTTGTGATTTTTAAGCTTAATACTTTTTCTCTATGCTTCTGTAGAATATAGATAGTAAATGTCTCTTACAAAGGCATCAAGGCATTTACATGTGCAAGAAAGCTCAATGTCTAATTTTGTGAAGGAGAAGTTGTGTTCAAGTTGTAAAGCAAAACGAAGAAGCTGAGGGCCCAAGGTACTATTAATGATTAAAGGAATATACATGAAATTTTGCCTTTTCTCTCAAGGGTCAAAGTATAATGATTGTTCTTTTGGTCAGAGGTGGGTGGAAGGAAATCTCTGAAAATGGGAATATTATTTTCAAGATGGGTCTCCAACTGTTACAGTATGTTGGTGATTTTCAGTATCCCCTTCATGATGACATTATGCATTTTTCTCCATACTAGCTAAAGGTTAGATGCTAAGGTATTAAGCCTATTCAGTTGCCTCCATGAGATCTTCCTTTTCCACCAGTGTTAATGATTCACCAGTGGTGAACTGAGAACTCACAATCTGCTTAGGTAGCTATAGTCTTAAGCTGTGAAAATGGTCTCAATTGTTTAGTGGCTTGTAAAGCATTTATTAGTGCCCAGGAGTGATTGTTACTTCTGAGAACTCTTAGCTGTACTCCTTTCAATAAATGTTTTTATTTTTGCAGAAAATACAGAAATAGGTATATGTATTTCTTAAACTGGCACCCATCTAGTGAGTTCACAGCAACAATTTACGATCATTTCAAATCATCCTAAATTTTCTTCATCCAGTTTAAAAACAATTACCTCCTAGGTTTCAGATTATATATGTCTTGACAGTCACACATTGTGCTTTTAGTGTATTATACACTGTCTTATGTACAGCAAGGCCTGGAAAGTTACGCCTTGTATTTGAATCAGCTGTACCTCTGAAAATGAACATACACTTAGTAAAATTAAGCAAATTCATCCTCACAAGGTGAAACATAAGAAAATACATAAATAAGACTTGAATCCTAGTAAGGCCTGGATATTTCAGGAAGTCTTGGGCCTTACTAATCCAATCAGAGTACATATTTGCAAAAAGCTAGTCCATACTAAATGCAAAACTTAACAGAGTGAGAAGGTAAACTGCAGCAGAGGGAAGGACAGTGACTTTTGAGGTCAGGGAAAGTCCATAACCAAGAACGTGTTTTGCCAGAAGGCCAGCACCTAGCCACCCAGACCAGTGCTCTTGACAAACGTCTTGAACAATACCGTGCACTAGTTCTTAAATTCTTGACGAGCCAAGACTCTAGCTAGTATAATATTTTTTGCATGGACACAGAAATTGGTATCTCAGTTAAACTATCAGATTAGTCTGGATTACTTTAGACTAATTTTGCCTCAGTGCTTGGCACTAAATCCATAAAGTGTGGAAGTGCAAGAAGCTTTACGTTGGCCTTGGCTGCACAAATTGCTTATCTGTTTTATTGGCTTATTCTGAGGCAGAAAGATAACTTATTTTGATGGGAAAAAAATCTGGAATTCTAATAATGGCTATGAAAGAAACCTAGACTTAAAGTTAAGTCAGCTTTTATGATGACCACCTGCATATAGTGAAATGACTCTGAAGAGTAGTAGGTGTATTTCAGCAAAGACCTTAGTTATTTACATAGGTGTAATTAATGACAACAAAGGACATGAGCTTTATGGAAGAGCTAGAACAGTGGACTGGGAGGCAAAAAATACAAAGACTCTGGCATTTTGTCCCTTTGTCACTGACATACGAGGTGTCTGCACAAATTACAATGACAAGAGTGCTTAGTGCTACCCACCTTTTTTGGAGCTCTGGGTTCCCCACACACGTAAGTGTGTGGTGTTGCTAACAAAATACTTAATTACCAGTTGCTGGCATTTTGAAATTCTCAGCAGAAGCAGCCTATAGAGAGAAAGCAAATATTAAAAAAAAAAAAAAAAATTCTGAACTTAGCAGAAGCAAACAGCCACAGCCTGTTAACTTTTCCCAGCCTATTGATATGAACAGATCTAAGCCAAGTTCCTAATATTTCTTGTCACTGGCATTTACATCTGGGGGCAATGCTAAGCTCAGACTTTATGAAACAGTTTAAGTGTATGCTGCATATGCAGCCAGACTTCTCAGTAGAGCTGGAGTGGAACTAATGCTTTCAGGATCTATTAAAATGTCTACTTTTCAACATTTTCACATTCAATAAATGTACAGGCTGCTGAAAAATGCTATCCTAAATCATGAAAGTTTGAGTCATGAGTAATGAAATTAATGGCTGGCTTTTATCTCTGTCACTTTTTTTTTTTACCTACTGATGTTCCAGAGGAACCTGTAGAAAAACATCTTCAAATATCAAGATAACATCTTTGGTTTCATTTCTTCTTCTTCTTCATCTCACTCCCTGTGCTGCTGTCCAGTCATCACTGAAATCACTTTTCCTTAAGGTCTCCATTTTTCTACTTTTACCCTGGCATTTCCTTTTACTCTTAGGTAATATTGCTCCTCCTTTTGAAAGCCACATGCTTTTAACTCCTCCAACTTCCTTTTCCTGATGCACTGTAATGGAAAACCAGACAGTTAAGGAGCTTCAGGAGGTGAGATGCCTCTTTCCATTGGAAAAAAAGAAAAAAAAAAAAAAAAGGGCTTCTCTTAGCATATTTAACATAAATAAGCTGAAGAACATAATTTTGAATTTCACAGTTCTAATTACTTGTAGAGCATTATGTGTGATTACTCGATGTTATGCATTCAGGCAGAAGCTTTTCACTCCTGAAACATTAATTTTATTCCTATGGCCAAAAGGAAAAGCGTATTGCAAATATCTTTCACACTTTTTTTTTTTTTTCCCCAATCCACCCTTACTGTTGCTGTCAGCTCCTCTCCAGGAAAATCCTTTATCTAGTAAGTGTTGCATGTCAGGAGTGCCAAGGGGTGCTGCTGTGGCTGCTTTGAGTCTAAAAAATGTACTGTGTATGCCAACACTTACGTCTAGTCCTAGCTGCTTAGGGGGACTGCTGTTTTATGAACATCAGATGCCAAATGCACAGAAGTATTTCCTGAGTCTTACTAGCTCCTTGTGGAAACATTAAGGGAGAAAAGCAATTTCCTGTCAGGAAGAGCTAATGTCTCTAAGTGCAAGCATTAAGTCCCTGCAGAATGGTGGTTTCACATGCTATATCTATTTGCCAAACTCTTATCAAGTAAATGGAAAGACTTGGGAGGTAATTAGCTAGTGCTTCATTGTCTGTTCATGGGTGCCTGGCTGTATATTACCTCTGACAAATGCTTTCATTCAACAGTGTAATTGATAACTGCCAGGGTTTTTCTTAATGAGCTGGTTTGATGTCACTCTTTATTATAGTGGCTTGCTTGCACCTTTGCAGATAAGCTTGGGTCAGGGCTCCCATTGTAAAGCCCATATGCTCGGAGGTGTAAACACAGCTGTATTTGCAATAGGTAGAAAGGGACAATTCCACTTAGGAAGATCGTATCCATTTGTTGGGCAGCAGGAAAAGAATAAGGGCAATATTTTCAAATTAAACTAAAGGAAAAATGCCATGCACATAGCTTTGAATGCTCCAATCTCCCATGCAACATCTAGAGGCTCTAAATTATGCTGGGTCTAATTATTATGCATGCACAAAGGAAGAGATAGCCCCTGTTCTGGAGAGATCAGTCATTTCTTATGCATAAAGCTTTAGAAATTAGATGTCAGAAGTCTTTAAAAAAATCAGACATGGCAGTAATGAAGATAAATAAATTTGCATTAGAAAAGTATCCCAAAGTGTCAGGTCTTCGCTATAACTTGGATGTCACCTGACACTTCATCAACAAAAATCTGTCTTCCATATAGTTGGGTGCAACCCTCACTCCCATTTATTTTTTTCTTTTTTTTTCCATTCTCCAACATTTTTGTCAAAGCTAGATGAATCCTGCAACCCACGAGAGAAAGGAAACCTGTTTACAGCTCAGTCTGCTCATTCTTGAAATGTTTTACCACGTCTTTACTAGCAAACCAGGCGAGCATGATACCGACCCTGAACCATGCCACACAACTCTTCTGTACTAGCAAGAGTCACCGGTGCAGCTTTAGTCTGGGGAAATGATTCCCAGCTGTAGTTTGGGGACTTGCACATGACAATGACTTGTGGTGGTGACAACTTGTCCTGGAGGATAAGGGAGTTCAGCTGTCTGGATCTCAGTTGTGCCAGTTTATATAGAAGGCAGAAAACACTCTCTGTCCTGTTGTATATGCCAGCCTCTGAAGCTGCAGAAGAGTAACACCTACTGAAGAAGCAGTAACACCTACTGAACATACCTCCCAAGACACTTCACTGAAACATACTCAATCAGGAAAACACCAGGGGATCGCACCTTGAGCCTGGGGAACTTGCTGTAGTTGAATTGAAGTGCCATGTACCACAACCTCAAATGTTAAAGAGGTATAATAAAAATGTAAACAGTCTTAACAGTGCACAAAGGAACAAAATACGACTAAGCAGAGCCTTGAAAAGAGGCAGAGAGCTGACATGGCATAAAAATGTTTAAAAGCTGCTTGAGAGAACTGTAAGTCTTGGGGCTTTAGGTGGTTGGGCTCAAGGCCAGCCCAGAGTTGATGTAGCTGGTAGCTTTGAAGGAAAGATAAGGAGCCTCAGCAGAGGTTATCTCTGAGGATCTCTGTGAGAAGCCTCAGTGGGGGCTCCTCACACTACTTTTGGGAGCCGCTTTCAAGCTGAGACTCACACCTTTAATTGCCTGTGCCAGGCAATGTGCCCTGCTGATCTGGACACTGAACCAGACTTATCGTCTTGATTTTTCAGCCTGTTGCCATAAACTTGCCTGATGATCTGGGTTTACCCCCCTCCACTCCCCAAATCTGCCCTGTTCCCTGGCTGGGGGTGGTGGGAAAGGCTCTAGCTGGTGAGGACCTTGCCCTGCCAGCCCCATGGGGATCCCCAGCAGCTCATGGCTGTCCTCTTGTGGAGCAGCCAGCTGTCTCAGCACACTGACAAGAGATGTGTTTGGTAGTCATTCACCACTGTGTCAGCCCGGAGAGGTTTTCAATCATGAAGACCATGTGCCAATATAAAGAAGTTCTGATGCAATATTCCCTTAGCCCTCAGGAGCATGAGGGTCTGATGTCATTGCAACAAATGTCATCATCTTGCATTATAAAAGCTATTATTGCAAGTGGTAGGTATATGTAACAATCTAATATTGCTGGCTGGATAATGACAGCAGGTTGCTATAGTTAATGTTTGGGTTTGGGTTTTTTGTGTTTGTTTTTCATTGGTTTTTGTTTTGTTTTGTTTTTGAAACCAAAATACATCAGCCTGAAAGTAGGATGCTTTGTTTTGAAACTAACACTGGTCTAGAGGAGTGTGGATCTGCTGCTCAAATGGTCCAGTACTGAGGGGGTGCCATGACAGTGTGGGCTAACTGAAATATTTGTTACCAATTCCATAGAAGGTTTTGCTTTCAAATTAAATTTATTCCTTTTCTGTTAGAAAGAGATTTTGGTTAAAAATATATATAGCTGCACTGGACTGTCGGGACTACTGATATTTCACAGAAACTCCCTCCTTTCTTTACTCTCCTTTTTCCTCAGGAGGAGAGAGAATCAATGAAACAACTTTCTATCTGAGAGCCATACAACATTTTTCTGCCGTGGTGGTAGCTCCACATCCTGGATGTGCACCAGGGATTAAGGAGCACTCTGAAAATATATGTCTTCACCTCACTGAGTGTCCTTTCTCTCAGATAGAGATAATACCTGAAAAAAAATTAGGCAAGAGAGAACCTGAGTTCTCTTACAAGCAATTAAAATGGATAACTATGCAAGGAAAATGAGATGATGAACGAAAGGAAAAAGAACAATAAAAAGATGGTTTTGTGAGTGACAACAGGAAATTTCCTGGCTATAATGGAAAAATGATATTTTTACCATAATAGTGGTAATTATTATTCCCTGATCCTTTCTGTGCTAAGTATTGCACAAACACAATGGAAATACAAACTCTTCCTTAAAGACTGTGTGATCCAGCCATAAAACAAGAGAAAATGAACAGAGACAGATGAAGAGCACAGCAAAATGCAAAACAGTAGCATGGACACTACAGAAACATTTGCAATGCATTCAAAAGTGTCTAGACTAGAACTTGCAAGTAGCCTTGTGTCATTAGTATAGGCTGAAAAACAAACATTCAGGGTAGATGAATTCACAGTTTGTTCCTTGTTAAATCTGCAGAAACTCTACCTTCCACAGAACTATACCTGATGCTGGCACTTGTTGCAGCAATAGAGAATTTTTTAGTCCTTAGAGGTATTTCTGGGTGCCCTGCAGCATGTGCTGTTCTGCTGCGTGTTTTATGATTGTCACTTTGCATTACGGCAAGGCAATGAGGCTCTGCAATCCATCCGTGGCAAAGAGCAGAAATCCCTGCACAAGCTGGGAATGTGGGAAGTCTGGATTCTGCTCCTGGCAGTGTCACTGACACGTTGGCCAGTCCTGAACGAGTCAGATGAGACCAGTGTGCCTGTTCCCTGTCCAACCTCTTCTGTGTCAAACTTCTCTAGACAGTAAGTACTGATACCAGGGCACAGCGGATCATTTAGTGTGGTGGATCCTTTAGGCAGTGTCAGAATAGTAATGCTAAAAAGGAGGAAACTTCCTATTTGAACAGTGAATGATATATACAGGGGAACTTCAATACAAGCTTTCCCATACTTCTGATATATCTGTATCTTGGTCTGGAAGGACAATCTGCTGACAGAAATTAATCTAGCTTCTCAGCCCAGCAGTGGAGTAGGACTTGGCACTTTCCATTGCCAGTAAGAACGTGATTTGGTAGTGCACTGCCAAAACTGTATAAAAAATAACTTTGTCTTATATTAGGTTTTTATGATCTGGTCAAAATGACGAGTGATGCTAATGATATTAGGCAACTGCATCCAGATGTCTCATCCCATTTCTAGAGTCATGAATAGATCACATTAATGATGTTTTCACTTGTTTCCAAAACAGTTGTCAGAGAAGTGCTTTTCTGAGGTGGAAGACCTTGGGGTTATTTATCATTCATTAATATCCACTCCTGTAATGAGGAAGACTTGAGAAACAGAAGAAATGAGAACAGCACTTGTGATGTTAATTTTATTGGAATGTCTTAGGTGTTCAGGAGCAATCCATGATGCATGACTATTCAGATTTCCTATGTTGGCTCACTACCTAGTGTATATTATAATATTTGAGAGCAAAGAAAATACTGATAACTGTAGTGTGGTTAAGTTCAGGAAACAGTATGGTAGCAGAATGGAATTGTCCTAACAGTCCATGAAGACACAGCATCTTTAACTTATAGTATCTACTAAATTTAAGAAATCAAGATGGACTGCTTTAAAGGTGAGATGAAACAACAAAGAATTCCATGAGGCTCCTGAGCACATGAAATTATGTGGATAGCAGAAATGGTCCTTGGCACTTACCTTGAGAAATGGACATTGCTATAATCAACTGGGCGTAAGTAGAATGATGCTAGACATCAACCTTCTAACAGACATTGCAGTGTTTTAGATGACTAATTGGACCTGTTGCAAATCCTAAAAGGTTAAGGGATAGCAAGAGGCTAAGAGCAGGAGAGCTTGTTGACTGCGCAAATATGAAATCAGAAAAGCTGAGTGACTTGAGTCTGTCAATAGAATAACAGTAATTAGAGGAAACTGGCAAAAAACTTACTGAAGAGCAGTCATTTTTCCCTCATATAGGAAAAAGCAGCATGAAATAGAGTTCACCTGGGTTCCGACCAAAGAAAAGTTATATGGCTCCTTTTGTTTCCTTTGGAGATCCAACCTAAAGTCCCTTGTTAGTAATGGTGATAGTCTGAATAGAGCCTCTAATGTGCAACCATGCAATTAGCATTCAAACATCTGTGAATTTAATGGTGTTCAAGGATATTGGCTTCATGGTTTTCTCATGAAAAGGGCCAGAGAATATATGCAATACCACTATGTGACTCCTGAAAGTGAGCAAAAATCCTCCTGTGCTTCTAACTTCAAATATATAGTGAAACTTCAAAAGTATAGTGAAATATTTCTCCAAAGCACTGAGTGCTTTGTGAAGTTCTGAAGTTTTGCCTGTTTCCTTGTTTTGTTTTCTGATTTTCAGTAGGATCAAAAAAGGTTGCCAAAAGCTACTTAAGTAAGGAAAAAAAAGCAAACTTGATAGGTCAAGGTGGTTCAACAGGCAAGAGAAACATTCAGAATTTTGAACTGAGGCTATGACAATTCAGAATTGTCCCCTTAATTTTTTTGCAGATAAAGACTTATGGATTCTGGGGCTTACTGGCTATGTCTGCACTAGTAAATAACACAGGCCAGGGTCAGCTTTTTGGGTAATTGTTATGGCAGTCTGCACTCAAAGCTAAGAGCTCTCACCATTCATATATGGGTACTTCTAAGTTTCCCTACTAGAAATGGTCTCTGAACTGTGTTAACTTGCTCGTGACGTCTGAGAGACTGCTGTTGGTCTGGGGTAAACGTGTACAAATTATTGTAGTAACAACTTAATTGTATGGACAATTTCATGCCAGTTCTCAGGGCTATATCCTCAGCCTATATTTTTATTGTCTATAAAAACGTTACTTCTTTTCCTAGCCAATCCAGGCTATGGATTTCTGTGCCTATTCAGCATGTTTTTGTGGAAATACGTGGTGTAGAAAAAGTAAGACTTAGGCAGGACAATCAACATCCTAAACTTGAGAGGAAATCGAGTTTCTGACTGGTTACATGAAGTTCACACTGGTACAGACAGCCATTGCACAGCACACTGCTTAAACCATCGTTTGACCAGGCTGTTCACAGTAACTCAATGCACACAGCTAAGTGGGGTTTTCAAAAATGTTCCATACATATGGCAGTGATTTATTTCAAAAAACTCATTATAAATTTAAATGTTAGTTGTGGTTGCTGAGCTCTGAAAAATGTAAGGAGTTGCTAGTGTTTATCAGATAAGACTCTGATCTTCAGTATTTTAGAAAATCTGGTTCAATTTTGAAGTGTTTACTGAGACTTATACTGATTCATAGATACAAGAACCTTTCTGCAGAAAAGTAAATATCCTGTGTGCAAAAATGTCAAGTAATTGTTTTTCTGTTCTTTAGTGAAATGGTACAGTAGATATGTTTTCCCATAGTCTCTATGCTATAATATGCTCATGTATTTCTAATTTATTTAATTATGGTAACGAAAGATGCTAATAGCTGCTATTAGGTGAATCTGATGCAAAGATTATAGCAAACCTAATCAAAGTAAATGGATATATTAAGAAGCAAAAAGAAAACATATTTCCTTCCCCATGGTAGACAGTTGCACACAGCGGAAGGTCTGCTGAAGAAATGGTGTGTGGATTGTAGAAACTGTTAAGATACTTTATAGCAGAGTGTATATAAAACAGGCTAGGAAAGTATTGCTAAGGGCATGAGAAAACATGGAGAAGTACATTTGATGTTCTTCGTGATCAACGAAATGGTTAAGTGTTGTTTCCTTTCAAAGATGTCAGATGAAATTTTGTGAATAAACAAAATTACTCAAAAAAATCCTCAAAAAATACACATTCCTTATGACATCAATATTTGACTCAAATGGAAATAAACCTGCAACTCTGAATTTTGGTTAACTATTTTGGAAGTGGTAACTTCCTGTATGTGGAGAGACAAATGCATGATGGTTTGTCGCTTTCAAACAAGTGAAAGAACAAAGACATAACTTATCATCTCTGTGCATGGTTTTTTTTTTTGTTATGGAAGGTTGACAGAAAATAGCAACAAATCAAAATGGCTGCATTATTTATTCTGTACTGGTCAAGTAACTATACAAGAACAGTGCTGAATCTGGCTTATAATTATAGATCCAAGAATTCCATATGTCTACAGTGTATAATGTGTAGAAACACCACAAGTAGCTTGAAATAAGCTAGTTCAGACTTGATGGCATTAGCAGGGAACTGTGCCTAGGCAAGTTCACCCAAACTTTACGTTATATTGGAAGCTGCTCTGCCATGTGTTTCACTGAAAAAATGCAGCCAGAGCTGTCCAGCTGAGAACTGTTCAGACTTGGGCTGCATTTAGTTTGCTAAAGGGGACAATGGCTCTGAATGTTTTCTCGTATCAGCTACCTATAAAATCAGAACTTACAACATGGCAAGATCACAAAGAATTGACATCAGGACTTGAACCAAACTTATTCTCTGAGTAAGTGCAGTTTAAAGGGATAACTTACATTTTTTCTGACTCTGTATCAGTCAAAGAAAATGGATGTTAATGTGCTTTCCTGGCATTGAAGTCGGACCATTAGTTTTTCCACTGTCATCTGTATCCAGCTTCACTCCGTGGCTGCCTTCCAGTGATGGCTCAGCATTTGTATCACGTCTTAACAGGATATTATGAGCTTAGCCTGTGGGCAGTGCAGGAAGCGCTTCTTCCTGCTCTGATATCGCCAGTATGATAAGCAGCCCAGAGCGGTATGTCATTGCCTAGTGACATGCACACTGCACTCTAAGCGTGGCTGTAAAGGAGGTGCATTGCATAGCTCTGCAGCAGCTCAGCTATTACTAGCCTGACACAATTAAGGCAGAAGATTAGTCATGCTGGGCTTTGTCTTTACGTGTGTGGTTTTTTTCTTTCTTTCCTTTTTTTTTTTTTTTTTAATTTCTGTCTGTGCGACACAATGGACCTTAACAAAAAAAGCTAGAGCTTTCCATTTTAGAGGTATTAAAACTGTTCAGTGGCAAGAAGTCATATGTATTCCTCTACGTTCCTTTTATTCATATTGGTTTTAGTGTTGTAACAGTCAGTATCTTAGCTAGACAGCAGAAAAAATATAATTATTTAATGGAATGGCTTTGAAATGACTGCTTAAAATCTATAGTGTAACTTTTAGAATGACAGATTTTTAGAAAAAATCAATGAAAAGATACAAAAATCTTTTAAACATACATGTACGTGAACACTCATTCTTTGTCTTTGTTGTTATCCAGCTTGGGGTTTCTCTCCTACTTCTGCTTGGTTTCTTGGTTATATATTCATTTTGTTAGTAGTAAATGATTCTCAAAAACTTTACCATTCAGTTTGGGTAATAACCCTAAAGGTGGGATGATACTTCTATATAAAGCCTACGCCAGTTTTCCTAAGCCTTGGAAAAGTGGGCTGCAGTTTGAGGAGTGACAGGCCTTAGGCTGACCGGGGTTCCACCTGACAACAAAAATGGACTGGAAGGTGCAGAAATCACACAGATGTAGCGATTGCATTATCTTTGCCTGTTAGCAAATCACAAGGAATATCTTTCTGCTGGTGCTGGGCAATTGGCAGAACAAAATGAGAAATACCAGGATTGCTGAATGAACGTGAGCAGAAGGGCTGTCTGTGATTGCAAGGGAATATTGTCTTCCGTGTGGGTTTGGTTCCTTTCAGCCCCGTTGTTCCACTGTCTGCCCACAAATGCTGTTGAATGTATTGTCGAAGAGCAGTATCATCCTGACAACTGCAGGTCCATATGAGGGGTGGCCACCGACCACAGTGGTGGCCCTCCTTCCAGGTGAAGTGGCAGAGCACTGCGCAGCATATTGAGATGTTCTAAACCTGATGATGACTCGTGTGTATAAAAATTACAGAGTTACACTGATGCGTTTTTATCATCATATTAAGCCATCTTGGTCAACGCTTTTTAAATGTTGTGGGTGGCATAAAAAAGGCAGGAGAGAAAAAAAAAGAGCACAACTCAAGTGCTCAGAAGTTCTGCAATGCCTGTGTTAACACAGTATGTGCGACCTGAAAGCAGCCTTTGTCACTTTATGCACCTATTTCTTACACTTGACCCCCAACCTGGAGCTGCTCTTAGGTTGATTTAGGATTGTGTAAACAACTAGCTAGTCTACAACACATGTGCTTCAGGTATTGCAGAAGCTTAAAATGCATCTAGTATAATAAATATGATCCCCTGAAGATCAGATCAGTTGAAACTGAAGTCCATACTTTTTGTGCCTGGAACAAATGACACAAAATGCAAAAGAGGTGAAAAAATATACAGTTCTTGTTTTCGCATATGGAGTACTCCAGATGAGTGTAATTGGGGTTTTTTTTTATGTGATTCCTTCTGTGCATTAAGCTTCCAATGTTAAACGAGTATTTATCACTCTCACATTAAAAAATTGTATGAAAATACAGCTACTGCACTTAAAATAATAAGACACAGTTATGATGAAAACTGTAAGAATGTCTGTAAGATTATAGATTATTCCATGGTAGAATGAGTTAGAAGTCATCATAGTACGACAGAAGGTCAGACAATGATTACTGAAGATGCAGTAAGGTATCAGTAATCGTTCCATTTACTGGTCATAATCCATCTTCTATGTATTAACTTAGAGCCCAAATTAAAATGAAAATAAGATATAACGAAAGACTGACTTAGCAATCTGAACATTTCTGATATATTTGCAATTCAAGTACATTCTCCTGCTGTAAATAAACTTCGAGAATGCGACTATAATAAAATAATCAAATGCAAGCCCACCATATATATCCATCACACACTTTGTTTCATACAAAAACACCTAAAAGGAGGGCTTTCCCTTTGATTAAAAAAAATAAATTAAAAATGACAGGAAGAAGAAGCAAAATATTCTATAATTTGATAATGACTGTATTATGACTGTCCTTGGGATAAGATTTTTAAGGTTGGCTTCTCAGCTGGGATGTATTGACTACATACCAATGGAGCTGTGCCAGTCTACAAGTGGCCATGTGTTAGTAATATTAAAGATTTATTATATTTACTGTCTCAGACTACATGCTTTTCATAGCTTGCAGTGTGCTTGGGTTTTGGTTGTTAATGATGGTGGAGTGCAATTTCACAGCTGATTTTTGAAGAGGCTTGTTTGTGAAAGTCAAAACTGAAAGGACAGATAGCATATGAGCTTCGTTTCTGAAACTGGGTATTATTTCCTACTGTAATCACCTTTTTCTCTTTGTGGTTTTATGATCTATGTCATTCCTAATAGGACTCCCTATACTGTAATACTATACTGCAATGGTCTGCCTGTAACATTGTAAAACTCAGCAAATATACCCATAAAAATCTACTGAGGGGTGCACACATACACAAACACACTGGTTTTGAACACTGGGTGAGGTCATCTCTCTCAGGCAGTCCCTTGCTTTGCATTTCTCCCCAAAGATCCTGCAGACTGTGGCTTTTGAAGTGCTGCAGGATGGTGAAGGACGGCCGCGTCTCCTGCTCCAGCGTGTCCTGCTGGTCACTCACGTCACAGCAGAACGGGGCTTCTAAGCCATGAAGTAGTTTGAGATTGCCTGAAATGGACATGGCTAAGGAGCTGCCCAGATTCCTTCTGGTCTGCATGAGAATCCAGCAGCCCAGTATGTATCCTTGTCCCGTGGTGTTTATTTATTGTCACAGTCTAGGCTCATTAATGACAGGAGAAATGCTTCCTTATAGTTGTCATCCTACATGGCCATCTTCTTTCCTCTGTGACTGAGAGATGGGATCCAGACCCAAGCCATTGAACACCAGAGCAGCGCTTCATCTCCTTGCCGCTTTGCGACCGGTAAAGACCTTCACAGACCTTCAACACATCTCACTCCCTGCCACCTCCAGTCCTGCTTACACCAAATATTAAAGTCCTGTTCGAACCCTGTCCTCTGAACTGACACTGGGAAGCATCAGGGTCTGGTGAACAAGGTACCAGACTGCCAGTCTGGGGACCTAGATCTGACCTCTGGTCACCACTGATGCAACACGTGTTGTTGGTCAGACAACTTCACTTCTCTGTGAGCTTTCCTGAGTTTAAGGACTGTTTCTGCTCTGCCAGGCAAAGCTATGGTGTATGAAACCAGTCAAAGACAAATCTCACAACATATTCAGTTCTTGCATGAAGCTACCAAACCTTTGCTTAAAATTAGGAACCATGAGAAAAGCTGAATCTAGCATGACTTTTGCTAAGCAATGTAAGGTACAAAACAGCCGGAAGAAAGTGACCTCACTCAGCTTTCGAAATGTGTGGCTAAAATGTAGGCATTACTTTGATTTATGGATACACCTGTGGTACTCTAATTTTAGAATACATTCTTGGAGTTTTTATGGGGGGCAAGCCATGACTGTAAACATGCCCTGTGACGTTACCATCGCTATTGCAGGAATCCCAGTTCTGGCCTCCGCCTCGCCATGCTCGACCTGCTAATGACTCAGCCTATGTGAGTATGTATGTTTGTGTCTCTACGTCAGTTTACATGTGTCCTTTTTTATGAACAGTATTCACTCTTTTTCTTAAGTGCATATCTGATAATAAACAGTATTCAGGCAACATACTCTTCTATGTGGGCTTTATTGCTTTATTTTGATGACCCGGAATAGCTCCATAAGTGCAACAGATTTCTCCTTTCTGAGATGAGATTCAAAGTGTTATAATGATTTCTCAGTGATAGCCAGCGGAAAAAGAAAGACATGGTTTTCACTTTCATGACTGTAAGGGTGGAATTAAATGACTGGAGAAGTAATAGCATAAACCCAGTCAAAGCCTCAGTTCTCTCCAAGAAATAAAAGCAGTGTCTAGGAGTCATATTTCAAGATAAGATCTAGCAGGGTATGTGCTCCCTTTTCATTTGGAAAGAAATTCCCAGATATTGCTCTTTCCATGCAGCTCGAGAAATGCAGTCAGCCTGCTGCTGTGCAGCTTTTGGGATGATTTCAGTTTCTATAAAAAGAAGATGACCTCATCTTCGGTACTTAAAGACGCACCACCCTATCAGCACAAAGGGGAATTTGAATTTATGAAGCCTGGAGCCTGGTGTGACTGTAAAAGGATTGACCTGAATGAGAGAAAGGCATTAGCTTTAACCCCTTCCCCACTTCCAGCCTGCATGTGCTTGTGTCCTGGCAGGAAGAACAGCCACTTAAAGCAGCCAGGAATTGGGATTCACACCAGGTTTGTGCAGTGGGCTGTGGAGATGCTGTATTGCTCCACTGCAGACAGTATTGCTGACCTGTTGCAAAACCTGAGTACGGACAGTATGCCGTGTGCTCAGCTCTAGAGAAACCGAGTGGGGTAGACTACCCAGTTAATTCCCTGGATGGACTGTGAGAGTACTGAGAGCCTCCCAGAAGAGAGATACTCTATATTACAGATATCTATCAACACTTTCAGAACAAGGAAAGTGCAGTTTGAACGCTGATGTCCTATTTTTGGGGTACCCACTACAATTTGATTTTCAGAAGACCTATGGCACATTTAAGTCAGTGATAAATGCTTAAGGTGCTTAGACTTTTGAGGACCAAGCTATTCATTTAGGGGCCAGATATTGAAAGGTCTTTCAGCTCCAGAAACCTCTTGATGCTATATTTAAACTGAGGATTTAAGAACCTAACTCAAAACATCACGGCCTGAGGGTGTTTTATGGCCCATGTGTATGCAACAAGGCTGATTGCAGAGTACCCATCTCACCTTCTGCTTGCCTTTTCATAACACAAGGATGCTTTTTCACAGGGTTGTTTAGTAAACTTAGTCTAATTCCAAAAAGAATTAAAAAAGAAAAGGAGGGGGTGATGCATAATAGTGGTGAGAAAAAATTTTGTGCAGAATACCTCTTGCATCCAACATTCAGACCTTTGTTTATTCTACAGTAGTTTCCCACGAAGACAAGGCCCAAGAGCAGGTGGACTGTAATACAGAAATAGTCATAGAATCATTTCAGTTGGAAAAGACCCTCAAGATCATTGAGTCCAACCATAACCTAACTCTAGCACTAAGCCATGTCCCTAAGAACCTCGTCTAAACGCCTTTTAAACACCTCCAGGAATGGTGACTCTACCACTTCCCTGGGCAGCCTGTTCCAAGGCCTGACAACCCTTTCTGGGAAGAATTTTTACTGCACTCATTGCATTTCCTAGCCAAATAGTTAGCTCTTTATATCTTATCACTACTTTGTTCCTGGCTACTGCTGACAGCACATACCTCAAACTGCAATCCAGCCCTGTGTTTACATTTCAATTCCTTCTATTACATTGCTTCTTAAGAAACTCCTTAACTTCATCCAGTAGTTTTATGTATATATTTATATCTTTATTTTATTTTTATACATATATATTTAACATATAAGTTTCCAATATCCCAAAGTGTCCTTTTTTCTTTGTTTTTCCCCTGAAAAACATCGATCTTTCAGGCTGGTTCTAATCAATACAGTCTAGTCATCTCAATTTACCTCAGCCAGCACCACACTCAGAAAGGTTGCTCTGTATGAAAATTAATTTTCTACTGCCTTCAAGCCAAGGCTCAGATCTCACTGCCATGGGCAGCACTTCTCATTAGGTGCATCACTTTTAATTTATGACAACAGAAGAGAGCTCACATGGAAGCGCTGTAGAAAAGGGTGATTTAAATAGAGATTATTTTGTACTGTGAGCAGTAGATGCTGATGTTACGATTTTGTTTGGAGGGGAAAGACGGAAGCTGTGAGTCGCTCTTGAACAAAGACTGTTTTCCCTTAGGTTTCTTATTACCCATTCCTGAGTCCTCTCATAAACACAGTTCGGAAGCTTTCCAAGCACTCTATAAATGATTGGATTCCACGTACTAGAGAAATACCTAGAGCAATAAAAAGGTACTCAAATAATAACAGTTATGAATAAAAATACTTTATGTTTGTATAATGTCTTTCAACAAGACCTTTCAAAAAACCTTTTTTCACATTAATGAAGTCTTGAGTATCTCTTAAAGGAAGATGAAAACTGTATTGCCAGTATGTGGTTTACTGGTAAAATACAGATGCTGTCAGGACGTGGAAAAAACAGCTATGTAACAACTTAATGTAGCATTAGAGTTCAGAAGGGAAGGATTCCGCAACTGAAAACACCGGCTGAATTACTAGGAGTAAAATACAGAATGATTTCAGCTGAAAGTTGGCCAGAGCACCAGAAATTGCGGTTCTGTGAGGTCTTCAGTGCCTGACAACAGTGAGCAGGCAGGGGTCTTGTTCTGTGTTACGGCCTTACCAGGACCTTGCAAAGACAATAAAACAATAGTTCCCTTCAGATTCTCAGTAAGGGGGTCCTGCTGGGCCCTTTTTAACAGCGATACCATCGCCAGATGATCACATTTAGCTATATTTTTTAAAAGTATCCTTTTATGACAAAATAAATATGTTTACAGAGAATAAACCCATCATTTAACCCTACTTTGGTATTCAAGTCTGGAAGTTTGGATTTTTACATGACTTCCGCCATGAGCACCAAAATCCAAACTAAAAGTGGATTCTTTCCCCATATGCATCCTAACAACTTTCCTTTGAGGGCAGCTGGGAAAAAAAATTACTAAAGAATAAAGTTTGAAGCAGCAAACCTTGTTCAAGTTTGAAAAAAAGATATAGAAATAAGTGAAGAAACCCAAAGAATAGCCAACAGTTGAATTTGCAGTAAACTGTCCAAAATAGAATGCTACTTTACTTAAATGTCACTCATTGAATGTTGTTGCATTGAGAGATGCTTGAACCTGTGAAAAATTGGGACTTCATTTGCAAATTGATGTTCTCCTTTTATAATAGAGCTAAAACCTCTATTCAGAGCACTTACCATTTACGGATTGCTAAAAAAATAGATGCAGATACCTTGAGACAAGATGCCCCTTAAAACTAACATCTCATTTTACCACGCAAATGTGGTCCCCCTGAAACGTCAGTAAACCAGAAGGCAACTGAAACTGCTACACAATAAAAACCCCACACATTTATCATGTGATTTGTAAAATATATTAGAGTAAGTCTTTTACTCAAAAGACTTCCTGAAGGAAAAGATAAACATGAGAAGAGGAATGGGTTTCCTGAATTATCCTTCCACCCTTCAAAGGCAGTAGTTCTCAGATAAGCTTAAGGGCACTCTGGCAGCAATCTCTCAGATGCCTATGGCAGTGCCTCAGACGAGGTCCTCTGAAAATAGGGGGGTTTTTTTGTGGTGGAATTTGAAGCATCATTGACATTCAAGAGCCATCAGGAAACCAGGAATATAAATGGAGATGGGATGGTAGCCTTGGGCACCACCCTGGAGGCTGAATTCTATTGATTCAAGCCCTAGTGACTGCAGCTAAAAAGGTGCCTCGGACAACTCCAGACCAAAACCCAAGGCTATGTCTACTTGAAGTCTGTGTTTCTTGCTTTTATGTTTTTATTTCCAGTTTTAAATGAAAGTTTAACTCTGTCTTGTTTGAATAAACCTAATTCTTTAAATTTTGAGTTTCTTTGCCACTTGAAATGAATTCCACTGAGACTGACAAGTTACGGATGCTTTTGATTTCTCTACAGCCTACATACTCGAACGAAGCCAAAGCAGTGCTGAGGTGGGTACTCAAGGAACTGAAGTATATCTTCACCAAAGCTGAAATGGCAATGTGAGGCAGGTAGTGTCAAGGGCTAGAGAGGAGAAGTCGTCCCCAAGAACTAGGAGAAAGACAATCAACACCTTCAGAAAAATCTCAGATTATTTAATGCAGTTTGCAGTTGACCTGAATCAGCAGTATTATTATCAGCAGTATTTTTTTGCCATGAACAAAATTTTAAAATAGGTTCATTTCCCCCTTTCTTCCCAGCTTTTTCTCCTTTATCACAAAGAAAGGATGACATTAATGATGCATTTTTGAAACTCATTATTACCTTGTGAGCTAGAATCCCCAGATGAGGCTGCTGGAAGTAAGCAGCCTAAGGATCAATGAACTAAAGTGAAAGACACTAATACAGAGTTATTCAAATGACATTTTAGTGGTAGCAGTTTCCTCTAATTGCAGAATCTCTAGAATACGTTATGTTACATTACCTGAATAATTAATTTTTAAGTAATTGTGAGTCACACAATATAAATATGACTATATGACGTCTATTCTATTGCCAATTGAATAGAGAGCATGAAATAGCATGCAATAAATCTGAATTTTTAAGAGAAAGAGCTGTTTCTATCCATGAGAAGTACAGTTTTAAGTAGTTAGGAGCTCCCGCTTATATTAACAGAAAATACAGCTATCCTACAGTTCTGGGAATTAGTTCTTGGTCACCTAGTTCTGATCAGAAGTAATCCATTATATAAGAAAAAAAGCAACTATTTACTCTGGTTTGATATCATGAAAGAAGATTATCATCAGAAATCCGATGGGTAAAAGAACACAGTATAGTAATAAGTCTAGCATCTCATCCGGATGATGGAGGAGAATGAACCCTTGGCAAGCTTGCAGATGACACCCATCTGGGAGGAATGGCTGATACACTACAGGGTCATGCTGCCCTCCAGAGGAACCTCAACAGTCTGGAGAAACGGGCCAACAGGAACCTCATGAAGCTCAACAAGAAGTGAAAAGTCCTGCAGCTGGGGAGGAACAACCCTGAGCACCAGTATATGCTGGGGGCCACCCAGATGGAAAGTAGTTTGGCAGAAAAGGACCTCCTGTATATCCTGGTGGACACCAGGTTGAACATGAGCCAGCAGTGTGCCTTTGCTGCAAAGAAGGCGAACTGCATCCTGAGTTGCATTAGACAAAATATTGGCAGCAAGTAGAGGGAGGTGATCCTTCCTCTTTATTTAGTGCTGGGGAGGCCACACCTGGAGTGCTGTGTCCAGTTCTGGACTTCTCAGTACTAGAGAGACAAGGACATACTGGAGTGAGTCCAATGAGGAGCCACAAGGATGATGAAGGGACTGGAGCATCTCACAAGTGCAGAAAGGCTGAGAGAGCTGGGACTGTTCAGCCTAAAGAAGAAATATCTCAGGGGATCTTATTAATGGATATAAATACCTGAAGAGAGTGCAAAAAGAGGAGGGAGCCACGGTCTTTTCAGTGGCACCCAGTGCCCAGACCAGAGGCAATGGGCACAAACTGAAACAGAGGAGGTTCCCTCTGTACATCAGGAAGCAATTTTTACTGCGAGGCTGACTGAACACTGGCAGAGGTTTCTCAGAGAGGTTGTGGAGTCTCCATCCTTAGAGATGTTAAAAAAATATCTGGGCAACATCCTGGAGAACAAGCTCTAGGTAGCCATGTCTGAGCAGAGGAATTGGACAAGATGCTCTCCAGAGGTCCCTTCCAACCCCACGCATTCTGTGATTCTGTGTTAATTTTGGGCAGAAAGTTTAAAAAAAAAAAAAATTCACTTTTCAAGCCCGCTGATTGGTAGTGATTAATCCCATGAATCCCACACAACTGATTCCCTGTTCGTGAGCTGGCTGAGTTAATCTTGGATAGCCAGCAGAATTCGGAATACCCAGGCATTCTGAATTTGTCTTCTAGGGAGAAACTATGGGGCAGCCCTTTCTTGAAAGATTAAATTAAGTCTTTTTCTACCACTGCAAAATTGAAATCTACACTCATCAAGTAGCGATGTTGACCTAGAAAAAGTATTAGTCCACATTCATTTCATATTCAGGGCTTGATTTTTCTTCTGCTAAACTCAGAAGCAGTAAGGAGTACCCTGAACACACTAATCTGACACTTAAGTATGAGGTCCAAGGCTGTTCTTAGTCCAACTCTGCAATTACCCACACTGTTTACATGGAGGTCCAAGTATGTTTAGCACCTGCCAGAGTCCTACCCTCTCCTTCATCTAGTCTCAACATTTGTGTTCATGTGGTCACGTAAATACCAAGGGAACAGCTGATGTTTTGGTTTTAAAGCATATTGTAGACCTAGCTACGGCAACGTGTATGTAATGCATTATTAAACAAATAAATATTTATATGCTCACCAAATTAAGAGACATTCCTAAAATAATCAGATGCAAAAGAATCTTGCCTTCCAGGCCCTACTCTCTAGCCCTATCTCAATTCCATTTAGCTCAGATTACTTAGGAAGTCAAAGTGTGACTCTGGGTGGAATGTATTTCTCAAGCCTGTATATACATTATTTCACTGTAGTGAATATGAAATGTGAGTTCATCATTCAGTATCCAATGTGCACACCATAAATGTTACCCAGGGATGAATAAGCTTTATTGAGCAGATAGAACTCCAAATGGATACTGCTTTTGATATCACTGCAAGTCCAAGCAATGTTAAGCTACAAGTGTTTAAGCTGGGGAAAGCTCTTGTCTTTCCTAATTAAACCTCTTCTGGTAACACCTTTATCACTGACATTTTTCAGAAAATTTGAACTGAAATTTGGTGAGATCTCCCCAGATTTTTGTCATCACTAATTATTAAGGCCATCTTTTTGTTTAATGTTGGACAAGCTCTTCCATAACTATGTTGGTAGGGTGGTCACAGTATCATCAGCAAAATCTAAATCAAGCTTGCTGTTGTTAAGCTACCTGGTGTTACATAAAACAAATGTTAAATACTTTCTCATATAATTACCCATTTTCATAATGAAGCCAGCAATTCCATAACAGTGAAACAAGAGAAGACATTTTCATTTGTCATTGAGTTCCATGTTAAACTGTTTACTGAAGCTATGTTTACTTAAAATACAAAGCTAAGCCTTGCTGTAAAAGTTTTCATGTCTTTTATTTGCATTGGATATCATAACATTTCAAGATGTTCCAGAATGACATTGATGCTGAAGCCTGTCAAAAGCTTTCTTAGAATATGTGAAGTTTGTGAGTGGCTTTTGCTATTCAATTACCTCCTTAATTGCTGTTCTTAGGGTAAAAACCTGGTGGGCACATGGTTTTCTGGAAAGGAGTATGTCTTGCTCTTTCTTTCCTTTTGCTTTAGTTCTTTAATTCTGTTTAAGCCAGTATTATCTTTGTCTGTGGAAGAACGAAGGAACCATGAAGCCTGCATAGTTATTGCATATGCTTAGATCATCTTTGGCAATTTGAATGAAATGCTGTTTTTCAATTGATGTAAAAGCTTCTCCTGATCTCCTAATTTTTTTTAACACTTTGGTGATTTTGCTGATAACCTTACCAATTCCAGCTTTTTGTGACTGATTTCTTCCAAAGCTTCTACCCGAAACTGCATTGCTTTTATATTTTATATAGATTTTTCACAGCTGTGAAATTATTTGAGTTTTGGCTCTGACTGTTTAATCTCTGTCAACATTACTGGTTTTCTGTGCTGCTTGCCAGTGTTCCATCTCTAAAGCGTGATTTATCCACAGGCTTTTTTTTGGTCCTGTTTCTATATTTTCCTGTTTATTTGTCACAGGTCTTCCAGTTGATATAAACTTGCCAGTCAGAACTCTGCTTGCTTTAATTAAGTGATTTACATCGTTGCCTTTCAGAAGCTTTTTCACCTTTTGTGATAACCTTGATTCACATAGTTGCGCATTTCTCCTTGCAGTGCTTTTTCCCAAAGTGGGTTAAACAGGATTGTTCTGCTGCTTCTTTTTCAAGAAGCATTTTTGAGACGTGGATTCTGGCTTCAGCTTGCAGCTCTTCTTTCACACAGCTTTATGTCTTTACCCATCAAGCTTCAGATTTGGTTGTCTAGAAAACAATTGCAATTGTTAAGGCTTCCGTAGTATTGGCACAGCAAAGATGCCAATGCTGGTTTTTTGTACTGGTCTAACCACCTCAAAACTTATCTCGTTCTTTGCTTCAATTTTATATTCCTTTTGTTCTGCTTCTATGTTAACATTTTGCCCTCTGTAAAACGTTAGAGCTTTGAAGATTTATATAGATGTTTTTTAATTTCACCTCAGATTTTACCACACATGAACTACCGCTTTTCACCTTAGTACCTGCCCATACTCTGACATTCCTGGAGGGTTTCTGCCATCAACCTTTTCAGGGAAGTTCTCTGGATTAATTACAGCCTTCTGTTTGCAGGGGGTTGATTTTAACAAGAACCAATTCACTGTTCACCTTCACAAATGTTTGTGCAGCCATGAGTGACAGGAACAGAGAGCATGTAGGGTGGGAACGCCTCTTTAAGCTGCCACACTGGTTTATGCCAGCTTGAACTGGAGCTCCAGTGCGAGGAGACGATCCTCTCAGCAGCACTGGCGGTCAGAACCTGAAGGCAACTGTACGATGGAGCATTTACCTCAGCTGCACCCTTTCTGAGTGCTCATCGCTGCACAATTTGTCTTGCATGTGTCATGGCTGGTGCTCCATGCGAGTCTAATCAGCTGTTAGCTTGTTTCTGCACCAGAAACACTTCTCCGTTCTGAAAGTCATAATTAATGCTAGTCCTACTGAGTTTTGCTTCCCTTATAATTTAAAACTTTCTCGTCAGCTCCCAATGACTTTTATCAGCTCCTGAACGCTGATGTTAGCTTCCTCCCCTGGTCTTGAAATGGCATTTGTACATTTTTTGCCACCTCATAAATTTCACTGTTGCACAGACTTTTTTAAATGCCTCAAATCTACTTTGCTTTGTCTTTAAAATGAAGCACTCTCAACACCACAGTTACCTAGTAGCTTTTGCAGGCTTATCAAGCCTGCCAAGAGAAAACCCATTATTTTAGCAGGCTGCTTGCCAGGATGGCTATTTTATTGTGTTCCTGCATCTTAATTTGTTTCTACTGGGTTAGTCTGTGAGCTTGCGATTGAGCTTATGACCTTGAGAACCACCACATTTGTGGTCTCTAGTCTCAAATTATCCACTTTATATGACTCTGTCCAGGCTAAATGTCCTGCTATCACAGAAACCGATAATCATTTTCACCGTGATAGCACACACTCCAACACAGGAACAGTATTTATTGAGCAGTGTGATTCTTCTCCTAGAAGGAAATGGTAAGGTTACAGCCCTTTTCTTGCACTCTGATCCATCTGTTTGGAATAAAAAGAACAAAATTTAAATTCTTATAATTCCTCTTTTTTAATTAGCAGAGACAGTTTGGGAAAACTTAAAAAATACTTGTTAGACTTGACAAGTCAGACCCAGATCTGCTGAGAGGTACTGGAAGTGTTGAACATATTTGTGTAGGTTCAATCACCTCCAGCTATGTCCCACTTTGTCTTTCCAGAATCAGTGATACACTCTACAGTTTCTCATTTCCAACATGATACAAACATTTCCACATTTTCTTTCTAGAAAATGTATACGTTTAATTCACACCGTAAGCGCAGTCAAATTCCTTATCAAATATGAAAACTAGAACTGCTCATAAAAATAGCTCATGAAGACTTTTGGAGAAAAATTACTTTCTACCACACAATCTAAGAAGCTCTGTAAATTGTCAACAAAAAAGTACCTTATCTTAAACAAACAAAAAAAATACACCAAACAAATACTTTTCCACAAAATACTATTTTGACAGGAAATGTTCAGCAGCCTTGTGTAAGCAAGCAATGCTCTTGTTGGAACTCCCACCTCCTGCCCACTGCCTCATCTGCTGCCTGCTCACATGGGAGCTGGTCCTACCCTGTTCCGAGCACAGAATGCAAAGACAAGGCAGTAGAGGATAAGTGAACGGCACAGGACTCTTCCCCCTTAGTTGAGGTCTTGAACAATTGTATTGCTTCAGAAAGTAGAAAGGAGGCAGTGAGGCTTGCTTTGGAAGACTGTATAATGCCCTCCTGCCCCTCCTTCTTCTGGCATTGGAGAGGCTGATCTCACACGCAAAATACAGAAACACAGTAGAAGCAGTTAGTCTGGAGTTACAGTACCCTGGAAAACTTAAAGAAAGGGCTGTTTATGATCCTATTCCAACTGAGGTACTCTGATTGCCACAGTGAACCTTTATACGCTGCATAAAACAATGAGCTACTTTACAGCTTTGTAACTGCTTGAGATGAGAATATCCCTAAAGAACAACCTGCCTATGGGTCTCTTCCCTCAGGCCTTTTCAGAGGAATTTGTTGGCAAATAGCCACAGACAAAGTCATAAGCAAGAGCCTGCTTAGGAAAAAGCTGACCGGGAAAAGGTATGTAGTAGTATTTTCAGTGGCTGAAACCTCCTTACAAACCAAACTGAGTCATTGCTCTTGACACTGCAGTATATCGAGTAAGTGAAGAGGGCAGGCTCTGTGGCAGATACACCTCCCTGCAGTGACAACAGATTTCATCAGCAACTTCGGGGATTAGAGGACAAGAATAGTTCGGCAAAGCGCATACACAGAATAATTACTAAATGCTGACTCAGGCATGAAAACGAGGCAAAAACCCCTCCCTGAATTATTTGGGAGAAGCTGACAAAATATCATAACAGCTGTTTGGAGCAACAGTTCAGTCATCCAGCTGTGCCAGAAACACATGTCACCGTAACAAGATGTGAAAGGGCTGGGATGTTCCATTACTGAGATTCCAATTAGATAAAATGGGGATAAAATTGTTTAATACTTAAGCTGATTCGATCAGCTGTCTTTAAATTTAAAAGCCAGAATAGTAATCATTTCATGCATGTTCTCAGCCACCCGATCATGACAGCCAGAGGATGAGCCAATGCAGAAGGCACATCCAGTGAAGCTCATCAAGAGCTGGTTGACACACATGATTTGATTTCTATTTTGGCTTCTCTCTTTTAAATCAACCATTTTTGAGTTGAGAATTTGCAGTAATATAGCCATCAAAGCACTATGATTAACACACATAAAGATATATAAATCTCTTACATACCAACAGCAAAAAATTTATTTTCATTTTGGTAGGGCACTGGAAATCTAGGCATGTGGTCTCTCTTCTGGTTTTTTGTAGCTAGTTATGAACCATGTAGCTGTGGTTATGAACATATATAGCTGTGTGGTTTTTAACCTCCTCTCCAAGTCACCCAGAAGATGAGCCAGCTCTCCTCTGGCAGCCAGTTCTCAATAATAACATGACACAGTGCCTGAGCTCATCTATCTTGTTCTCTGCAAAACCTCTCCTTAAACTCAGCATTATATTAACAGAAACTTCTTTGGATACTAGTAATTTGTTGAACACAGGCAATATCTTGTTCTGAACACAAACTAGAAATATTTCCCACTCTTTACATTTGCATGTGAGGCACTTGGAGCTCCTCGACAGTCAGCACACGCACTAGGGGTTGTCCACTCAGTTCACACCACTAGTCTCTTTAGCCATTTAGTGGCTTTACAGGACTAGCCTGAAGAAAATGGGAAAAAGCCCACTGAGAAAAATTACAATTAATCTGTCCATCAGAAGACTTTATCCTTAACCAACTGTTTACTGATTGTTTTGTCTTTCACCTCCCAATTCAGTTGCTGCTGTTTCTTTGTGCAGTTTATAGCCATGAGAGAAAAAAAAAAAAACCAAAACCAGGCTGCCAAAACAGTCTATTCATACCTAAAATAATAGAAACCCTCCTCTTCAAAATATCCCTTAGCTGCTTACTACAGATGGTTTATACATTAAGAGAACGTGTATTGTGTTCTCTGTAATATCTCGACATCTTCCTGTGGTTAGCATCTGTGTTTACTTTTCGAACCATTTGTTTTATAGAAATGCACTGAATCTTTTGAATGTGCCACTACCATTGAGAAATATTTCATGTTTATTAGTATATAGCCTGATTAAGCTTTGGGAAATGATTAAAGGTGCCATATTTTACTTTATTGTTCAATTCCTCAACAGCTGTTCTTCACTCATCTGAAATTATGCCATGCTGTGGCACAAGTCTACCTGCTCTAGAAGCTGCTAGAGCTATTTTAAGAAGTATACGTGTCGTTTTTTTTAAACATGCAGAGCTCTAGCTATTATGTTTCCACAGATATTTTCATTTATGTATTCATTTATGTATTAATTCTGAGGTTTCAGATCCATGAGTAATATCCCTGTTGTATTGCACAATACCACAAAACACAGATCAAGCACCTTTCATCCTACATTATCTGATTGCTCTCCAATGCATCTTCCTAAACTCTCTTTAAACTAGAAAGTGTCAGGTACAACACGGAAGATGAAGCTTCCCTCTGTCTGCCAGAGTACAATTCCCTAGAGCAAATCACTTATCAAAAGCCATTTCCTGGTTTTTCATTTAATTACATTTGCTTTCTCTATTAAGGATAATATGTTCCATTTTAAAGATATATCCAGTGCAGTGCAGAGAATACTTTGCTGGAAGGCCTGCAGTCACGAATCCAGCGTCTGACTCTTCTGCTGACTTCCTTTGTCTGTTGGGATTTTTTTCTTTTTTAGGTCTGAGTCACTTTCTTCTACCACCTTCTCTCTGTGATCTGAGCTCAGACTGTACATTAAAACAGACTCTTAACGTGTGGATATATAATAATTAAAAATAGGTTCGCAGGAAGTGATGAGCAAAAAAGACCTTTGCATGCTTTACACACACTGAAAGACAAGAGAACGCAACCAGTACTACACATCACCATATGAAATCCGACTATTCTGTTTCTTCTTCACTCCTGTGGCACATAGATGGTTTAATTTTATTTTGCAAACCAACCAAGTTTGACTTGCATTAATAAATTCTGCTTGTCAGTTGGAAAATCTGGACACTGTATTCACTTCTGTTAGTTCCTTCTGTGTTTTGCTATTAAAAGATTTCTCCATGGCAGAAATCAGACTGCTACTCTTCAGACTTCTATTTCAAAGTCCTTTTGCTTTTCCCTGAAAAACTCCTGGTGATTTTAATAGGGCAGTTAAAGTAAAATGTGTGATTTGTCCTAACCCAGATGCTTCATATTATCATGTGGCTTCTGGGAGCAACAGCTTGGGAAGTGTCAGTAGGCTGAGTATGAACATGTGAAAACAAAGGGATAAAAATAAAGCAGGGCAGAAAAAAAACTAGAAAAAAAACAACACTTTTTTTTTTAATGACAGAGAAATGAAAGGCAAATTAATGCAGCAATGACTACAAACTCACTCTTTTCAATATGGTTTCCCTTATAACCATCATAACTCATCCATATTACAATTTTAAGGTGGAAAAGTAGGGGATATAGAAATATTGTCTAAAGTACCAGTCTAAAACTACAACTGGTTAGGCTGCATAAGATGAATATATGTGAAGTTATTTTGATGTGCAAAGCACCCATATCCGTAACTAAACATTCGGGAGCAACTGAGCTGCACCTGGCTGTTTGCAAAAACAAGGATAGCCATTGCAAATTTCCTTTCGTATTGCAAGTGTAGAAATGGTTTGAGATACTGCTGGAGGCAGGAAGCTCTAGAGAAAGCATTCAAAATTACTTTGAATCTGAATCTGAATGATCAAGTATTTTTTTTCTCAAACAATGTCACCTCTAATCATTCCTATGGGAAATAAGTTCCCCAGATACTGCCTTGATCCAAAATAAAAATCAAAGCTATTGAAGATCTCTACTCTTTGAAGTGTGGTCGGTAAAACTAGGGCACTATTAGTTCACTTCTCTCCAGCTTGATGAACATTGCTGAGGTCACGAACAAGGTTTTTCTAACCCTGTTAATCCTCAGCCATGCTTTACATATTTTCTAGATTAAAATCAACAAATCAATACACTTTCTCTTCCTCACTATTGTTCAGCAGAGGGATTCTTCTGATTCTTTTCCTTTTATTCTCAGACTGCCCAAAGGCATGCTTGTCATCGTAGATACTTTGGCTTTACTTCCTTTGTGTCTCATGTAGTTATCCATCTTCTCTGGATAGAGCTGATGGGTTATGTGACAATTTCAACACTTACTAAGAATTTATTATATAAACTAACAAGTATTTTCCTGACGTACTTGCCTTCAGAAGGTATACTGAGATTTTTCAGAATATTGGTGGATTTCCAGGTTTCATAGTCAAAGGTAAAGGGCAAAATAACACATGAGTTGAAGATGCATATTAATAATTCTGTTTTCCTTTGTAGACTCTCTGGTCTTTTTGAAGTTGATGACAGCACCCCTTGCTTTGCCTCTTCATAAAATGTTTTATTTCCTTCTTCACTATGTTTAATGCAAGCCAGTTTACTACCCAATTCAAGGGAAAAGATGTTCCTGTGAACATGTGCTAAGAATATTACCAAGCTTATGGTGGATTTAATTCACTCCCAGTTTAGCATTAACTGTGTAATCTAGACTTTCTGGAATCTCAGCTCTCGGATTCCCTTCCACCACTCCACGCCACAGTAGGTAAGCCAGCCCAGGAAACTTTAATTTTCAACCTGCTTAATTCTATCCAATGCCACATAGGAAAGATAAGTGAATCTTAATGTATGCCCGTAGTCACATTCACACTCCAAATTGTGCAACACTTATGAAAGATGGCCATAAAATCATTTGTTGAACTGTGCTTGTTGGCAGTAAAGACATTTATACCCCTCAGAGGAACCTCAGAATTCTGTTTTTAATCTAAGACATTACAGGAATTAAGCTGGAGGAATATTATTTCCAGTTCAGCTACCATCTCATTCTGCTCCACAGTCAGGGAAACTTGCTTTCCATGACTACTTTACATGGAACGTGTCATTCAGCACTTTGCAGGCTGCAATCTTGATTAATTAATATCAATTCAGAAAGGAAAAGCAATAAAATAATGAGATGACAAGAAAACATTACTGTATTCATAGCTGCACTAAAAACAAGAGGTTTATGCAGTACAAACAGTAATAACCATTAAGACACAGTTCATACCTCAATGTTTAGAATAACTGGTGATTGCTTTCGGGAGTTTCTTTTATCTCGAAGGACAAACAAAAGCACCAGTTCTCTTTTGTTACTGTTGTACCTGTCATTTGCAGAAATGGAGTGAAAGGAGGGAGCTGAGCCTCTGGGCTTGGAATGAGAGGGGAAAAAAAATGGCATGAGAGGAGAGAACAGGTTGTGCACTTGAAATTAACAGTCTGAAAGGCAGAGGAATATTTAAGATGCTGATGGTTAGGCATGACAGCTTGACAGCCTCTGCTAAAAACCTTTTCCTCCGTACTTCTTCAAATTCCCATTTCTGCTTCTCCTTGCCAGAGAAGAAGAAACGGAAACTGAGGTACCTTGGCCTGACCCTTTATTGTATGTGAGGAAGGGCAAAGCGGGAGCTTAACTGGAGCACCTGCAGACTCCTCCTCAAGCCCATTCTTGTCAGCGTGAGCCCAAGGAGCCCAATGGTTTCTCATCCTGGCGGTATGAGAACGGTTTGGTTGACTGGCCCAGTACAGAGTATGGACTATAACTTCGTACAGTTAGATACAGATGCATCGTAAGCTTCTCTAAAGTCTCAGTGATTTAGATCCGAGTGTTTTGTAATGAGTATGTGATAAGTACTGACTCTGAAAAAGAGTTTTGGGGATGTTCTGGCAGAAAAAATGGGAGTCCCAATGGCTGCACACCTGCGTGTCTGCTGGGGCGCTCCTCACTAGAGGGAGTCATTGTCATTTCAGTTCAGTTGGCAGCTCCTCCACCAACACCAACCAGAGGAGACACAAATTCTCTTTCTGGTACAGAACAGTAACTGTATTCTGATGCTCTCTCAGTCACAAATATTCTTCTATATGACAGAGAGTTCCCCTGCTTTTGAAAGAAAGATAGGATACAAGCCAGAATGATGTTCTGAGATGCTGGCAGCCAGCTGAATACTGGATAAAAGAGTAACAGCTCAGCTCTTCTGTACTTACATTGTTCCCCTCACACTTGAGACTTCAACTTTGTAATTCTCTTTCCATATAATTTAAGTCCATTTCTACATGTAATGCATTAAAGATTCAGAGTATTCCCTTTCTTCCTATAAAAATATATTGCAATCTTATCTGGAAGAACTCTCCTACAATCAAAGGCAGAACCTCTTGAAAACCGAGATGAATAGTAACCGCTTTTGTTAAGCAATATCTAAATCTCCAAAAATTCTTAATTAGTGGAAAATAAAAATGACTGTAATTAAAGGCTAACTATTGCCTACCTCAGAAGTAACTCAGTTACAGTAATGAACGTGAAATGAATCCCCTAAATAAAAATCAGATCCTATATTATGAGAGAATACATTCTGAATATTGAAGTTTAAAGCCTGAAGAATATTGGTACTGGTATAAATTATACTTTCGTAACTCTTCCAACATAGGGAAATGGCTGGAAAAGAGATGACACTGGTTTAGGTGCTACTGTTCTCAGGAAATCTGAAAATCATTCTTGTTCAGAATGTGCAATTTAAACCCAGAAGGAAGCACTAAATGATTCAGTCTCATGCCTGCATGTCACAGAACATGGCTTTTCAACTGCCGTGGCATTTTCCATGTAACTTCTGCTTTCTACCTTACAGTTATCCAATAATGATTTGAAAGCACCAATGATTCATTAGTGCATCATTTGTCATGGCTTGTTCAACTAGTTCATGTTTATGTTTAAAAAGTTGCTCTCAGTTTTTCATGGGCAGGGCTTTGCCAGGCTTTAAGTTTGCCAGGCTTCATTTTCCTCCCTCACTTCTTCCTGCCTTTCTCTTACATGAAATTAAGAGATTAGAGTACCTGGTCTTTATTTCCTGCAGAGGGTCTCATGTGCTGTAACCATATTCTCCATGCATTCTTTTTGGGCAAACTGAAATCCTTGTCATAAGAAATTTATGGATTTTTATGCACACATAATTGCTTCCAATGATCTTCATCATGTTGTCTTAAAGTTTTAGTAAAAACATCTCCCACTTTCCACTCACAAAGAATGACACGAGTAATTTTCACCTCAGCATTCCACTGGTAGTTTTTTCTCTGGGGTCAGTTCATTCCTCCCTGTGATTTTTCAGTCCTTCACAGAGTGACTGATTTGAAGTTCTGTGTTCCCCTGTCCATAGGCAAGGTTTACCTTCCTTGTTCAGATGTGTAATATTTGCATCTGGCTGTGCACTTTACTAGGCTCTCAAGGTCAGTTTGTATGTTGCTTTACCTCTATCATTATAAACCTTTTTGCCAATTGTAGTGTCTCCTGCAATTTTATCAGTAGTGTCCAGTCCTTGTCATAAATTACAGTTTTCTGCTACTTTCGTTTACACTGTCAGCAGTACTGAGGTGCCACTGGGAAGAAATTCTTATGTGACAACGAAATTACAGAACTGTTATGTACTTCTTGATAATAACTGCCTATACATAACTGGAACATGCCTATATATAGGATGTCCTTGGTGTGCCTCAAAGATATGTAAGTTCTTGCCTTACAGACCTTTTTTTGAAGCTGACGGTGTTCCAGAATGTTTTGTATGTAGCAGTGACACAAAAATGTGGAAGAATTGAGTATGGAAATCTTTAGCTGTAAAATGCCTTGGAACTCCTAAGTATGAAAACACCAACTAATTTTCTGACTTCAGCCACTAAAGTGTCTTCGTTTTAAGATATTATTACAGAAAGACTATTCTCCTAAAAGAAATGTGTGGTTTATTGGAGGAAAATGATCTTTTAATTCTACTGGCTTTTCTAATCAGCAGGTTGTTTGCAATTCATAAACGAAACACCTCTGCAGCCAAACCTTTTCCCTCCAAAGATACAGTTAAATCATTGTTTGCCATTTTCAAAGGGTGATTATTTTTGCTTCTGAGATTTTAAAGTGTTTCACTCCTGTAATTTATTGCTTCATTTAGTATTAAGTTGAATAAGAGATGTTTATATAAGGCATTATGTTGTTGAGGTTTTTCTTTCATTGATCAAATTACCAATGTCTAAAATTCAGTGTCACTCAAAGAATATCTTAGGTGCTGATACAAATCAATACGGTTGTTATTTGAAACAGCAATGTTTTCGAACTATGATGAATCTATGAACTCTTATTTTACTAAGGAGCAGAAATACAGCGTTTTTTTCCTTACCCTGTACTCCATATTGCCCTTGAGAACTTTAAAGTGTAAGGAAAATAGAGGAATAAATGAAGGAAGGCCAGCCAGACGACATCAGAGGCACAGAGAAATCAAACAAGCTTTGTTTTAGTACAGAGGGGTGAATGTTATATATCAGATACAATGATGCTCTCTATCTGTTGACAAGTTCTGTGATGTCGCCACATTTTTTAGTAATAAAAGACTCACAATGCAAAGCATAAAGACCGGGGGCATTCTCAGGATGGAGCAGTTGAGGCACACAATAATTAAGTGACTTGCTGAAGTCACACAAAAAACTCAAGAGATTCAGGAACTGGAGTTCTTAAGCCCCCAAATTTAGCACCTTAGTCAGAAGTTCTTGTATCGCCCATTTCCTGATGTTTCAGGGGCCAAGACAGGGGACAGAATTAGAACCAATCAGAAGAGAATTTAATTTCCACTGTCAAAACATATGACAGCAACTGAAGCACATATTTACTTCCCAAACACAACATGGAGAAGTTGTAAGGGAGAGGGAAGCTGCATGAAAACCAAGATTTGCAGGGACAGAGGGAACAGAAGTGGAGAGGAAGAAGAAAGAAGCCAAAACAAGCAAGGGGCAGAGGCTGTTGAGAAGGAAGCTTGTTGTTGCAGTGGGAAAACAAGAAGCAACAATATATCCTACTGTAATGGTGAGGTACCAGGCAACGAATTTGCACTTAGAGGAACATGAGTAAAAATGTATAAGCCTGGGAGCTTATGAGAGTTTTCCTGAGTTTGCCTTTGTTTGGCCATATAGCAGACCTGAAAATGTGCCAGAAAAGGCTCTCTCTGCTTCCCTGCAATGGTTACATTTTTCAGGGCTTCTCTTTTCTTTTGCTTTTGCCTCAGAAAACAAAATCACCAAAAACCTCGAACTAGGAAAACAAAACAAACAAACAAGTAGACAAGCAACCTACATAAAACACATACACACACGAAACGCAGAGCAGGCATAAAATAACCTTTGAATTCACTAGGTGGCAACATAGAGTGAGAAATCAGCACTAAAGTCTTGAACCAGAACATTTGGTTGGACCTTCACAGCCCCCCTGCCCCTTCATCCACACCAAACAAACTCAAGTTCTGGTTGATCAAATGACCACCTTCTAAACACTAAATAAAATACAGTCCCTGCAGATGTATAAATATTGTCTCAGTTGCCCAGTGCTCATGCTGATTGACCATCACCACTTCTATCTGGTTTCACTCACAGCCAACTTTGTATGACTTTGATGTGGCATTGAGGCTACCAGCTTTGACCTAAGCCTTGGATCTGTAACTCTCTTTGTCTCCTGAAAGCAGAACAATTACTTTCCAATCAAGCAGCTTAAGAGTGGGGAGGGGAAAAAAAAGTTCGTTTTTTAAAAGCATAAATCAATTACACCTGTTGAAGTGTTCCCACTTTACCAAATACAGGTTTCCAAGGGAGATACGGGCTTTCTCTTGCCTGGTTCTCTTAGAGTAATGGCAGCTTTAAGTGAGTAAACAAAATGGCATGCAATTAAAATGTATATTTTTCTTTCAGATAAAAGATACAAGTTTTGTCTTCCACTAGTAAACCTCTAAAGTGAGCCATTTCTAAAAAAAAATAATACCAGCATGACATCTTTTAAATTTAATGCTCTTTCATTTCCTTGTAAATGGAAGCAACTCTAATGAAGTGTTAAAGCCCTGAGCGCACCAAATAGGCTTGAATGTTCCTGACCAGCCTCACCTGTGGCCTCCACCACACCCCTGCCCATGAGCCCTGGGATTTATTAAAGCCCAGGCTTGAGTTGTGTGGTAGGAGTGTTGTTTTTAGTCTAGTTGTGTATTTGCCTGATCATGAACCCTGTTGATCTGGACCTGTGGGCTGGCTTTCTGCTTGACCTCTTGTCACCATGGATTTGCCTGGTAGTCACTGGGATCTGTCTGACTCTGGTTACTACCACTGGATATGAATCTGACTTGTGGATTGATTTTTTTTTTTTTCTGTCTTGATGCTGTACATGCTTTATTGCCACAACCTTGCACGATGGCCTGGGCCCTGGCTGCTTCCCCTGCACCCACAGGCACCCCCTGCTCACTGGGGGCTGTGGCATGGACCCTGCCTAGTGAGGACCCTGCCCTGCTGGCTGCAGTACCCCCTTGGCTTCTGGCCCAAGGGAGCAGATGGTCTGTGTTGTGCCCTGATGTGGAGACTGGAGTTAGAGACAGTGCAAAGTTTGCTACTGTGAAAGCAAGTGAGAATAAAACAGGCAGTCGGGTGTGGGAGTGCCCACAGTCCCTAGGCATGCTGCAACCCATCCTGCCCCTATTGGGACACACAGATGAGTGGCAGAAGTTGCTTTGAAATCTGCTACTAGTTGCAGAATGGCTGGGGTTGGAAGAGACCTCTGGAGATCATCTAGTCCAACCCACCTGCTAAAGCTAGTTCCCACAGAGCAGATGGCACAGGAATGTGTCCAGGTGGGTTTTGAATGTCTGCAGAGAGGGAGACTCCACAACCTCTCTGGGCAGCCTGTTCCAGGGCTCTGGCACCCTGCTGATGGCAATTTGCTTCAAACTTGAGCTCTCTCATGGATCCTTCTCTCCAGCTGTCTCAGTTATGCAGATTAAAACCAGGAAAGAGTGCCACCTTTCCAGTGAAGGGCTTGGGATCCTCTGGCCTCTGTGCCAAACTGGCCACATGGCTGACTTTTGGATGTCATAATGTGGCCACTGCAGGCCTAGGACCAGGTACTTACAGTATCTCAGATGAGGTACTAGTGCAACTTAGTGGTTGTGAACTTTGAGTTTCCAACTCTGCTGAAGTTATTGCCTGCTACAGAGGCAAGCTGTCATCTCTCATCTGAACAGCTCGGGAGCATCTCGGAGGCCCTCTGGGCTTCTAGCAGCATGAGCATGCCAGCCACTCATCCAAGGCAGGAAGATACACTCTGGCATGTCACCTTTACTCAGCTTTCAGCCTACTCGATGCACAACTGAGGGAGGATGGAAGAAAGATGTGTTCAGTTCCTGTGCCATCTCCCTCCTTCCTGTTCAGTCCTCCCATACACCTGTCAACTTACTCTGCTCCAGCTCTACTGCTGTAAAACAGGAACGGCACTTCTTAGCCTCAGACAGCTGGGATATAAACCCACCCCTGGCTCTGGAACTTCACTAATAGTCTGTGGTGGTGCGGCTGGGTACATCAGCAGGTGGGTTCTTGCAGTGAGTGATACTGGAAACTGTGTACCAAAATATCTTTTTCAGATGTAGATCTGTACAAAATGTTTATTTAGCCAATCATTCCTAACCCCACTGTAAAATGTCAGATTCCTTTACCATGGACTCAGCGATGGCATTGCAATTTAGAAGTGCAAATACAGTACAGGTAGGCATCTTGTGCTAGATTAAATCTAAGCCAGAGAAAAATGGGTTCATTCTTTGGTAGTAACAGTGCTCTTTATCTATATTTCTTCTTTATCTTCACTAGATAAATTTTTAGTCCTCCCTTTCTAGAAGTGCTAGTGCTATTAATGTCATGGACACCCTACTCACAAAGTGCTTATAATGTCAGTAAACATTTTATTGGTTTCAGTCCCAGCTTTCTGACCTGATGAGTAAGCCTGTGCTGCATTTCTCACTTTCATTCAACTATAAGTAAGCCAAATGACCTTTTTTTTTTTTTTCCCCCCTGCAGGGCATCTTCAAAGATATTCACATAGGCGAAATCAGTCAGCCATGGAAAAATTACACATTGACTTCAGTGAGCATAAATCACATAGTACAAAATGTTGCACAAATACAATAGTAGTTACAGCAGAATATTAGTTAGTAATAAGGAACTATATCAGGGTTTACGTTTAGTTAGAGACAGAACTGTAAGCCACTTAGGTGCAGTCATCAGGCAATGCTGGAACAGTTCTGGTTGTTAGGACTTCTGATTTATGTTTTTTATTGCTACATTTCCTAGTTCTTAAACAGATATTCGTTGTCTGAAGACAATTACCCTTCCAGGTTTTGGCTCCACATCTCTTCAATGTCTTATGTCTGAAACTCTATAAGGAACACCAAGAATCATTGGGTTTTTTTCCACAAGTGCAAATTTAACAAGCAGACTGTTCATTAGATGTGACCACATAGTCACTGTGTATGTCTGGCTTTAAGTATGTACCTGTGGACTGAAATGACACCACTGAAGGAAAAAAGTCAATTTAGAAACACCTGTTCTCAGAATCCTGCTACCATAATTAATTGCCTCTGTTGTTTGTTTTATATTTTTGTGGTAACAGCAATTGCAAGTACTACCTTCTAAGCTAGATCACTGCCATATGCAGACTTTATTCAGAAGAACAGAAGAGACGGGTTCTCGGGAAGAGAGAGATTAATAAGGTCAGGCCTGAAACCAGAGGTTGCATCAGTAAAATATCTCTTTTGTGCACAAAAGGAGACTGTGAACCCTGTGTGTTTTTCTCCATGTATGGTGTAAAGCTGTTCTGTGCTAATATGAGTAACTCATAAGCTTGAGCTGGAGTGAAAGCACTTCTGGGGAAAAGGAGAAAATACCTTGTCTTCCTGTGGGACAGTGGTGTCAGACTCATTTTCACCACAGGCCACATCAGCCTCACAGTTGACTTCAAAGGGCCGAACGTAACTTTAGGACTGTATAAATGTAGGAGCAGTGGCCCCCAGTGAAAATGGGTTTGACACTCCTGCTATAGGGCATAATGGTGTTGGACTGCATGAAGGGAGAAGCAGACCATACTACCATGGGGAAGGAGGAGCATGGGGTCAAACTGTTCAGAAATCAGTATATATGGCAAATTATAAATCTGAGGGGTCATCTGGAAACCAAATCTCACTTTGTGACATCCAGGGCTTTTCTGGTAACGTCACTAACTGGACAGCAGTATTTCAAAGAACGATGTTCTTGTTGGTAGCAACTACACCGTGCATTTCTCTCTCCTTCCTCACTTACCTGTTTCTATCGTAAGCTTTTCAAGGTGGAGGCTACACTTTCGTGTTTGTACAGAGACTCGCACAGTGAAGACAGCATCTCTCCTGGGATTTCTATGTCCAGCTGAAATACAATAGAAAGAGACATAGTAATTGCAGCAGCTTGAGATATACACAATAGAGAAGTGTATGCAGTTTATTTTATTTGATGTGGGTTTTTTCCATCCAGGTTACTTGGAGGGTATTTGTGTTTTGTACTGTATGTCTACATCATAAACACTGTTTCATTCCAGGAAGATTTTCATCCTGAAACTGAAGGCTTGTCTGACTCTCATTCAATGTCCAAAATAGAACTCTAGTAAAGACACATTAAAAATTCTCTGGCTTAGATAACTAAGCCTTATATGTGAAGTGATTTTTTTTACCTATTTAACTCACAATACAAATATAATTATTGTATTTCATTAAAATACAGTAAATATAGATTTAGAAGCCCAGGTTTCTATGACTTTAGAGCTTAGCCAACAAGCTGGAAGAGTGAAAGAAGCTACATAACCAGCCAGCAGAACTCTGTTCTTGCAGGTCAGCTTGAAGACCAAGTAAGCATGTAGACACCCGATCACACACAAATATGCTCTTAAATTAGGACTGACAGAAAACATTCTCTTTAAGTCACTGTAACCTTGACCACTTCCAAGAGCTCTGAACTAGCTTGTAAAGCAAGTTGGCTTTAGTGCCTAGTTTCATCTGGATGAGAATATGCTATATAAAGGTGAGAGATTGCTATCACTATGCTCTATGTCTTCATCCTTCAATCTATCACTTCATCCATCATCTAGTATTTTGGTGCAAGGGAGGAAAAAGAATATTAAATGTTAATGAAGATGTTAACTTTGCTCATAAATATTTCAGTGAATGAAAAACATTTTTTAAAGGTCAGTGCAGCTAATATGCTCTATAAAAACAAAAATCTACGCTTCTTCAGACTTTCTCTTTAAGTAAGGCTTTTCAAAATGCTGGTAAGAAGAATTACAGTTCACCTTTTATAGTACATTTATTTCAAACCATTATAGACTCTAATCTCTTTAAAGATGCATAGCTGTCTTCATTTTAGCAGGCTTTGGATCAGATGTCACTACTTCAATCAAATAAGAGATTTTTGGAAGAAAATATGTGATTTTTCCTGGGAGATACTAGCCTATTCTGTAGCTATAGTGTAAATTCAAACATCAAATTCTTCATTAGTTTTATATGCCTGGATGCCTATAAGATAGAAGAGTATCAAACAAGGGCCATTTCTCAGCAGAGTGAGATGTGGAAGCAAAAGGTCAAATTCTGATACATAGTTTTACAAAATGTGTGTTTACATTCCCAGCAACGTTGAATTCGCCCTTACACTGATGAAACTGTAAGTACCAACTGCCTTGGAGATGTGTTCTTTGGTTATCAGCTAACCAATATCAAAGAGATTCTCCCCAAATCCCGACTTTCAGACTGCTTCTCAGGTCACTGGACCAGAGCACGGTACATCCACGCACAAGTATCAGTTAACAACATCCACACAAAGTCACAAACACCTACAATGCCAGACACTTTGGGCAACTGTTAGGGAAACTAAGTAAACTAAGCTATACATAAAAACTAGACTTCAGAAGAGATTGTGATACCTGTGGATTTCTGTGGGTTCATTTCAAAAGGCAAAGAATTTAAGAGCTACAAACCAATACCCAATTTCAGAGAACTCTTGTTTCTTCTTAAACACATGAATTTAACCCAACGTTCCCAAACAGTTATAAAAAGAAGGGGGGTGAGGGTGGCCGGAGAAGAAATAATTTTAAAAAGAGACTCAAAACCAGTTCATTTCTGTTTACAGTTAATATCATGCAACTCACTAGAGTAATATTGCCAGACACTTTGTCTTGACATTCAATAGTGATCTCTAATGTAATTAAATATTCAGTATAGCAGTCGTAATTCCATGAAATTATTTAGATGTTGGAATAACAATTCAAGCTATTGCACAGTGCCTTAGGATTTAATATTACTTCGAATAGGTTTTATTAGCACATCTTAATGTCTCCATGTGTACTGTGTGGAAAAAGGGAAGATTTACTTAAAAGATGGACAATGCAATGGAGCCCACCAGTCTTCCTTAGCTTTTGCTCAAACAAATGTCTGCCTGAAGTTGATTGTATTATAGTTTAGCTTGTGGTAAGATTAAGCAAGGGGAAAAAAGGTCTGGATCTATACTAATAATGATAAATAGTACCCATAAAGCACTTATTGTTAGCAAATTATTCTATTAAAAATTGTGTAGTACCATTTCTCAACTATTAACAACATAGTTTGAGTCCCTATTTTTACAAATTCATTGGAACATGATTTGCAGACAGCAGAAAAGACTGTTTTTTACCCTGCTTACCCTGCTCATCAGTGTTATACTTTGTAATCCATTCCCTCCTGTCACCATCACAAGATGCTGCCACCATTTGTACCTTAGGCTGAGATCAGTGCTTCTTTAAAACATTTTAACCCCAGATTTTTCTCCAGAAATCTTTTTTCTTATTATTGTTTTATTTTATTGTTACTTGTTTCACAAATTACTCCATTTAAGATGAACTAAAGGCAATCTCAAAGCTGAGGACTTGGAAATAAGCATTGGTGTTGTCCTTGCCCGACCTCCAGGGCACTCCTGTCACAACCCTCTGGACATACCTGCAGTGCCAGCTGGTGGGTAGGAGCTGAGACGGGGGTGTGAGTACAGGCCAGCAGCAGAGAGGTTGGCCATGAGGCACCTAGAAGTCTCCTCTGAACTATGTGGCAAATGGAAGGGACAGGCAATGCCTCTGGATGATGTACAACATTTGGGAACACTGCATAGGGAATAAAACATCCAATAACTTTTAAGGGGTTTGTTTCTACTCCACTACTGATTGTGGTTTCAAGCTAAATTTTATGTGACTCCAAACTCTTGTTCTTGGCTATGAATGCACTTGCAACTTCTTTTGCTGTGAGCTGAAATATTTTCTATAACTCAGTACTTCCGTGTGGATTAGTGTTCCAACTTTCCCCTTTTCTGCTTCAAAATAGCCTTTTCTCCTTTACCATCTTACTGGCTTAAGTTTGAAATGCCACCTCTGACAGAACTGTTTTCATTTCCCATAGCCTGAGATATGCCACGTTCCTCCAGCCTGGCTAAAGGCTCAGCGCTGCTCCAACGTGTCCCACTCTCTGCTCCCTGACAGCGGAAAGGGACACAGGGGAACTGCAGTGCCAGCCGCGGGCATGTGGCTTAGGAGGTCTTTATTGCTCCCCTGCCTTCTACTTGTTGCTTCAGGAGCAAGCCCCTGTGTTTGGGATGCATAAGGTACTTCATTGACAAACAGGTAGAGAAAAAATCTTTGACTTGATATGTGCTGGACTGCTTTTCATGTTGACCATGGAAAGCTTTGTCTCTCTTTTGTTTCTGGTACCATGGAGCTTTTTGCTTTGGGTCTCATCTTTGTGTTTTCAAAATCTTTGTTCCACCACCTTCTCTGTCCAATTTCTCTTCAGCAAGTTCTGCTCTCTTCTCTCATCTCCCCTATTCAACAGTGTTTTTAAAAGAATTACTGGCAGCATCAAGAAGCATGAGGAACATCTGGCATGTGTGATTCATTCACTTTTTCACTCCTTCCCCAAGGAAAGGTTTGTGCATGTGGAGTAACACTTTATTTCAAGAAGGCGTTGTTTGCATTTCTTATAGATGTGGTGCTATATTTACTGTGTTCTTGGATGTAAGTAGGTTCATTTTCTGACAGTCACTAGTTTTCATGGAAGTTTATTATGCAGGCTGAGAAATCTGTCTCCCTCATGTATGTGCTGTATTATGTCTTTCATCAAACCTTTCTTTTTAGAGGAAATACAGCTCTGCCTTCCCCTTCCCTGTGTCTTTCCCTCTCATTGTAGAACACTTAGGAGAGACCACGGTCAACTAAGAGGGATTACTGTTTGGAGGAGACTACAGATATAACATTTGGTATAAAGCTATGTAGCTGCATTGGGTTCAGCTCACTTTGGCTTTGCGAGTGGTATTCACATTTATTACATTGGATTTATGATGCTGTTTTCCTGGATGATAGATGTGTATTGCTATGTGGTAATACAGCTGGGATGGTGGCAATGACTTCTTATAAAGCTAGATGGATTATGTACTTTAAAATGTATTTTTGCTGTCCTGATTAGTGAGGTACTTTAGTACTTAATGTAGAAAGTCACGCATGATATAATAATACACAACAATTGGCAATGTAATGTGCTTACACTGCTGCAGATGTGTAATGTAACATGACAGGTTAAGTGGTTTAAGTTAACTCATTTTATTCCACAATTGCAAAGGCCTGGGAGATCACATACAGCACACACGGCTCAGTTGGAAGCTGGTAAATCACAGCAACTTACTGATTACCTGTGATTTCCTCTATGAAGTCGCCACATAATACATTTGTCATACCAGTTGCTGTAAAAGAAGAAAGTTGGTCTATTTCATTCCCAGTTTTAAAAGTATCTGAGGCTGGAATAGCACATAGTTCCTTAACATTTATAATGACCTGGGATGCTGGACTTCTAGAATTACCTCTGCTGAAATTTAACAGCTCCATGAAACAGGAATGGCCTCTTGGACCTGCATTTTTCTCTGGAATGTTTAACAACCAAGATAGGGCAAAATATCTTAAAAATGTAAAATGCAGAAGACAGCAATGAGCCATCCTGGCCTTTCTAGTAGAGCAAGAATTACAGCCAGACTGAAAGGGGGTGAGAAGCTCTTACATGTTTGACAAAGTCTATTTAGTACCTTTTCATTCTCATTTTCAGGACTTTTGTACAGGGATACGCTTTAGCAAGCACTGCATATGAACGTTTGCTATTAATTCCAAAACCAGCATAGCAAATGAGGTGCAGAAGTCATCTGCTTTCGTTTTGTCACCAAAAGCAGCACAAAGGATCTGATTTCATTCTTGTCATCTCATGGGGGACAAGGATGAGCAAAGATGTGTTCTCAAAATTGTACATGCTCTATTCCTGATTTTGTGAATCAGGTAGTCTGCTTTACTCTGGTCTAGATTACAGCAATTCTGGCCCACACAGCTTCACATGGGCACTTCACATGGGCTCAGCCTACCCTCTTATGTCAGATGCTCCAATCCTTTAATCAACTTAGTTGCCATTCCCTGAACTCTCTCCAGTAGCTTCATGTCTCTCTTGCATGGGGGAGCCCATAACTAGGCACAGCACTCCAGCTGTGGTCCTACCAGGGCTGAGCAGAGGGGAAGGATCACGTCCCTCGACCTGCTGGTGACGATCTTCATGCAGCCCCACGTGCTGTTGGCCACCTTTGCTGCAAGGGCACATCGCTGGCTCCTGGTTAACTTTTTGTCCACCAGAAGCCCAGCTCCTCTTCTTCAAAGCTGCTTTTCAGCCAACTGGTCCCACTGTGTACTGGTGTATAAAGTTATTCCTTCCCAGATGTGGGACTTTGCACTTTCCTTTGTTCAACTCCATGAGATTCCAGTTGGTCCATTCTCCACCATGTCTGGGTGCCTCTGGATGGCAGCACAACCCTCTGGTGTATCAGCCACTCCTGCCAGTTTTTTGGCATCTGTGAACTCGCTGAAAGTGCATTCTGGTCCATCACCTAGGTCATTAATGATGATGTTAGACAGTAGTGATCCTAATATTGGCTCCTGGGGTACACCATGAATGACTGGGCTCTAGCTGAACTTTATGCTGCTGGTCACGACCCTGTGAGCCCAGCCATTCACTCCACCTTGTTGTTCAGTTTTCTGGTCTTCTCTTTATCATCTTGTCTACGAGGATGTGCATATCCACATATACATAGCTTAAACCTTGAGTTTCAGAGTTTGAGTTCTTGGTATGTGATGATACTGAAACTAAATTGCTCAAGAATCAAGCCCTGTCATGCAACAAAATGCTGTGTAGGTGAAAATAAAACAAACAGTTGGGTCTCAGCTCCTGAGCAGGAATATCTGTTTAGACTGTGTCCATGGAAATTCACTCTTGGAAATCAAATATATTAAATTATTTTGACAGCTTGTACATATGGAAATCCGTATAGTGAGGACTTTCTGTCCAGAATTTCTGTGCATGCATGCTTGGACACTGAAAGTGGATTAGACAAGTTGTATTCTACATCTGTCCAAAATTGACCAGTGAATTGTATTATAATGAGGCCCATTTCTTCTTTTAAAGGCTAACATAACTAACACACATACATAGTTAATAAATAATAATCTTTCTGCGAACACATGTAGCCTGACTGGACAACACCAAAAGCTGAGAGGAATGATTTTTATTCCTATTTTACAAGTGGACCACTGAAAAACTAAATAGGTTGCTTCCAGAGGGAGTCACAAAATATGCATAATCTTTTGGATGCTCATCTCAGGTCCTGATCACAAAAAATTATTCCTTAAAGGAGCAATTAACAACTGAGAGCTGAGACAAGTGCTCTGCCGTGGTGGGCAGGCTAGAGACAAGGATAAGATATCTGATTGGAACTGACGCTGCTTAGAAAGCAGATTTCAACAAAATGTCTCTTACTGAGTCCCATTTAAAGAGTGCATTGAGAGGAAAGAGATGGTTTAAATAGTTTTATGCAAGAAAAACAAGTTTCTGCCTACCAGGTTAAGTAAAAGTATCTAACCATAAAGCAAACACTGAAATAAGCTTACAATGGAGCTCAGTCAGATGCTGGACTAGGAGCCAGGAGAGTTGAGACATGGTCTTGCTTAGACTTTAACACCCCAGTCAAGTCATTGCACTTCACTGTGCATCTGTTTCCCCACTTAGATGCTGGTCACAGCAATGCTTATTTTTTTTTCATATAACCATCAGTATAATTGGAATTGCTCGTTTGGTTTTCCCTCACTTTACAGGTTTAACAACAGGTTTCTATTGACTGCAGAGAAACTTACATGAATATCGCTGAAATTCTAATACTATTTTATGTATTGCATCCCTCCCCCAGCAGCTATTTACACCGAATCTTGCCTGTGATCAATTATTAACTTATATTTGCCGCTAATATCAGGAGATAAAATTCTTTTCTTCCATCTCCAATCAGTGACCAAAGCTATTTACTGTCAAGCACATCCACCATGCACTTCATCTCAAAGAAGCTTAGAAAAACACTTAGTCATCTCAGTCTATTGTAAACTGAAGCTCTATAAATGTCTTGTTAAACTACAAAACATACAAACACAGCTGGGTCAAGCATTTCTCTCCTTTTCCTAGAGCAATTGGAAATCACAGCAGTTTACTACTTCAGGATCCCTTTCCCCATCTCAAATATCTTGTTCTGTGCCATTCCAACTGTATTTGTACATGAGAAATTGTTGTATATCACGTTATCAAGCCATGAGAATGAACTTCCTAAAAAAGTAATCTTTTGATGCTGCTCATCGACTTACAGAGATAACTAAATACAGGGATGGCAGCATTCCTGCTTGACAGGTTCTCATGGTTTCCACTCAATTAAGAGTTGAACAAGGAGTCACTACTCAGAAGCATATTTTGTATAATACAGTCCTTTCAATACTGAAGAAGAATAGGGACAAAACTGAACCATTTAAGCTTTATCAGTAGGAACCTATATGAAAATCCTATAGAGGTTTACATTGTCAAACAACAAACAAAATGAGCAGAAGTAACCAGAAATACAGATGTTGATTAGAACATAAATTTTTACTAGCAGCAGACGGCCCTTCAGTAGCTGTGTTTACAGCTTACTCCATCTTCCTGCATAGTCTGCACCGGAACCGGGGATACAAAAACCACGGACCCATGTATCAGAATTGTTTCATGAAGACTTTTTATACCTCTTGGAAGGCAAAAGAACAGGACATTTCTGATATTGTCTGAAGAATGAGGATCCAGACTAAGCAACATCTGATTCGTACATATCTTTTTAGGGGGTAGTTCTGGTTTAGGTTTTTTAATCTGGTTAACTTCAAACAGCATCTAACAGAATTCAGCTTAAAGCATTTCAGCCACAGCATAAAGACTGTAGTCAAAAACAGCATATACTTTTTGTCCTTCTGGGAACGAAGAATTAGCTAGTGGGTTAAAATTCAGTGAATAAAGGAAGTCTTAACAGAAAGTTTTTTCCATTTTTAATTACGACATTATGGACCTAATTCATAATTTTGTTAAAAAACTTTTACCTGGTTTGACTGCAGTGGAATTTGGCACACTGAGCAGTACAGGAGCCTGGTTGTGTTGTACTTCAAATTTGTGTAAAACCACAGCTATTGCACCAAAGTTGAGCCAGGTCTCAAGGGTATTAAACTGGCTCCATGAAGTGATATTTTAGGACTCCAGATTTAGAGAGGTATTCCAAGCCCTAATGAAATCTTTGTGAGGAAAGAGCCTACGCTTCAGCCATTACAGAGTAATCCTTCTCAAACTTAAATATTAATCAAGTTGCATGTCATTGAAATTCACTCTTGCAAACCCAGAAAGCTAAATTTTATTTACCTGGTAAAATTAAATTAAAAGGGCTACATTATATAAATAATTAAGAGCAATATGAGGACAAAGGTGAGGGATTATACCCACCACTTAGGGAGACCTGCTGCCACGCATCAGCCAGGGAAAGGTTCCTTGCATTGACCCATGTCATGCCAACACAGTGAAGTTACTTCTGCATGAAGCCAGTGAACACAAACTGCAGCCTAGGGAATGTAGCCAGTTCACAGGCCAGGAAGATTAACTCCATTCCCTGTCATATTTGGTTAGTTCTCCATCAAAAACCATTTTATGTTGGTCACAGACATAACTCACAATTATCCAACCACTCTGAACTACCAAAGATACTTTATCTTCTTCCTCTCCTACACCAGTGTGACTCCTCATTATAACAGATATTTAGAACAAGCCCCTCAACCAATGGTGGATTCGCTGAAGTAGGAAAATATTACCATTTGGTAAGTGAAGAAATGTGAGACAAACCTAAACTGACCTAAACCTAAACTCACAAATGATCCACCACAAGGTGCAGTTCTGAGAAGGCTGCAGCAAACAGTGCTTGCTTTTATTAGGGGCATCCACTCTATCACATAAGCCCAGAACTTTCATTAAAAGTACTTCTTAGTGGTTCTTAACAGTATGAGATGAAAGTTCAAGCAGATAATTGTCGATAGTAAGACATTTCCTCAGCAAACAATAAGTTCTGTGTAACAAAGGGGCCTTTCTTTTTAACCCCTGGCTCCTCCATGCTCCAGATGTTTCAGTGTTCTGCAATTGTTTGGGGTTTACTGCAGTGATAAGATCTCATACGTGATTTCTGAGGGGAATGCAAGAAGGACCAGTTCTTCTGTTCCTAAGAAATTTACCTCAATGGAGCCAAGCCAGTTTATATTAGACAACGGTGTGACCCTGATTTCTTATGTAGAAAGCTATTTTTCCCTTCCTGATGTTTCCACTGCTTGACCTTTCAGGTTTGCACAAAACGAATTGCCACCAGACTATAAAATAAATTCCAAGTTCCCATCTTCCTATTTCCTCATGGACACATGAAAGATTTCTAATTTAAGGAGATCAATGGTTCATTGAGTCATGCTGGTCTGATTTGTACACAGATGGGACCCCCACTCAGCACATAAGTCTGTTCCTGTGCTGAGTGAATGTAGGATGAGGCTTATCTCCATCACACCAGCCTCTTTTTCAAAAAGCAGTTTGCAGAGCTCTTCCAGATATTAACGATCTACATGCAAAGGGACTATATTATGAGAGGAGGAAGACAGGCCCTGAAAATGAATCCCGAAGCCATGTTAATAGGCGTGTAGATTTTAAGATCAGAAGTGAATGCCAATTGTGGCAGCAACGAAGGACAGAAATACTTCTCCAAGGAAGCAAAAGATCTATCAAAGATATTTCAGAAAGGCACAACAGTACCAGGCATCCATGTAGCCTCTGTGCAGCAGATCTTGTGAGATGTGAGTCTCCTACTGCCCTGAAATATTCTGGGAAGAATTTGAGAGAGAGAAATGTTGTAAGAGGTATTTTACCACCTGCTTCAGTGAGGAGTTTTCTCTCTGGAGAAATGGGAAATTCCTCCATTTTATCCACAGCCTTATGATATAAATACAGTGCACTAGTGACTGAAAGTTATTTACCATTAGATGAAAGCTCCTGTTGCAAGGATAGCTTGGATTTCCAGATACTGTTCATGACAATCTGTTACTGATATCAGACCTTAGAACAACCACTTCTGGAGTCCGTAGCAGTGGACCAGTAACCTCTTTGAATAGATTTTTTTGTTTCAGTGCCACTTTCAAATGGACAGATGTTCTTATTATAACAGCAGTACCACAGCTGCTTCCCTTGTGGTTAACCTCTGCAGACAGACGATGAGTAAGACTGAGCAGCAGTTATAGCTCCTGCCAGAGCTTGTCTAAGTACAGGGATTCACCAGAAGGAAAAACTTTTCCATTGTTTCTCATTCCAGCTTGTCCTCACTCTCACAACATTTTTGTAATGCTGCATCTCTGTACTTCCCCGTTTTTTAACTGTGTCAGCTCTCCACCACTCTCCCAAAGCTTGATCACCTGTTTTATCAACTGCTTTTAACCATCTCTGGATTCTCTTCCAGATCCCCCATATTTATAGCATGCTTTTTAAAAATTAATTCACAAAGGCATTACTCCTCCCCTCTTTTAGCTAATTCCTCAAGGTCTACACTCACCAGGCTGTCTGTAGGAAATTACAGGCTAATAATAGCAATGCAGAAAACTAGTGAGGATCATCAAAGCACTTTAAAACGGATTCCTCATTTTATTCATCTTTCTCACCCTTCAGATTAGAGTATCTCTTGACTGGTAGATGTCACCACCATATTTTTTAATCTCTCTGTTAAACACTGTAATGTCTTTACATGAAGCTGGGCTTCAAATGGCCCATTAATTTTAGCCCACACAGTGGACCAGAAAGATGGAGAAGAGCAGAGTACGGAGGGTTATCTCCACTACGCTCACAGCTGAGAATGTTGGACTTGTGATCCTGGGGGGTTTCATAGATTTCACAGCCTTTCAGAACTTCAGGTTTCATCCTCCTCAAACCCTTACAGGCTTCACACAGCCCTGGAAAGCCAAGACCATAGGTGAGTTTTGTTCTCATGGAGCCATGAATCCAAACTTACTCTGGAGGCTTCTATGAATTCGCTCCAGAATTGCCCACAATGCAACATAGAGCAAGAAAATTGGCATTGTTGCCTAAACAAAGACATAGGAATTTACATTTATTTCTTCTCTTGTGCTTCCTTCAGAGAACACTGTAATTATATTGGGGTTAAGTTTATTCATGGTAACATCCTTTAAATCCAGACCAGCTCCCCTGACTTCAGTGGAATTAATATGGATTTATACAAGTGTAAGCAAGGATATGATCTGGTCCTAATTTAGGGCACATCTGCCAGCACAGATGGAGCTGAGAGAGTTTATTTTCATGTTAATTTCCTACCTTTGTTGGAGATTCTTCTGAACATGGAACAAATCCAACAATTTTAAAATCTCGCAACACAAGCAATGTTATCCGCCCTTATTCCACCAGAGCACAAGATAGCCTTGTACTCAAGTAAATCATGATGGCTTAAAGAAGTAGCCTCATGAAAAATAATGGCTAAAATTGTCATCCTGTAGTGATTTTGAGAGGTGATTAACTTTCTGTGATGAGCAGCCCTATTGACATACCCCTGGCTGTTGCAAAATCAATCGCCTGAGTAACAGTTTGCAGGACTGTAGCTCAAGGAGCAGTTTGCCACACTCTTCATCCAGGCAAGACTCCGAAAGGTCATGCAGATTTCTGCCTGAGTAATAAGTGTTGAATTTATTGTTTGACGGCTGCGACTCTAAATAAACCTCAAACCCCTACCTTCAAATTAAAAAAAAAAAAAAAAGGTGTGATTCTGAGCCTTAATCTGTTCATTTTTAAAACTGACATTCTTTTTTGTTGTCTGTTTTGATGCTTTAGAAAGTGAACGAGGGAGCAGTGCTTTCTTACAAAACTTGGAAGAGTATTTTGTAATACATGTAAGTGGCTTACATGCCATGAAGTAGAATATTTCTTTTTCTCTGCCCTCCAACATGTCCTACTGTCTATTCTTTTTTTATTAGGCAAATAATGTGCCTATTTTCTGTCTTAAGGAAAAAAAGCCACTGCTGATTGCTCTGAAAGGGTTACCTGTGTATAAAGAATTCAGGGTCTGTTTTTCCAGGAATCACTGTTTGTAGAAAGCATTGATTTTATGATGGAGATAGAGATCTTGTTTTTCTTAAGCTCTGCTTTTACTGCAGAGTCAGAAACCTTACAGTTTTTGTGCATTATTATATTGCTTTAATGGACAAAACCACTCTTGAGCAGGTCAGTATTGAGTTTGTACGACTAACTCCCCTAGCGTAAATGTTAAAAATCAGATTCTTAGGAGCAAAAGACAGAAGGGTAAGATCTTTTCTGGCTTAATCTGATTTACCTGAGTATTTCTGCCAGCACAGCCTTAGAATGCATTGTAGAGTGAGAAGGAATAATGCAACTCATTCTTATTCCATAGCAGTGCAGATCTAGGATAAGTCCTGTATTCAATATTCTCCTTCAAAAGTCACATGAGAAAAAAAGTCAAACCAAACACACTGAAGATGACGTTCAGAATTTGAAACAAAATGAGACACATCTGGGAAGGAAATTGAACTGTAATAATTTGATTACATATTTCAAACAGATTTCTGGGGCCCATTGCATATCCATAAGGGAGATAGATTTGGTAATGTAACTGTAGCGATATTAATGTAAATCTGGAGTTACCACAGTGACATCATGTTAGCCCCATTAATTCTGTAAAATCTTGCTGATACTTACTTTTTTCCCCTCAGCCTATTTTTAGTGGGTGATTAATAATTTTGTCATCTCAGCTCTTATGTAATAGACCATTCGTAATGGCAATTACTCATCAAGAATATTCCCAGCTGAACAATTTGGTAAAACAGGTCAGACTAAGATTCCCCAGTGTTTTGCTCTTCAGGTTATTGTCCTGAATCACATTAGGGTTAGCCAGCAGCAGAAGGCTTATGTTTTTCAGGATGTAACCCAGGAAACACAATTCAGAAGGCAATTGTAAGCTCTGTTAAGGTTGCTCAAATTTAGAGCTCTGAATCAGAACCATCCATGATGCAGACTGGATGCAGTGTTCAGCTATTCAGTCCCAAATTTTTTCTACACAAAATATTTCAAAAGTTTTTAGACAGAAGAAGATAAGGAACAAAGCCACCTGTCAATGACACAGGTGGGAGGGGGAGAAAAAAAAAAAAAAATAAATCTCTTTATACCCATACCACTGGTGAGAGCTACACTGGTGCCCAATCTCAGGTGGAAATCAAAGCTGCAACACCCTTCCTTACCTGGAAGCAAATAACAGCTGGGGTGGGGTAACACTGGAGCAGGAGGGGCTCTAAGCATATAGGGAGGTGCAGAGGGGTGGGCAGCTCCCAACCATAGGGACTCTGGGGAAAGGAGCAGGTGTGGTTGACTTCAGGAAGGGAGTGGATATAGGAGCTCTTCAGTGGGGGCACCCTTCCAGCATTGTTTCTCCTTTCGTGGCAGGTTTCTGAGGGGCACAAGCATGTGCAGCCCTTGGGTTGTGTTAGCCTTTTGCTGCTTAGGACAGCTGTATGCAGGTAAGAGGCATCTATAGACAGTCTTTTCTCCTTTTTTATTGCTCCTTTCTTTGCATCTCTTCCCTTTCTGTTTCTCTTTTTTTTCGTTTTGTTTTGTCTTCAGTGTCAACATGCTGCTCTAGGAAGTGTGTTGGGAGGGAAGCTTAGGGCTTCAAATGTGTATTCTCCTGGAAGGTTGTGCTACCACTGGAGAGGGGAACATGCATATGAGACCCTAGAGATAGATGTTCAAGTCTCCCCTGTAATGAGACTTCGCCTTTGTCCTTCTGAGGTGATGTGACCTGTATGTTTGAGCAGCCACATCTCCTATCTCCCCCCCTAGATCCTTGGGTTCTCCATTTTGCATTGAAGTAAACCCCCAACTCTCAAACTTTCACAGGGCAGGTAGGCTATTTCCTACCTAGCTGCAGTTCATGTTTCCCTTTTGTGCTTTAATGTTGCTTGTTAGCACTGCCAGAATCCTTCATCAGGAGTCAGAGTTTGCAGGCTGAGAGAAGAAAGATTTTTCATACAATTTTTTGGTAACTTTCTCTTCTAGATCAAAGCCTGAAGCCTCAGATTGCAGCCCCTCAGCTTGCTACAAACAATCCCACTCTTACTACAGTTGCTCTAGAAAAACCTTTCTGTATGTTTGACAGCTCACTGCATCCAAATAAATCTTACGTTGTCTACCTGTACGTAATGAAGGAATCAGGTGAGGATCCACCATTATGCCTCTGGAAGAGTACATGATATGGCTATTGCATGCAGTTATTCACAATTTGACGTGAGTGGGTTTAAACAGGGGAAAAGAGAAAAATCTGTAGCTGTAAGTTATGTGCAAGTTGAGCCTTTGGTCTCAGTTTTCTCTAGGGTGTTACTGTAAAATATAATAAAATTACTGTAGTATTTCAATGGGGCTGGCTAACAATAGCAAGGGTTAGTACTGTGCTAGCTGACTCTCAGTAGGTGTGGAGCAGCACTGTGGTGCCAAGTGCAGTCCACACCTTATTGTTGTCTAAACACTAATGCCTTGTATAAAAGTCAGAGTTCCCCTGAGTAAGCCTGCTGAGAGAAACTGGGTAGCTGCTGCTCTTTCTTTCATAGTGCTTTGGGTGGTTTTTTTTTTGTTTTTTGTTTGTTTGTTTGTTTTTGGTTGGTTAGTTTTTCTGTGTATGTGTTTTTGTTTCTCTGAGTTCTTTGGGTTGCTTTAGGTTTTGGGGATTTTTTTTTTTTGGTTCGGTTGGTGTTGCTTGGGGGNGTTTTAGACAAAGGCAAGTTATGCTAGACTTGTGGTCTAAGATGCTTGGGCCATGGGTTCATTCATAAAGTGAATTTCATAACTGCTTGGCAATGAAACATTGCTGGCAGTCACCAAGAGCTCCCTTCTCTGTTCCCTGCTGTTCTGGCAGGCTGTTTTGCATGCCAGTGAGAGCTACTCTGTAAGTTGACAGAAATAAATGACTTCCTTATACCATGCCTTCTCACCTAAAGGCTGTATGCAGCCTCCTTGTCTGAAAGACACAGAGAAAAGATCTCGAGGGGGGCAGTAGTGATACTGGCAAACACACAAAGCAGTCTTAAAACTTCCACTGCTGATTGTTGTCATGTTAGAGAAGGTAGAAGGAAGAGGCCTTGGATGAGTAGAAGCCATAACCAGAGAAGTCACCCCCATGCAGGTAACACAGACAATTGTGAATGCATGGCCTTCTAAGATATCCCACAACTGAAGTGCACACCTTTATGCATCTGAAACAGATTATAAGGGCATTACAATTATATGAAAGGCTACACTGACCTGATAGCCTAGTTACACTTGCAAATATGCAAATGTATCTGATGTTTTCTGTTAGAAACTACATTTTTCTGTTAGAAACTACATTAGCCACTGTATCTACAGATTCTGTGGCAAAAGCTTCCTACACATATGGGCGAATCTCTATGAAATAGGTTATACATGGAGAAATCTTTGCTGGTGCTTTTAATGTGAGCAGATGCAAACTGGCTACTTGGCAGAATGGGAGGAATTTTGTTTGGATTTGTCTCTGGTCTGCAGAGAAGCACATCAGCTCACCCTTGGATGACTCCCAGAGCAGGGAGAAGGGAAAGTTAAGAGAACTTAATTTTCTTAACACCCTACGTTCAGCTTTCCTGGTAAGGAAATATGTCAGCATACTACAAAGCTGACAGTTGCAGGAACTCTTCTCCAGGAGCACAGCAGAATGCTTCCAAACTGAAACAGGGCCCAATGTACTGCAGCTGTGGAAAAACTGGTGTTCTTTTGCTGCTGACAGCACTGAACAGCTGGAGGGGGCTCCCCTCAAAAAATTAACCTACAGTTGCAGAACTTGGGAGCATCTCTTGGGACTTGTGCCTTGGCTTTGCAGCAGGAAAGGTTTGAAAGCTGGAACTGAGCTTCCAAACTAAGCTGTAGGACTGGGCGCAGATCCACAATTTGCTTGAAGCTGTGAAGACTTTCAGATTTCGTGTGGCATGCTATCTGGGAGCAGTGACACGCCTGGCTGGCCGGAAATGTCAATACCACATCTGCTCATGCAGAACCAACGTGCTGGTCTGCATTGAACTGTGTGGTTCTGGGAGATGCAGCTCTTGTGTGAGCAGAGCTCTAAGGGTTTCTGCTGCAGGACACAGGAGAGTTGTGACTCTACAGGAACTCTGCCTTGGCTACCAAATCTGCAACGGCAGGATTTAGCGGATATTTATTGGAATAATGTGTGGCATGGGGGAAGAGCAGCTCTGGAAAAGCCTTGGGAAAGAGGAATTTGAGGACGGTGGCTACTAAAAAATACTGCTCTGAGATATGCTGTGGATCCTTCGCAGTTTCTGAGGGACAAGTGTAAAAATCTTCATCAACAAATAAAGAGGAAGGCATAGGATCACTACACAGCCAAATTGGTAGCAGATTTTTGGTTTCCCTTTTGGGTGTTTTGGGGTAGGAGAGCCAAGTTAATACAAGGCAAATGGAAAGGGCAGAACTAGCTCTAACAACCTTGTTAAAAATCATCTCTCCTGTAGCGAGTGCGATAAGCTCCCTGGTGACTGACAACAATGGCAAACCACTCAACACCACGTTCCAACAAACAAGCGGGGGACAGATTGGACCTTACAAAGCTGCCTTGTTCAATGTACCCAACTGTGCATCACCTCCCAAGCTTGCTGATGTAGGAGACGTCAACAAAGCTTCTGATGTCCTGAAACAATACCTCTTCAGAGTTGGAGATGATGGGACTTGTTTGTATGACCCAAACTTCCTAGCTGTCTGTAACCCACCTCTTTCACCAGACACAACATACAGGTATAATTCTTATTTCTTACAAGGTGATTGCTGCTCTTAACACACAATAGGAACTAAAACTGAGGCTGCAATGTTCCTTTGCAATGGTATGATGTGAATTACCAGTCCCTAACTGAAATGCTTTGTTGCAACAGTAGTTAAGAAGATGGCTTGGCTTTGGACTAGCATCCCATGGTGTTCTAACAATGGTGAGCTTTATCAGGTTAAATTAATGGATCAGTAGGAAAATCCATGTGTGAACTGCTGGATTTATACCTATGTTGGAGTAGGCAATCCAGTGACAGCATCTGATTAGAAATTGCTGGCAGAAAAAGATTTTGACTGGACAATGATGTTGAGATTATTCACCATGCATTTTGTGTTAGATGATTTTTGCCATGTTACAGACATGGAGCTGGCACTGCTTGTTTTGTTTTGATGGGATTCTGGAGACCCAAAGTTCTCCTTGGTCTCCAGCTCTAGGAAGCCCCTCATACAACCAGAGACTTCACAGTGAGGCCCAGCTGGCTTGCAGACTTGTCTGACCCCTGTGGTCTGGGGAAGCTGACTGTCTGGGGAATTCGGGCACCCTGACAGCTATTACTCAAAACAATTCTTTTGCTGTTGCCAGCTATTTTAAAGTTGTAGTAAAAATGGCAGCCACATGGAGCTGCATCTGCTGCAGAGACCTAATATGCTTCTGAAACAAAGTACTGTGGGCTCCTAGTTTTGCAAAAAACTCTCTTGCCTCTTCTGTCTCCACAGAACATTTCTGAAAAATCAAACTATTGTGGAATGGAAACTTAATTTCTCTGCCAAATCTGATGTTGGCCTGTCTCTTCAACACTCTCCTCTAGCAGGGAAAGTGCCAAAGATCTCTATTGTTGGACAGAATCTTTGACTTCCATATGGAAATCAAAACCACTTGCTGTCCTGAACAAGGCTCTTCACAACAGGGAATAGCAAGCTGGGGAAAAGTGCTGTTGGAAAGCTATCATCTGCCAAGGCTCACAGGAATGAAATGCAAAGTGTGCATGACATAGTGCAGAATATTTTTCCATTATTTGTTCTATTTGTTCTTTACAAGATCTCTGGAAATAGTCATTCACCTTTGACTGTCTCCATCTAATGCTTTGACAAGACCTGAAGTCTGACCAGCTGATCCAGTAGCTTAAAAATGCTACTAAAGAAGCTCAGATTTGAGATACCTAGTTTAACACTTCTTTCCCCACAGGTTTAAATACGTGTTGGTAGACAGCACTGAAGGCATCGTGAAAGAACAAACACTCTGGTCTGATCCAATTAAAACCAGAAGAGGTAAGTCTGTGGCTTTGCTCAGGTCTTCTGAGTAGCTGTGCTTGCCTTAGGACACTACTGCTCTCCCAGTGAACAACGCCTAGCCCTTTCCTGCAGTTTTAACAGTTTTGTCAGCCTTTCAATATTGGAGTAGCAGACTTAAATATAGAATAATTCTCTGCTTCTTTTGTGTACTTTAAAACAATTCTTTCAGCAAAGATTAAGTTCGTACACGTGGTTTCAGATTTGATGCGTGCCATATTATCTGGCGCTGTTGGCATTTCTCAGTAATACAGATACTTGTCATACTGGCTAACCTGCTGAGGAAAGCTTATAAACTCTAAATGCTGACATTGAGTTTTAAACCTGTTTCCCACAAATAATCTAAGAGTTCAGGTATAGGCATAATCAGTTTACCTCTCTGAAATCACCAGCTTTCTTCTGTTTGTTGGGGGTGTTCATGGTCAAAAATAGATTATAGGAACATTCTTTCCATGCTTTTCTAGTTAAACTTCCCTTCAAAATTGATACCTGGCCTGGTCAAAGGAGCGGAGGCATGATTGTCATTACATCGATCCTAAGCGTCCTTGTGTTCCTTCTGCTTGCTGGCTTTCTTGCTTCTGTGTCCTCTGTTGTCATGTAAGTACTGCTACACCTTACACCTTCTAGTAAGAGTACCCAAACCCTCAGGCACTAGCCTTCTTCCCTTTGGCTCCAAGCCACTATTGCTGGTCTTGTTTGAGACGGCAGACTAAATTATGTCCTCCAAATTTTGAAGCTGGTAATGGAAAAAGACTACCTTCTCATAATGTTCCCTAAAATCAACAGCTCTTGTAACTATTACACAGCCTTAAGCCTACTAGTGGCCAGATTTTAGTATGAACTACTAGGAAAAGCAAACAAACAAAACCCCACAAAACAAAAACCACACACAAAACCCCTCAAACCAACAAACAGACAAAAGCAAAAAAAACAACCAACCAAAAAAAAACCCAACCCAGTAGAGTTGCACATACTTAAAGCCTGTATATTTTTTCTTGCATATTGCAGCTTTCCATCTGTTCAGGAGTTTGAAAACTGTCTTAAGGACTGCGGTCTTTTGCAGAGATTACATAATATCCTAATTAATGCCTTGATCTTAATTGATTTTCCTCCTCCCCAGGAGAAATAAGTTACCCTTTTGAATTAATAAGTGAGGCTTTGCTGGAGCTGTATAACTGAACTAGTCTATGCATGTTCACTAGTCTTCTGTGGCCCCTGACCCAGGAAATCAATGAGGCCTGACTGATTGCTAAACTGAAATTTTTGAGAGAATGAACTGAATTTTAGAAATGATGGGTATCAGGGCTGCTAACACCCACTTCTTTCACTTACTTGAAAAGGGTGCAAGTGCTCTGTATTCAGTCAGCTCTGCCAGGCTCTCCTGGATTAAAGATGTGGAAAGCAAAAACTGCATTGCAAATGGTTATTTAAAAAAAAAAACAACTCTATGGGCTTCTTTGATCCTAAATGACGTAAGTAGCAATCAGCCTTTGCAAAATGTTGTGACATTAGGCTCCACTCAGTCCTTACTGCAGCTTAACAAGCCTTTCACTTGCCCACTTAGGAGACCAGAAGATTCTTCTGCAGAGACAAAGCACGCGTCTCAGACTATCCAACAAAGTGAACTAAAGACTACAGCTAAGCTCTGAGTGAGCAATCTGAAGTCAAAGGTGGAAATGCGACTGAATTGCTACATGTGTGCAACCTACAGGACTGCCTCTTCTACTCAATGCTAGTCCAAAATAAGCTATACAACCAGGCAACTGAAGAGGAATGGCACAGATGAAATAAGGACAACTTTCTTGAAGTCTTGCAGTACATGATATCCTGTCTTGTCCTAATGAGATCTGATTTAGTTAATTGCCGTTGTATAGCACAAATCAAATGCCTGGACTGAAGAAAAAACCTTCACGCGATCCTTCAGTTTCAGTGGTGTGATCAGAAGTTGTCTAGTCTGTACATCTCATCTGGAGCAAGCATTACTGCAGACCTCTGATCTGCTTCTCATGATCAGATGAACATGATGTAGTCATTTGTGTCTCAACCTTTCTCTATAGTAACTGATGAGGCATTAAAGAAAACCAGGCTGCTTTAGAAAAATATGTTCTTTCAGAAAACTAGGGACTAAAAGGTAGACAATTGGGAGCTACTGCTGTTTTCTCAGGGTTTAGTGGCTATTATATGAAGAAAATTAATTCATTTTCAGTCAAACCAGCACAGTGTCATAGGAATTTATCTTTTTAGTCTCCTTCCCTAAAAGAAAGCAAGTTCCAACTGCCCTTTATGTAGCAGAGTAACTTCTTATCTCAAGTACTTAAATACACTCAAACAGCTTTGCGAGGATGAAAGCTAACAAAATTGCTTCAAAGAAGGTGTGTTCTTTCTGAGCTCTGCATTATTGCTTCATAGGCAAGTAAAGGGAAGACACTACTTTAGCGGGAAATAAGTATATACACTGTTGCCAGGCTTAGCCTAATTTCTGACCTTTACCTTAGGCAGCAGCAAGCCAGCACTCTTCACTTCTCTGGTATCTAGGTTGGTGAGGTTTTCCTGAGCTAATTCTCTTCCTTCATTTCACGACCTTGGTGATTAGAAATAAATCTTCACCCCAGGTTTGAGTTATGTACTGCTTTTCTCCATTGATGACAACTGCCATATACTTCATCTCTACAAAAGACTTGATGAAAATCCAAGTTCGAAGCCCTGCTTCATACTCCTTGAATATGTAGAAGTAACTGTCCTATTGTAGTGAGCACTTACTTGTGATAAGCACAAAAATGGCACTGGTTATTATTGATGTTTTCCTAGTTTATCTGTAAATTTGTTAAACAGTCTTACATAAATAAGGATTCTGTTTAGACACAGATAGTTCACTATCACTGTTGTGACTGGATCATCTTTCACTGATAATTATTTCAGGGAGTGGGATATTGTCTCTTCAGATTATGGAAATTAAAAGTTTTGAGTAAAGTCAAACATTGTCAGGAAGGGTGTTGAGATTATACTTCAGGACTTCTGCCCAAGAGACTTGTACATCTGTACATGAGCTCCTGGTGTTTGGGTATTCTAACTACGGCTTGTAAAAGCTTGCCTGCTCCTCCTTGGTTTCAGCTATGCAAGCACACTGGCAGGGATAAGAGAAAACACATGAAAGAAGAGATGGGTGCTGTGCTTTCTGGTAAGAAATGAATGCTGAAGTACCTGGAATTATATTTTTCTGGTGTTGGTTGGTTGGGTTTGTTGTTTTTCTTTCCTAATTTTAGTTGTGGGTTTGTTTTAGTTGTTTGGGGGTTTTTGCTATTGGTGCATTCCCCGTAATTTTCTGCACACGGGCTACTCCAAACACCATTCTGAGTTGCTTTCTCATTCACGCATTGGTTACTAACTTGGAAGCAATGGGTAGCTGAAGAAAAATGGACTACGTATTGTACGTGTGTGATGCTGAACATCAGAGTACATGAGAGATCGCTGGAGTGTTTGCCCCCATTACAAAGCCAAAGTATGAGAGCACTTCATTGCTACAGAGAGCTATAACTCCTTGCTTTAAACCCAGTGGAAAAACAAGCTATGAAACAGGAGGATCAGTAAAATAAGTAAAGCCAAAAAAGTATCCTTTCAACTGTAGACAGTCAATGCATTATATTGGATGTTGTATTAGTTAGTTCTATTACTGGAATAAGTTCTTCATTTTGTTTAAATGAGTTGCTTGAGCCTGTATGTCAGCATGTACAGCTACAATCTAAAATACAGCACTAGAATAATCCAATCTCTCTTCTGCCAGTATGTATTAAGACATTCACATCAAGCAGTTTGTCTCTCATTCAACAGACAACTGATTTTATTACTGCTAATGAGCCTAGTTGAATAGCTTGTATTTCCTCTTGTGCTTCTCCTAGGTCTTTCATGTAAAAGGTCCTAAATTTCTCTATGGAAACATTCAGAGTGGATTCTTCAGAGTTTTTCCCCTTTCTCCCCACCACTTCCCCCCTTTCTCCCCCCTGACACTTCCTACTAGGAAGAGTTTGCAGGCTTGTTCAGGAGAAAAGCAATCAGATAACAGAGTACAAGTTTGCCCGTGGGAGGAAAACTTACTCTAAAATTAGGTATTTGTAAATCGGTAGCATGATCTTAGAAGCTGTTTGAGCACTAAAGAGCTCTTATCTCTGTGTGGCTTTACCAATGAAATGTAACAACCCGTCTACTCGTGGTTGGGTGGGGGTTTTTTGGTTGGGGGGGGCAGAGTTTGTGCTTTTTGTTTGGGTTTTTTTGTGGGAGTTTGTTTTTCACTTGTTTTGTGTATGGTACTTTCTCAGAAAGGTACCACCTTCAAAGTGTAGCTCCGCTACTCTAGTCACTGCACTGAGCCATCTTCATGGCTCAGGCTGCTCTTTGCATATATTTTCCTCCTTCTACTGCTTGGTCCGTGCCTGTATCACTCCAGCCAATGTAGTCACGCATGCACAATGTTCAGGATCATCACTCTACTGCTGAACTCCCCTTTTGATCAGACCTACCCTCTGATGCTTGGAAACAGGACTAAGATGGAAGACATTGGTCTCAGCAATACATACAAACTTATTACTAAATTTCTGTTATTGGAATTTATTTAAAGTGCTTCTATTATTTTTCAAATTTTGGAAATTATTTGGCTATTCTAGCTGTAACTGCACATATAGCCTGTTGCTTCAGAAAGACCCTGGTATATTTTTCTTCTACTTAGATGCATGGGCCTACCTGCTGGAAAAAATCTGAGTGCTGTTGCAAAATAAACTATAACAGTGTGCTACTGAACTGCTGGCACTAATTTTTCTACTTGGCTACAGTTTAGTTCTGTCTTTGCGAGGTCAGAGTCTGATGGAAGATCAAGACATCTAGCAACTACAGAGAAAGCGTAACAGTATGGCACCAACACCCCCCAATCTAAATCCTAATCAACTGAGGTCTTGGCTGCTAGTAAGCAGCTGTTTTCTCACTCCCCTCCCTTCCTGCACCTTGTCCTTCCTTACAACATGTGTCTGGGTAAGTTTAATGTTTGCTGTTCTGAAGAGAAAAGCATCCTGCATATTACCTGACTGTGAAAAATAGTAACAGGTAGGCAATTCTTTCATGTACAGCTCATGTATAACTGAAGCTGATTGTGAACAAAAATTATTATAATCACCTGGCTCCTTTTCTGGGAGACAAGCTCAAGTTCCAAGCCACTCTCATTTGAACAAGTGTGCATACACTACACATGCTCTCCTGTAGTTAGTACCATCTTTCACTGGCAAAAGTCTCAGCAGAATGACCAACTTTCAACTGGTTTTTAAATGGCATTCAAACCTTCTTTGCTATGCTTGCTAAAATGCACTGGCTTCCATATAGGATTTATTGCCAGTTCTGACCCTGACAAAGTCAAGTGTGATAACCTTCAGTCCTAATATTGACAGTGCTCCTTGAAGAAATGCTCTGACCTTTTACATATTTGCCTGCAGGGGCTACACACCTATCTAAGCAAAATAACTGAAGAGTGATCATGTCTCACGTATACAGCTGTCTCTCACAGAGTGATTCAGCTTTCACAGTAGGTGAGTCAATGTATAAAGAGCTTTTGAAATTGTTTGGATCAAAAAATAACAGTTCGATGCATGCTGAATGCTAGGTAGAGTTTCTTCCCCCTTCCTATACTATATAAACATGTGGATAGGCCTCTTAATGGTTAAATTGAACCTGTTCTGATGCCTTGTTCTAAAGGGAAGTTTGCAGCAAGCACCTCTCTACTAAGCCAGTTAAGATTTAATGACAGAAAAAGGATGGCAGTATCAACACACTGAGATTACAAGTACTGTAAATGTCCTCTGGTCTGACATCATAAGGTCGATTTTAAGCCATGGTCTCATCTTGAAGTTAAAATGTATGAACAGACTTTGTCAATGGTATTCCAGATGTTATGTCTACACAAACTTTTTTTGATTTCCTGAGAGATATGACGTGAACCATACAATGAAAAGTTGCTCTGAATCTGGGAGGATGAGTCTACCTGGAAAAGGGGAACAATTCTAACTGGCTGTCTGGATCCATCAAACAGAGCAGTTGCTGGCTCACTGAGTTCATGCACTCAGGGATACTTGAATAGAAGGCTTTGCATTAGAAAAAAGTAACAAAAAGAGACAAACACACAAACAAAAACCAAAGCAAAATAAAACAAACAACACACTTTTCTTCCAATATACTGCCACTTCCCAAATGGGCATACTGTGATGTGTAACTATAATGTTGTTAATACTGTCAACAAGTATTAATACTCCCAGATGAATTTGCCTTAGGAGAATGTAAATATCTAGGAGTAACTTGGTGAGGGCACTAGTTTCATGCTTCCATCCAGTGACATGTTCTATGTGACTCTAAAATATTCTATGTGACTGTAAACCATCGCCATTTACCACCATTCACTTCCTCAACCTCCAGCACCAACATTTTCCTCTAATGCTTTGTCTGCACAGCTCTAGACCTAGAAAAGTTCTAGTAATGTTGACAAAAAGTCTGGAATGTCGATTTTTATTTTCTATTTTCCTTCCATATAGCTGTATTGTAGAAATCCTCGGTCAGTATTTGAAGGTTGAAGTTACTTGCTATCACTTATATTCCTCAAGCTCTCTAGCATACAACAACATTCGAAGATGCCAGAAAATATGGCTTGTTTTCTCTAATGAAGTTGACTGTATTATCTGCATTACTACTATAACCCAAAGCTGGATACAAAGAATAATGTAGAAAGTCTCCCTAGAAATTTTAACGTACTGTATTTACAAAAACATGCCTGAATACTAGATGGATTTTGCCATATCTTTGGCTGATCTATTGATTGATAACTATCTTCCACATGTGGTAAAGAAAATTGAGGGAATACAACTCTGATCAGAGGGTAATGTGTTATTTTTTCATATCTAATTGATAAGGACCTAATTTTATTAGTCATCTTGCAATAACTGTGGTTCTTTCCAGTCCCTTCTTTATATAAATAGTGCATAATATTTGGAAAGAGAAAATGGATGTCATACTTCTAGTAAAATACTACAGTTTTTCCCTATAAACTGTACCAACCCAGTTCAAGTTTCCTACAGTCAAAAAGCAGTAACCACAGAACTGCAGAATCTTTTACCCATATTTGTCTTGTCGTCTTTTTTTTTTTTTTCCCATGAATGCATTTCCTGGTGAGATTTTTGACTTGAGAATTTTTGATGGTCTTATTCTTGAAATTGCATATTGCATCTTAAAAGCAAATGCTTTCTGTCAGACTGAATTTGTTTCATTTTAACAGGGAGATTCTGACTGCTATGACATGGATCTGTTATCTAATTATCATTTACTGTAAATTATTGAACAAAAGTTTATTAATTTTTGAGCAAGTGAACCATCTTTAGCAGTTGATATAAAAACTATGTTTTTTGTTAAATGCCTACATGTGATAAAAAGTATTGTCTTTAAAAGTAGGTACATCATCATTTTCTCTTTCCCTTTTTTGTATCTTTCTCTTTTGCTTCTATTTAATGAATGCAAATCTGTCCCTCTCTCCTGTGATGCCAACTCAACAGCCCCAGAACTATCTCTCAACTGACAGGTTAGCTGAACGACTTCCCCCACTGTGCCTTGGACTAGGAAGGTTTAGAAGGTTCAGTTTAGAGAATGTCTGTAGGTGTCCTTCTGTCCTCTCAGCAGTAACGAGTAACATTAGGGTTTTATACCATAATATACACCAGATTGCTATTTGGGTGTTTGTTAAAGACTATATTGTAACTGAGTAATCGAAATCTAGAGAAGGAGGAAACAGAAATACTTAGTTTTATATTCTGTAGTAATTCTTACACATCTAGTTCTCTGCGTGTCTATAGCTGTATAGACATCCGCAATAGAAACTATAATTTATTTCAATTGAAAATAATTCTTTGTAAGAGATGTTTGTATGCATTATAGACTCCATAGACAACAAAATTCTAAAACAAATAGATCTGAAGTATTTATCTTGATGTCAAATTAACTAGCAAGCTGAAGAAGAAATTCTAGTGTATATTTTAAAAGTAACTTGTACAATCATTTTCATGGTTGCTTCCAATGGTATCAAAAATATTAATAATATTCAATTGAATTATTCCATATACATGCAGCTATAAGGCATATTGACCTTTCAAACTGTATAAGAATAGCATACCCACTGAAGAACACGAAAGGACCGAGATGCCATCAGATGTGATTAAAAAGAAATTATTTAAAAAATCTTGTATTTTCCTAACAATTATATTAATTTGGCCTGAACACAAGAACTTCTTTCTTCTGAGGTCACTTGCAAGAGTAAGCTTGGAAAAAGCAGATGTTGCTCTATAACCATTTTCCTTAGTCCAAGCAGAATTCAGCAGTAGGGATCTGAAGGTTTAAAAGCACTAGGATTCGTTTTCCCATGATGAAAGAAGGCAAAAAGGAAAGTTGTTTACAACCTCTTGTTCTACATCAACAGGTTCAAGAGTAAAACTGGGTACAGGGGTACATGGGTGTAGCATCCAGGTCTGCTATTTCTGTTCACCTGAATTAATTCATCTGAACAGTTTTATTTGTGATTTTAATATGAGAAAGAGATGGTGGTATATTCTAGGAGTATGATATCTTTGAGGCTATTGCTTTGTTTCCTCATTTATCCACAAGCTAGTATTCATAAACAGGTTCCATGACATTTCATTGTTGCACTTAGTCATATGGTGCTTTATGGCTAAAACGAAGCACCAGCTGAAATCAGTTAGTCTTTCCATTGATTTTTTTTTTCCAAATAGCCCTTGTATCACGACTTTGGAAAATGACATATATTTTCTTCAAAACATTGTAAATCCTTTCTGGATGAAAGGAGTTATTTAAATACAATGGATTGTTATTATTTCCTTAATGGCATGAGTAACTTCAGGATAGATTCTGTTCCACACTTGCCAGTGTAATCCCAGCCAAATCCATTGAAGTCTGTCCATCTCCTCTGCATTTACGCAAGCACAGCTCAGCAGCAGAATGCATTCCAGGACTGCAGCCCTTTCTCAGGAAACATCCCCACTGAGATTTGCCTAAGGTTTGAAAAATTATGCACAGTTGGAATTAGTTTATCAATATATGATTCCTCCCACGTCTCCTCCCACCCCTTGGCATCAGCACAACTGGCCAGAGCCCAGCCAGGACGCACAAGAACCGGTCCCGTAGAAGAACATCACTCTGCAGTCATGCTGAAACAGCGGATCTGCTCTTGGCAGCCGCAGGAGAACCCTAGGGTTTATCTCAAATTTGGCTCAGGGAAAGGAATTCTCAGCTTCAATGTCAGTAAAGATTTGTGCATTACTGATAGCATATGAGGTAATTACAAGAGAATACGATGGGGCTAATTCTACATGTTCTTGTATCACTTTTAAACTCCAGTTTAATGAAGAGGCTGAGCCTGAACCTACTTTTAAGCATGCAAGTATTAGAAAAAGACTTTTCAATACACAGAATTGCAGCAAAATATATTGTTTTAACTAGAAATGTGTTTTCACAAGGGAAAAAAATAACCTGAAAAAGTTTCAATCAAAATCAAAATACTTTGTTCAATTTGTTTAGGGGTTTTATGTGGGTTTTTTTTTGGTGTTTTTGGAGGTGAGATGCAGAAATTATTTCCTTAGCAGCTGAAATAGAGATGTTATACTCATCTTTTGCTGGATTTCTGTCCACCACACATTTGTGTGGCAAAGAATTTGCTCCAATATTGTCTCTTATTTTCAACATTATCTTTCTGTTCACTTATGAACAGAACTATAACTACAAGAATGGTTATTTCTTATGTTGGTCATATTCCCAGAAGTATCCTTCCCCCTTTTCAGTTTATGCCCAACACCATCAAGACAGCAGTAGCTATTCTTACAGACCACTTGCTGCACCACATACTTCATGTCTGTCCTGTTTATTTTTGGATTCGCAGGTGTTTTTGAACTTACTGGAGCATTATCAATTAGAAACATGGGACAGTATTGCTTAAGTCACAAACACGTTTCTGATCTTCACTGAAAGGCAAGGCAATGAAAATCTCTTCCTCATCTCTGACTTCCGGCAGACTGCCTCTGTATGGGAAGGTTAGTTCAATGTCTGTGTCCATCATACCTTGCTGCTTCGAAGGACTTAAGAACTAGCTATAATTTGACCAGCTTTCTTGCATACAGCTTGCAGTCAACCACAAAGTAAATGAAAACCATTTAGCTCATTTCAGACATCAGTGTGTTCCACTTGTTTCCCACGCCATCTTTAACTAAGAACATGCCCACAACAGTCTGCAGTCACCTTCAGTGTACTCTGAGGCATCTACTGCTGAAATCATCACTGTGTAGGAAGACTGTGGGATCACGACAAAGGCAATGCTAATTGTTTACTGGTGCAACACCAGTTATCTTCATGTTTAACCCAGTCCTTTTTAATGCATTGGTCACCAGTCACCTCACCCTGCATCATGAGATCACAATGTATCTACATATGTCTGTTCTTTATTTTTATCATTAAAATGCAGAGTTAAATTAAGTTAACACCCTGCAATCTTAAAAAAAAAAAAAAAAAAAGAAAAGAAGGAGGAACAGATGGATGCTATCAGATGAAAAGTGACTGTATGTCTTAGCCTGCTGGAGCTGTAAGCAGGTGACTAGATCACTGATGAGTCCCAGGCCTGAGGCTAAGGTCACTCAACAGGATGCGAGAGACCACTTAACATGACGTAAGAAATTGTGGGGCATGACAGATACTGATGTGAGAAGTTGACAAAAGTTACAGATAGTGCTGTGAGGAGAGGCTGGACTTCACATGTGGTTAAAGGGGGAGTTATATGAGAAATGGACAAACTTCATGGGTAATTGGAGAGCAGTGCTGGAGACCTCTAGGAGACCAGAACCTTGCAAGGCCATCTCAGTAATATCATAAGGCCAAGATAATATTGGCAATTACACATTTGGGTATGTGTGTAGCAAAACTGGGACCAGTAGGGAAAAGGGAAACTATTAATTTAAGAGGGGGCTGAGCTGGAGAAAACGATGGTTAAGAAACACGAAAGGATCAACAAGGCACACAGACACTGTACGTGGCACTGGCCGTAGTTCACAGGCAGCACCATGTTTGACCATTGCAGCTTGGAGCAGGACAATAAACCAAACCTGTTTTGATGTTGCCAGACGTCAAGCCTGCTTCCACAGCTAAGAGCACCGCGGTGCCAAACCCTGCTACCAAGGAAACACCGGGACAGACAGACACCAGTTGTCACTGTGTAGGAGCCCCTCCCAGGCCTGAAAAGCACCATCCTGACAGAGTCACCATTCAGCTTATGCTTTTCCCTGTGTGGGGAGGGATATAACACGTGACAGCTATCTTCACTGGCTTCCTGCCTTGGGCCAATGCTCACCCGGCCTCTGTTTATGTCTTAGAGGAAAAAAGTACCCCAAGGGATGCTGGTTCCCCTCGTTTTTTGACACCCTCAGTGTCTACACAAAAGATCTATTCCTACAGCTGCCTTTTCCTGCCACGCTTTACTACAGTTCATGTTACAACCTGTGCCAACACTTTCATAGTATAGTATAGATATTTTGTTGTGCTCCTCTAATGCATATTTAACACTTCCGTTTCCTGTTTTGCAAGCTGTGATGAATCAGATCACATCTGTGCATTATTTCTCCACTATACAAATATACTTTTGGGGAGAATCCCCGTGCCTTGTGTTATAGTAGCTAGGGATCTTTTTTTGGAAATGGACATTGATGGGAACTATAAAGTGATGACTGCTATAAGTTGTTGGATGGGGGTTTTCCACAATCTCATCCTTAAGTCACCATAATTTTAAACATATTGCATCAGTGAAATTGAATAATAATATTGTTTCATTAAATTTGTTTAGAAGCTTTTACCTCTAAAAAAAGTAACTTATGCTAGTACTGATGATAAGAAGTTACGAAGTTTTGTGAGGGACTAGGGTTATCTATTTGCCTAAAACTAAAAGATCTTTTCCTGATTGCATTCAATCTTTATGCAGAACTAGGAGATGTACTATAAAATTATAGGAATGCCTAGACCACAGGCAGTAACTTTGAAAAAAAAACTATAGCAGAGCTGATAGCAACAGAGTCAGTTTGTTCTTAAAAATCAAAGGTGTTTTCTTGCTCTACAGTCACAAACCGATATCTGAAGACTCAATACTCATGTATTACTATGTGGCTAGGATATGTATTGGTTTTTATGTTGCACCATTTCAAATGTAAACTCTATCTGGAATGTAACGCATCAGCTTCACAAACCTCTCCCTTTTGCCCAGTATCACAAATAACCATTTCCAACTTAAAGCATGTGAGATTTACAGCTTAATTCCAAACACATTAAAGTCTACAGGAGTCTGTCTTATGGTGGATGGCTTTAGACCAGACTCTTAAAGTGTCTTGCTGGTAGAGTGATAAAAGGTCTCCATTTAAATGGATAACCTAAAAATGGATTGAGTGAATATATCTAGGATAGACTCAGAAGCATAGGTACAGATTTAGGGTAAGTTTGAAAGTAAAACCAAACATTCTTAATAGGATAAGAAATAGTGACAAAACTAACAGAAATTCCGTTTCCAAAATTCCTTCCTCTGAACAATGGCAAATTGAATTCTGAGGAGGCCTTTGATCTAGATTTTTTTCAAGTGACTGATATCACATGATCCCTCTGTTTTCAGTCTTCTATCAAAACGATATTTATTACTGTCTGGACTGGAGTGACATAATGTATAGAAAAAACATAATGCAGAGCTAATGAATAAAACTAATATAATGTGCTAATTTCATAGGACTATATTAAAGTTACTCTTCCTACTCTCTTTGGTCTTTCCTGGGGCTAAGCTCTCTATTTTGGATGGAACTACAATAAGTGCTCACACAGGTTTAAGATGATAATGTAACAGGTCAGCTGTGTTCATCGGTTCTCTTTATTTGATCTCACTTTGTGCTAAACAAACACACTCAGTACTGAAACCTTTCTCTAAACAATAACCTTGCAAAATCTCTACCATTCTATTACACTTCACTTTGCATAACTTTTTACACATGTACTACATCCAAATGGCAATACTTATTTTACAAATGGAGTCAGATCCCTGGCTACATCCATACTGATAAAAATAAAACGGGTTATGGCCTTTTCTCTGGCCTTAAGGGCAAGTGACAACAGGGATCACCTCCACGTGGCTAAATGTTGCAAGTAACACCTGGCTACTGCTGTCCTCTAGATTCTGTCTGGATGTTGATTTTTTTTTTTTTTTTCTGGGAGAGAGAGAGAGAGTGCTAGTTGTCATAAGCCAAAACTCTGCCAGGAACTAGCTCAACAGTGGAATAGTATGCAAAAGAATGGGGCAAAGTTGGGTCCATAACTCAATCCTGCTTATTAGTAAGGTTGTGGCTGGCGATACCTAGCACTGCCTGCCCAAGCTGGCATGAGCCATATCAACATCTTACAGCCTCTGCCACAGCTCCTATGGCAGCTCAGATCAAATGGAGTCACTTTCTCTTTTCTGGGTGCCTTTGTTCACAGGCAACAGCCTCTATATCCAAATTGTAAGTTCCAGCTACCTCCTGCTCTATGTTGAGGTGAAACCAATACCCACCCATTCTGCCCATCTTTTATTTCTACAGAGGAAAAAAACTAACCTTATCAGACGGCTGCAGTGTGCCTTGCCATTTCTCCAGTCTGTGGGATGAGAAACCACGAGTGTGTCCTGGAAAACATGTGATTCATGGTGCAAATGCAGCCAGGGAGAGAAGAGCTGTGGAACAACACAGAAGGAAGGTAAGAGCTGGGGAATTTCACAGCCTCCAGAGTTGTCCTGTGCCCAGGGAAGCTGCAGAGCTAAGACAGTGAAGAGCAGGATTGCAGGGTGAGCACTGACAAAATTATACAGAAGTTCTGAAAGGCTTCTGCACTTAGGCAAGATTGCTCTAAAGGGTTGGTATGAAGAGACTGAGCTTGTGAGACACACAAACACATATGCATACATATGTGACAAACTTTTATATCACAGTAGACTTCCCTGAGAACTCTGTACTGTAATTGTCTTACAGATAACAAAAATCAGTTTTGGTTCAATACTTTATCGATCTAATATTTTTCCCCAGACACCTAAAAGCTTACCTGCAGGCAATATATGGCATTGGCTTAATTATACAGACTTTAAAACTGACTTAGTCAATCTCTGTAATATCTTAATGAAAGTAGTCTTAGATCAATTTACCTCTAATTTTATTAAAATAACCCTGAGTCCCTGCTGCATTGACTGAGTCCAGTCTTACTAAACTTAATTTCTGTAGCTGATGTACTTTATCTAAAGACATACCTTCAATTAAACTGCAATGCATCTGAATGTATGAGTATTTAAATGCATATAAAATCTTATATTTAGATTGTAAATAGTTCATATTCTTATGCTGAGATATTAAACAAAAAAGCAGCTTTGAAAATCTGCTGAACCTTTTTTAATGTCTTGTAATTTTAAGGTTTTGGGATTTTTTTTTTCTTTTTAGCGGTAAGATTCACATAAGACCAGTCTTTTGAAGAGCATGTGGCAAGAACATCAGTGAGTGCTGTTCTGCTTTCTGTTTTAAGATGCTTCCTGTTTTTTGGCTTAATTGTAGCAGCATTCCATGAAAGTTTTAAAAAAAAAACAAACAACACCAAAACATAAAGCAGGCAAATAATTATTTCCTTCAAGACACTAGAAACTGCAAATATGGAAGAACCGATTTTGAAAATAATGTAAAGAGCAGTGTATCATGCAGGTAGCATAAAGAATTAGAAGTGATGCAAACTGGTTAGTGAAGATGTGCAATTTATGAAGTGTCCACAGTGACAAGATTTACCTCGATTCGTTATGGAAGAGATGAGCCAAAGCAAATCTCTAAACCCAAGATGAACAGCGATGATTACTATGAACATTTAGTGTCTCCTGGCACACAACGGAAAAGTCACTGTTAATTGAGATATTAATATGGGAAATGGCACTAATTGTAATTTTTTGACAACTAGTATTTCTGACAGAGACAGACTGGACTTTGCATCTCAGTGCATGTATGATATGTATTAGCCAACTATGGGCATGTGATCCTGGGTACGTATCTATGTACAGCCTTGAGTCAGAGGTCATCTGCCTCCTAGATTCAAGGCTAGTAATTCATATCAGCAGGACAATTTACAACACACTGTAGTGGTGTCCAGTCTTCAGAGCAGCTGAACATCAGTTATTCTGCTGACTCAGCTCTGCAGGCTCCTCACTAACACTTGAGAGCTGGAGGCCTCAGCCCATCTTCAGATCCAAACTTAAAGCTATGGTGGAGATGACCTGAGGAGTTGCCTGCTTCTTGTGCAAATTACAGTATCATTTAATCTCCTGGACATTCTGTGCCAATTACCACTTGAAATATTTTGGGTGAGGCTACTTTGACTTCTCATGTAACTGATTAGTTTTCACCTGGAATAGTGTTTACTGGTTGTAGATCTGATCATGGTGATTAGAATTTATTTTAATTTTAGAACAGTTGCAGTTGTATCTAAAAATTTTCTGCTGTGATCTCAAGGAGGAAAGATGCTAAATAATCTTTTGAAAAGAAAGCAATGTTTAAAGTTGTTATGGTGATGCTTGAGTGAATAAAATAGTAGAAATTATAGAAATGGTCCTGATCTTCAAAGTGCATGACAACACACAATAAGAAATGAAACAGAATTATGATAGCAGAAATGTAGCTGTAGTTCTAAGATAACCCATAATGAGAGAAAGGGTACCCTTCCAGCCTATACCGAGGAAAAAGAGCTCTGCAGCACTCCATGGAATGTGCCGATTCAAAATCAATAAATACAATGTGAAATTCAGGTGAAACATATTAACAATTATCTGTTAGCAAAGTTGTCTTGTATCTACTGATACCATTATTTACAATTTACTATTTCACTATTCAGATTCTCACTAGGCATTCACATTTTTAGCTGAAAAATGCAGAATAATCTGCTTTTTATGGTCTTGATAAATTATGATGTTTGGGCTTTCAACAAACATGAATTCTTCCCCTACCTCTCCCACTCCAGTTTTCTTTTTTTTTTCCTCTGGCCATTACTTTGAGTATCAAATAAAAACGAGTGATGTTTATAAGCTAAAGATAACCACAAATACGTCATAACTCAAATTGCAGTAACACTGAATCTTGGTTGAAAGGAAGACTATTATTTAGTTAAAAAAAAAAATCAAATTATTTGCTTGTAAAGGTGAATTATTAAAGAAGTCAAAACCACATAATAAAATATTTAATAAGAAATATTTAGTACTTTCTGTACACTTTCCAAATTCAGCTAGACCTGTTTAATACTTGAGAGTTATACCTACATATAAATAAAGTTACACACACATATAAACTATACGACAAAATGCATCCTCTGAACGATTATTATCACAACACATGATAGGTTTTATACTACTTTCCTCTGAAGACAATCTGACAGATGCCTCAGCTGCAGAGCATTATGCCAAGCAATGTTTAAAATGTCCTAGAAGTCATAAAACACTTTGCACAGAGTTCATCTCTAAAAGGAGTTATTTCTGCTTGAGTAAACATTTATGGTTCCTAGGAACTGTTAAGATACGCAAGGCATTGCGAGTTGAACTACTTGCTTATATACTGATGCCCTTATTTGCATTGTGCAACATTTAAGAGATCCTCTCTTGTGAAAACAAGAGTTCTTTGTGCTATCTGTTCTGCAAACAGAGAGCAAACCTGGCTCACACTGTAGGATGGTCCAGTGCTGCTTTGTTTGGTGCCACAGAAACTGTTCCATACTGCTGAGAAAAGCTACAGATCTCATACCTAGAAAAGAATGATTTTTACAATCAACTAATTTTTGCAGGCTTTCATACATCAGGTTATTACTATGGAAATAACTAACATAAATGGAATGCAGGTTTCTCCTTAAATTATTCAAAATACTTCACCCTAGGATGAAAAAGATACGTGCTTGAAGGTAAATATTTACATCATACATTTTATTACTTCAAACCCAGAGATTCCTTTTTTTAACCCTCCACTGTGTTTGAAACCTGGGGTGTTACATATGACTTGAATGTTACCAATGTTATGCACCACTTTCTAAGAAACAGAATATTATCGTCATTATTTCCGAAGACTTATCTACACTCAGAACTGCATCATTTGTAGCTGAACCAGTGTATGTTGTTTCAGTTGCAATGCCCCTTGGGCACTCATCCTGCAAATCCTGGATTTGTGCCTAGAGAAGCAGTCGGTTCTGGGAGAATTTAAAAACCGCTTTTGAACTGTTGGAGAACAGACAACCAAGTAAAATTTTAAAATGTGTTTAGTTAACAAGGTAAAACTCCAGGAGACATTTAAATTTTTTTACTAGTGATGTTGAATTTGTTAAGTTACATCCTACATCAGCTTCATGCTTTACCTATACCAAGCTTGCTCATGTACAGCAGAAGCGCATGTATTTTCAGTAATACTGTGTATTATTCCTGATCATCTGAAAATAGGTGTCAGGTGAAATATCTCACATTCTAGCACAAGTTTCTTCACAAGTAATCTGAAATTTCTACCACATCTCTATTCTATGGGCTTTTTTTTATAATAGCACTGATAACAACATATACAGTCAAGTTTTCCCACCACTTTCCATTACAAAGGACCCAGTCTTTAGCTACTCTGTGAATTTCCCAACATCGAACCATTCTGGCCGACATTTTGAAATATGCTAAAAAATACTCCAGAAAATAGCCTTAAAAAATTCAACACTTTCTAAGAGCAAGGCTAAGGAAAATAATTTGGTTTGTCCCTATATATTTTTTTTTCCTTGAGTGCCTGCAGCACTCCAATGTATTCTGTCAGGAGCTTGAAACTCTATGTGATAGAGAAAGGGGGAGGAAAAGGTGTAGCATATGTGCAGAGTAGAAATTGCCTCACCTACTTCGCATAAAAGTAAACTATAACAAGCTAAAGCACATTTAAATAATATTGACATGGAGAATACTAAGCAAGCCCCCGGTAAGTCCTAGCAGTCTCCCCTTCCATCTTCCAACCTTGCTCTCACCTTCCAAGTGCCCCCTCTTCACAACAGGAAAAGACGTGCTAGGTGGAAACACCGGAGAGGCAGCGGCAGTGGTGGCAGAAGCACTATGGCTGTCACCTATAGCACTGGGCCAAACAAATCCAGCAGCCCCAAGGCTGAAGGCAAGGCAGCTCCAGACTGCCTTCCTCTATGCCTGGATGCCACATATCCAGCTTCCACTTGATGGGAACGGCGAGGAGAGGGGGAGCTCTTTTTCTGGTGTTTGGGATAAAATAGGGCTGAATATACAGCTATCTCTTGGAGAACTGAGGGTGAAGATGAGCTTGGGGGCCAAAGGGTGGGCTGGCAGAGACCCTGGTTGCCAGGCAAGAAGGGATGGCTGAGGCAAGATGGCGCTGCTGTGGCTACATGAGGGTAAGCTGGCTCCATGGGGCTGCTGCCACCCTGGCAGCAGGCTGGGGGGTGGGTGCCATTTGTCAGGCAGACCAGTATAGGAACAGCGAAGGGACTAATCTCATAAAACACAGTTCTCTTCATTAAGAAAAAAACACTCCCTTACTGCTCTCCAGCTTGCTGAGGTGGCTGAACCCTGAGGAGCTGGCTGCTGTGCCCACCTCTGCCTATGGTGGGAGCCAGTGGCCACCACAGCTGAAAACACACCAGGGAACAGCTGAGCCCCACTAGGGCAAATGGTGTCTGCCGGTATCTGGGCCATGAGCTTAACTGCACCTTTATTTTTGAGCTTGACCACCCAAGGAAACAGTGCACTTACTGCCATGCAAGTTCCTCCAGCTGCTCTGGAACCCGCTGGGCACCACCAGCCAAATTTGAGTGAAGTGTGGTGATCTCAAAGGTAATTATGATTCCACATAATTAGCAGCCATGGCAGCAGCTGGGCAGAGGAGGTAAGTGCCCTGCTCAAGGGAAGGCAGGCAGAAACTCTTGTCTCTCCCTTGGCAGCAGAAGCAGCATGAAATCTGGCTTTAAATCAGGAGCTGCACTGGTAAATCTAGCCTTTGGAAAGACACCAAAACATAGGAGAGCAGGTTTTTTAGTTCTGCTGATTAAGAAGCAATTTATTGCAATTTATTTTCATTTAGTGAATGGATAAGCCTCTCCCTAGTGTTTCATGGTCCTGTGAGCTGCAGCAGTAGCTGCTTTTGTTTGCTGTCACTCCCCATGCTCTGGACCAGGGTTTGCTGGTAGGTGTTTGTGTGGAAAAGTTTGGATAGGTCACGAGATGTTTCCCATAGGGCCTGGCTGAGGCCATGGCAGGGGTGGTGGTGGTGACCTTGGTGGCCCAGGTGTGGTGCACCCTGTCCCATTAGACTGGGAGATGGTTCACAGCTGTGAAAGCCCAGGTCTTGTCTGCAGCAGGTGTCTGTGGGTCTCATCCCATTCCCTGCCCTGAGTAGGTTTTAAGTGAGCCATTGAGGATGCCTGGCCATGGGAGTATGGCTGGGAGGCTGTCCTTCCCTGCAAAGGGTGCTCAAGGGCTAAGATTTCACAAGATTTCCTAGGGGTGATCTTGTCTCAGTAGCTACGTGACTGTAAAGGAGGGAGGATACAATTTGGTTTAAATGTCTCAAGGGGAAAAGTGCATAATGGAAGAGGAAGGAACAGATAAGGGCAGTACAGCCTGGTAAAACTGGGATTGATTGGTAAAACTATGGTGAAGAGAAGGACGGAGAGTGATTGTAAATGGGATTTATGGAGCAAACAGAACAGAATTAGGCAATGGGAAGAAAAGGAGACTGAAGTGTGTTGTGCTGGGTAGCTACAATGGGAAGAAACCATGAACTGGTGTGGTAGCAGTGGAAAAGAAGAAGAGGGGATAGCTTAAATCTGTATGTCAAACAGAAGGAGGGATTCTGTGACTGTGAGGGAAGCAGATGCCAAATCAATCCTGGGGAAGAAACAAGTCTGACAGGGAGTCAAGATGCTCAAGGAAAAGTGGGTTGTTTGGCACAAAGAGCCAGAAAAGTGCCAAAGTAGTACTGCACCTCACCATGATAAGGAAGGACAAGAGCAAGGTAAGTGCTGAGGCATAAGAGGACACTAAATGTGACCTAGCAAAGAAACTATATTGAATGTACTGAGAATCAATGACTCTCAACATGAGAGTATGGCAGGCTGGGTAAAGGAATCAAGATTGGAACAGAAAGAATGAGAAACGGAGAAGGAACAAAGGATCAACTTGGGATAGAGGTAGAACTCAGACTGGCAAGAACAGCACAGAGGTGGTGTGCATAAAACTGGAACTACAGAATATAAAATGCTTCCCTGCAAACCTGAACAGGACTCCAGGATTCCTGAATCTCACCGTTCCTCTTCTGTTACTGGTATCTGTGAAACACACAGAAGAGCTCCACCCATCACAAGTATCTGTGTATTTAGAGCATGTTAACTTTTCTGTTATCAGTTCCTTTCTTCACTCAGGTGACAAAGGTCCTTGAATTGCTTCTAAAGCCTCTGGTCCTAAAAACACATTAGAGAATTTTGTCTGTCTTTCACTACTAATCTTACACTCGTAATAATGTTAAAAGAATGCTATGGCTGCAAAGTCAAGTTAGTTAAGACTGGAAATCTGTCTTATGGACATTTCTGCAATATTAATTTAGCATCTTCTTTATAGGTATTATTACACTGTCTTGAAATACACAGATTATTTCTTCTGCATGCTTCTGTCCTGGTGGATGAAACGGGTCTGTATGCCAGATAACACCCCGGCTTTGCATCAAACAAAGAAAGAAAATTATAATCTCAAAGTTCAGGTAGTCCATCGCTACTATGGAGGCAGATTTAGTCTCATCGACTATCGTAGAGTTCTTTTACAAATCTGGACAAAAGCACCTCAACAAAATTCTTTACCATGATCAGTAGTATTTTGTTCTTTGCTATCTGGGTGCAAAGTTTGAGGATCCAGATCTGATTTGGACAAATACTTAACACTCCCAGCTACTGCTGTGACCAATGGAAACTGCTTTGATTATTTAAGGTACTATAAAACGCAAAGCAGTAGAACAAAACAAATTATAGTAAACTAAAAATAGGCAACCAAATTAATAAATATTATTTTAATTGCTACATGCATCATTTTTTTCTCCCATCAGTCAAACAGCAATGCAGGAAGGCCCAGATTATCAAATGAAAGAATGGAAGCTAATTGTCCAAACACCTTGAGCCAGGATCTGTAATGTTTATTGGAATAAAGGACAGGTTATAGCAAAACACTTTGTTGCAACACGTGTTAAATGAGATGAGTAACTGTGATCTCACAACGAAAATCATATATGATAGATAATGTGGTTCTCATCTGTTGGTGATGCTAATCCAAGCAAGTGCAATATAAACATGGTACAACATTTCATTTCTCTTTAGGTGTATTATAAGGTGTAAGGCATTGCACTTGGCTGGACACAAATAAATTGGCTTCTTAAGTAAGATTTCATTCAACTTACATCCCTGGACTTAAGTGCTACACTCACAGTTTCCCCTGTAGACTTGGTCCTGACTTCACAGGAATTATAACTACAGTTATAGATAACTTCAGCTACACCCCCAAATGAGGAGTCAGGCACAACTATTTAAGCTACAGTAGAGATTGTATTACCAACCACTTCAAAGCAAAGCTTTGTTCACTGAAAAACACATAAGATCTGTGCAGTCAATGGCATTATTACGCAATCAATCCCCCAGCTGATCAGTAGGCTGGATCAGACAGCTGGTCTGACCCACCACTGCTGCACAGGGTCACAGTGTTCCTATCCTCAGGGCTCCTTTTTGCTGCAGTTCAAGAGAAGTCCAAGATCCAAACCGATGTTTCTCTACTGCACTTCAGCACTGCATGCTGGACCCACGTGCTGGTCGCCTTTATAGATCGCTGCTTTCTGATCTGTTGATTGTATTTTTAAGCTTGTTAAATATATACCTAGAGAGAGGAAGTAGGCACTGGATCACAAAAGCCCAGCCAAGCAGGAAAAAAACCCTTATTACTTAGTACCGCATCTGGTGTGTTCTAACAGAGCAGAGTAACACCTCTCCTTTTGTCCCTATTACATTAACATATATGTATTATTTCTGCAAATATTTGGCAAAAATTTTCAACATCTCATATTTGATAGCTAAGAAAGACCTTTGTGCCTGTTCACCAACAAGTTCTTAAAATAATATTCCCAAGGTTCATTCTCTGACCTAACTATGATTTTTACCAAGCAGCAACTTATTCAAGCAAAATTTGCATATTTGCAACTTCCTATTTGGCTTTTTCTCTGTCCACTCTCTACAGTAATATGCTTGATTCAAATCCATTCCTTCCAGTCTCTATAATGTTTTATTTTTCTTTATAATTTTTTTTCCTTGTACTGTCTTCTCTTTGGTTTTGTTTTTGCTCTTTTTTTTCCATTACAGTTCTGGCTCTCCTTCAAAATGGCTTTTCTCCCTTTCACACTACTTCACACATTGTTGCTGTTCAGAACAGATAAGTGCCTTGTGAAAAGCTCGTTTGTTCTNTTTTTTTTTTTTTTTTTGGTCAGAAAGGTTCAAAAGACAACCTGTCTAATCAAAGGACATTCCACGTGGTTACATTCTTCAGTTTTTCAAAGCAAACTCATATATTTAGACTTCTTTATAAACAGTTCAAACTAAATTCAAGGTCAGAAAGACTGCAGCTGACAATTTCCCCATCACTTACTCTTTTTAGTATCTATTTTTCCACATATGATACTGAAATGATTACATTCTCACTGATGCTAATGTTACTGGACTCTATAAAATTGATTATCAATTATTAATCCAATAATTATTCATTTTTAAATGGGTAGTTATTGGATTAGTTTATTGTTGGAAAAAAAGCCATGGTAAATGGATTGAACAGGTTGTGTTTAATCTTAAAAGGGAGCATACTATAAAATTATATTCTGGCATTTTGGTGTGTATTCAGTATAGAGTCAAATCTTTTATTAAAGCCTTTTACTATTAAAGCTTATAAAGCTATTCAAAAGAGAACTCAGAAAAATTTCCCAAGAAGCTGTAGCTTTTTGTGTCTTCCCTGTCTTATTGAATGTATAGTGAAACGAACAAATAACAACAGAGTCAATCATACTGTTAAGCGGCATTCTCTATTTTATCAGCGCTGAGGAAACACTGGGGATCCTCCTCCTTCAAAGACTGGATGCTCTTGCGTTGCTTGTATTCACATAATTATTACACATGCATTACAATTTTTGAAAATGTTGACATACAATACCTCTATGCTGAGAAATAATTGATGATGTTAGTTACAACTGTTTTGTTTCTTACTTACAATACACGTATTAATTATTAGTTAAATATAAACTAAGCACTCCGCTTTTACATAATGTATCACTTAATCTTCCGTCTCCCTCCTGTCATGCAGAAGGATCTAAAACTTGAAAAATATCCCCTCATTTTGCAGGTGGTCAGAAAGCATTTATCTCATGTCAATTGGTTAACGATGGGTATGTCTTTTATAACTTAATCACAGTATACATTAATTTGGCAGCTTCTCTTCAACAGGACAGCAGCAGCAAATTGTACACATTGAAATACCCACTGCAATTCCGACAGCATGGGAGGTGGGTGCAAGGTAATGCAGAATTTGCATGTAGTTATGTTCTGTTAAGTAAAAATTGACTGTAGAGAGACCTTGTTGGTATCTGTCACTGAAGATGTGCTTATCACTTGGCAGCTTTAAAAATAAGCTCTAGTGTACACCTGCAGTTACATACAGAATTATCTTACAGATCATGTCACTCTGAAAGGCTTATCCACATATGGTGCTGGGAGTAAAAATTAAAAGGTTGTCTTTGAAAGTTAATCTCTATATTCAATCACATTTAAACTCTAAGTGAACTGACACTGGCTTTTGAAAGCATACTTTAAATTTCTGATAGTATCTTTCTTCTTCAAAGCACTTTATAAACTGTTCTGTTTACAAAGATGACAAACTAGTAAGATCCAGTAAGCTTCAAGGCAGAAAAAAGTAATCACCTACCAGGGAGTAACCTGGAGTTCCCTTGTTCCATTGATAGAAGGGATTCTATCTCAATCAACAGGGGAAATTTGGCCTCCTGCTATGAAAAAAAAATAAGACACAAGTTAGCTGGTGCCTTAAAGTTACTTTTCAGCAAGCTCAATAAACTTTCATTACAAGTTTTACTTGTTTTCTTTCAAACCAGTGGGTTCTGGCACATTGTGAACTAGGATTTACTTTATCATAACTTATTAAACAGCAAGATGTCAAAAATAAATCAACATTACATCTCAGTGCATAAAACCACAGCTGAATAACCAGACACATTGCTTCATCCAGCCACAGCCAACCAGCTGCATTTCTTACCCTGATTACATCACCTTGAGTAATATTTCCAAAGTCTTGCAAGAAAGCCCAAAATAAGCAACTGAATAAACGTATTGTTTAGTACACTTAGATAAATATATGATTTTACTGTAATACAAGGGATAAATCTTAGGTTGAATCAAGTGGTAAGCTTCTGTAGTTATTTCATTTAAAATATGTGTTCTACCTCTCAGAGTTTCTCAATTGTAAGCAACTGTACTTGCCTTTCTTGGTTGTTAATTCAAAGAAACTCCTTCCTATTTCAAAGCTTACAGTTTTCACCATGCTTCATCATCCTTTTCTGTGACTTTTGCTACTGAACTTTATGCCAGTTTTCTTGTAATGGTGTTTGCTTATCTCTCATACAGTTTGAAGAATAACAAAGAAATATACTAAAAATTAATACATTGTTGACTCTTGTTATAGATTTGAAAAACTATACTAAACCTCTGTTTGACTCTATTTTACATGGCTACTTTTGGACCATATTGGATTGAAAAGTATTGATATTCTTTGTCTTTAGTGACTTTCCTAACCCCTTGCAAAGGAATCTGGAGTTTACATAATTTATTATTGTTGTGAGTACTGTTGGGGTTTTTAAATAACAGTTATTGTAGTCTAAGGATATAAAGGGAGCAAAACTTACGGGGAAAGGTAATAATATTTATCAAATGAGCTGATTCAGACCGAAAAACGGAAAAGTTTCTAAGGGCCTTTCTTCACAAATATTTCCTTTCATATTTTTAAATTAAAGCAAAACAAAGAAGAATACTGTGTATTGTAAATGTACACAATGGGTCTGACCTTGATTCTCAGGCTCAGAAAAATATTTAGCAAGTCTTTGTGACTCCCATCTCCAACATCTTACAAAATATTCTAAGATATCCAGCAAATTATTCAGTAACACATTCCAACGTTATTACAGTGCAGTGTCAAACAGAATTCCAAGCTGGACTTCCCACATTGTTACTGGGGTTCAGGGAGCAGAATATCACCTGGTTCTTTTAAAAGACAAGATCTTTGACCTTCAAGGTTACTGAGTCAGCATGTTAAAATGCCTTGCTGAGTTCCTGAAGTAGTGAAGGTGAAAGGCAAAGAGCAAGAAGCATTGCAAAGCGTCTCTAACTCAACCAAACTTCAGAGTTTGGGTGAGACTATTGTTACATTCTTTCTTCTCCCTTCCTGTTATCTCTGATCCCATCCTCCATCTTCCTTATCAGTATGAATGTGATCCTTCAAATATTTGTTATGCCTTTCTAGGGACACTGCAATGTAGCAATATAAAAAAAAAATGACAAAGTGAGAAGTGATATCTAAGGAATATTACATGGACAGTTCACAAAGACAAAATGTTCTTATGCAAATTCAAAGTGAAGTCAGTGCAGTCAACACAACTATTCTTGCCGAAAGTTAACAACAGATATAGAGCAAAACCAGCGGGTGTCTGCTTCATCTGCAAAACTGGCCATCCTTACCAAAATTCTTCCTAAAACTATAGTAAAATATCAATACAAGACTTACATTTAACAAACAAAAGAGAATGTTCAAATCCATCATATAGGCATGCAAAACCTGTGAATCCCAATTCTACCCCAAAACAATATAAGTGACTGACTAGAGAAACAAAGAAAACCTTTTAAGACCTATGTTTGGGAAGCTTATGCCAGAAAGTACTTCAGGTCTTCAAAAGTCTGCAAAAGTGTATCATGAGTAGTTTTGAAAACTCCAGTTAAGAAATTAAAATCAGAGAATGACACATTTTCAACAGTTTTGCAATGGCAATTTGGGAAGTACCATTCAGCAGTAAGTATCCTTAAGCGCAATTATCAGCCTTTTCACATCTGACTGCCTGGTTTTCATACAAAGCTGACTCCTCTCCTGGGGTCGGCTCACTAAATCTACAGCATTGCAAAGAACACTGGGCACTGCTATTAGAAAATGTGGTGGAACCGAGTTAAATATTGTTAATCAACTGCCTTAGTGTAATGGTGGAGGAACTTTTGAGTTTTTAGGCTTCGACTTTAAAAGATTGAAAACTTTAAATAAAAAACAACAGCAATTAAAGCAATTTGATTTGAAGCGAAGGAGAGGTTTGGCTGTCAGCATCCAAAGCTTCATGCCGGAGGACACCTCGGCCAGCACCAGCAGCCAAGCCCAGCCTTCAACAGAGCCACCAAAGGTAACTCTACACTCTCTTTTTGCTGGTTTATGTTGCTTTTTCCTCACTCTAATACATTTAGTATTTAATACTTCTGTCATCCAGGGACGTGGTAGATGCCCCATCCCTGGAGACATTCCAGGCCAGGCTGGATGGGGCTCTGAGCAACCTGGTCTAGTTGAAGATGTCCCTGCTCATTGCAGGGTGGTTGGACTAGGTGACCTTTGAAGGTCCCTTCCAACACAAACTACTCTATGATTCTATGATCATCTGTATGTTTTCACCGCACTAAACCCATTGATCTTCAAGTTTACCTGTTCCCCTTCTCCTGTAACTGATAATTGATTCTTTTACTTCACACAGATCCGCAGACTGCTAATTTGTATTTCTGCCTGTAAACAGTTTCGAGCATTTTAGGGGTGTGTGAGCAGTGCCCATCTCCACCTCAGGAGGAAAGCAGGCAGAGGAGCACGCACCGGCTCGCCCAGTGTTGCCGGGGAGATGCGGATCTCTTCAGCTCCGCATCCTTGCACAGCTGCGAGGGAGCGGTTCGCGTTCTTCCCGCAGGTTTCCGAGCGGCGACTGCTGCCGTGCAGCCAGGCCCGGAACGGGCCTCGGGCGGAATGTTGCTACTGGAGCGGCTGTTTCCGGGCCGGCGGGGAAGGTTTTGATGTAGGGACGACGCCGCCGGCGGGAGCGGCGGTGGCCGCGGGGGGAGCGTCGTGCCGGTGGCCCCACCCTGGCGGAGCGCGGCGAGGGTGCGGCAGAGCGAGGCCGCTCCCATGAGGTAACGGCGCCGGAGCCTGGCCTTGTGCCGGCGGGGCGGGGGGGAGGACGTACACCGGTGTCACCGCTCGGCTCCGCTCCTGGTTTCGCCGCCGCCATCCTCCCCCGCACCTTGTCCAGAGCTGTCCCCTCTGGGGCCACAAGGCCGGGCGGGGGGTGGCGGCCGCAGGGCTCGGCGCGGCGGGCGGCGCGTGCTGCTGAGGCGAACCGCCGCTCCGGCTGCGTGGGGTAACGGCCGCGACGTAACGGCCGCCGGGCTGCCGTGAGGGGCCGCGGTGCCCAGGGCGGGTCAGGCGGCAGCAGGGCCCCCGGTGCGGGCAGCGTTGCTGGGGGAGCGGAGCGGCTCCTCTTGACTCGCAGGTGAGGGAGGAGCAGCGGCGCCGGCCCGGAGCCGGTGTACGCCGGCAGGATCTTGCCATCCTCGCTAGCTGGCTGGGTAACGCCGGTTCCGTCACCGGAGGGAGACAGGGAATTTAATTCAGCAAGACCTGCTGTGCTGCCCAGCCCTGCTGCTTGTTTTCATTCGCGAGAGAGTCAGCGGGCCCTTGGGGCGGGCAGGGGAAAGAGGGTTTTCTTTGCCGGGTGTTTTTCTGTGTTGGACAATTTAGGCTGTTTTCCTATATTAAACTGCCTGGAAAAATCGTTTGGTTCAATCAAACGGTTGACTTGAAGTTTCAGTCAGTGAATAGAGCTCTTTATTTCATGTGTAGGTCCTTAAATAAAACTAAGTTGAACAGAAAGAAAACATGGAATTAGAATTAGGCCCGATGAACTCCTCTTGTGTTTGGCGTGAAGACCCAGCTCCCATTCAGCGTTTTCAGGTGTATTTGGGTTACAGCTAGGTCTGATGTCCAGGATTTTGTGAGGAAAGGTTGTTGAAAAGCAACTGTGCACACCTTTGGTTAGGCTAACATGTCTTTTTAAAACTAATCCAGTGTTGAATGCCAGTGCCTGTGTCTTCTGTTTTTCTAGGTATGGTTACGGAATAAGTGTTTATTACATCTAATAAGATAATATTCAAGACTGTCCACAATTACTCAGTACTCAAAAGAGGGGAGAAATTTGACCTTTATTGTTTGCAGCCATTTAGCTACTACCTGTTGGTGATAATTGCTGCCGCTTATTCACACAACTTTTGCTTCCAGAAAGCAACGTTGGGGGATAAAAGGAAATAATGAGGTCTAAAATGTTAGTACTGACAGCATCCCATGGTGAGATGCTTATTTTATAATTTTGGTATGTTACTAATGTAAATACTAATTAAAGCTTTCTTGGGGATTCTTTCCCCAATACTTCACTGGATGGGGTTATAAAATAATACCATATTTTGCAGAATAAATAAGTTGTGCTTCTTTCATATGTGGTTTGTGCATTGTGAACTCAATATTTTTTCCATATATAAAGTGTTTTGCTCTAGATAAGTTGTTGTTCTGAATCTTGAATGTGTTAACATTCTTCAGATGGTAGTATAGCATCTTCGTAGGATACTATTGGTGGAGGAAGGGAGCCTGGAGAAAATAAATACAACAACAAGATTCTTTCACTTGAAAAGACATCTTGCGTGCATTTGCAGAAGAGATCTGTGTGCTTTCCTCAGCAATGCTGATGTCTGTCTGTTGCGGGGTGTTTTTCTCTTGTCAGATTATGTCCAAATTTAGGCCTCCTGCTTCAAATTAGCTTTCAGCATATGAGACCGAGAGCTGGCAAGTAGCCTTATAAGCCAGAGAGTCTGGCAGAATGCTTATTTGAGGGATTCAGGTCTGCAGTCTCCCCAGCCACAAACTAAGATGTGTTTCAAAGCCAAAAAACCCCATACAGCCTTTTAAAAACAAACCCAATAATTAATGTAATGAAACTTGGGGATTTCTAAGTGATGATACTGTAGCCAAATTCTGTTGCCAAGATGTAGTGCTTTTTATGCTTTAGATTTAAGTTGGCTTGAGAAAGTTGTTGGAGGGAGAGACTAAAAGAAAATTTTCTATACTTTGAGATTGTTATAGAAGGATGATAATTTGGATATTACCCTTGATGAAGGAGCTCCTTGCAAGGAGGAGGAGTTTTATAGCAGATCACAAATNATGTTGCTACTGGAGCGGCTGTTTCCGGGCCGGCGGGGAAGGTTTTGATGTAGGGACGACGCCGCCGGCGGGAGCGGCGGTGGCCGCGGGGGGAGCGTCGTGCCGGTGGCCCCACCCTGGCGGAGCGCGGCGAGGGTGCGGCAGAGCGAGGCCGCTCCCATGAGGTAACGGCGCCGGAGCCTGGCCTTGTGCCGGCGGGGCGGGGGGGAGGACGTACACCGGTGTCACCGCTCGGCTCCGCTCCTGGTTTCGCCGCCGCCATCCTCCCCCGCACCTTGTCCAGAGCTGTCCCCTCTGGGGCCACAAGGCCGGGCGGGGGGTGGCGGCCGCAGGGCTCGGCGCGGCGGGCGGCGCGTGCTGCTGAGGCGAACCGCCGCTCCGGCTGCGTGGNACCGGTGTCACCGCTCGGCTCCGCTCCTGGTTTCGCCGCCGCCATCCTCCCCCGCACCTTGTCCAGAGCTGTCCCCTCTGGGGCCACAAGGCCGGGCGGGGGGTGGCGGCCGCAGGGCTCGGCGCGGCGGGCGGCGCGTGCTGCTGAGGCGAACCGCCGCTCCGGCTGCGTGGGGTAACGGCCGCGACGTAACGGCCGCCGGGCTGCCGTGAGGGGCCGCGGTGCCCAGGGCGGGTCAGGCGGCAGCAGGGCCCCCGGTGCGGGCAGCGTTGCTGGGGGAGCGGAGCGGCTCCTCTTGACTCGCAGGTGAGGGAGGAGCAGCGGCGCCGGCCCGGAGCCGGTGTACGCCGGCAGGATCTTGCCATCCTCGCTAGCTGGCTGAGTAACGCCGGTTCCGTCACCGGAGAGAGACAGGGAATTTAATTCAGCAAGACCTGCTGTGCTGCCCAGCCCTGCTGCTTGTTTTCATTCGCGAGAGAGTCAGCGGGCCCTTGGGGCGGGCAGGGGAAAGAGGCTTTTCTTTGCCGGGTGTTTGTCTGTGTTGGACAATTTAGGCTGTTTTCCTATATTAAACTGCCTGGAAAAATCGTTTGGTTCAATCAAACGGTTGACTTGAAGTTTCAGTCAGTGAATAGAGCTCTTTATTTCATGTGTAGGTCCTTAAATAAAACTAAGTTGAACAGAAAGAAAACATGGAATTAGAATTAGGCCCGATGAACTCCTCTTGTGTTTGGCGTGAAGACCCAGCTCCCATTCAGCGTTTTCAGGTGTATTTGGGTTACAGCTGGGTCTGATGTCCAGGATTTTGTGAGGAAAGGTTGTTGAAAAGCAACTGTGCACACCTTTGGTTAGGCTAACATGTCTTTTTAAAACTAATCCAGTGTTGAATGCCAGTGCCTGTGTCTTCTGTTTTTCTAGGTATGGTTACGGAATAAGTGTTTATTACATCTAATAAGATAATATTCAAGACTGTCCACAATTACTCAGTACTCAAAAGAGGGGAGAAATTTGACCTTTATTGTTTGCAGCCATTTAGCTACTACCTGTTGGTGATAATTGCTGCCGCTTATTCACACAACTTTTGCTTCCAGAAAGCAACGTTGGGGGATAAAAGGAAATAATGAGGTCTAAAATGTTAGTACTGACAGCATCCCATGGTGAGATGCTTATTTTATAATTTTGGTATGTTACTAATGTAAATACTAATTAAAGCTTTCTTGGGGATTCTTTCCCCAATACTTCACTGGATGGGGTTATAAAATAATACCATATTTTGCAGAATAAATAAGTTGTGCTTCTTTCATATGTGGTTTGTGCATTGTGAACTCAATATTTTTTCCATATATAAAGTGTTTTGCTCTAGATAAGTTGTTGTTCTGAATCTTGAATGTGTTAACATTCTTCAGATGGTAGTATAGCATCTTCGTAGGATACTATTGGTGGAGGAAGGGAGCCTGGAGAAAATAAATACAACAACAAGATTCTTTCACTTGAAAAGACATCTTGCGTGCATTTGCAGAAGAGATCTGTGTGCTTTCCTCAGCAATGCTGATGTCTGTCTGTTGCGGGGTGTTTTTCTCTTGTCAGATTATGTCCAAATTTAGGCCTCCTGCTTCAAATTAGCTTTCAGCATATGAGACCGAGAGCTGGCAAGTAGCCTTATAAGCCAGAGAGTCTGGCAGAATGCTTATTTGAGGGATTCAGGTCTGCAGTCTCCCCAGCCACAAACTAAGATGTGTTTCAAAGCCAAAAAACCCCATACAGCCTTTTAAAAACAAACCCAATAATTAATGTAATGAAACTTGGGGATTTCTAAGTGATGATACTGTAGCCAAATTCTGTTGCCAAGATGTAGTGCTTTTTATGCTTTAGATTTAAGTTGGCTTGAGAAAGTTGTTGGAGGGAGAGACTAAAAGAAAATTTTCTATACTTTGAGATTGTTATAGAAGGATGATAATTTGGATATTACCCTTGATGAAGGAGCTCCTTGCAAGGAGGAGGAGTTTTATAGCAGATCACAAATCCAGTGTAGAGATGATGGGGACAAAATAAAGCAAATAAATGTCTATATAATATGGATTTCAGGAGAGCCAGGGTTCTTCATTATATAGGTACTGTTTTATATATTTGATATATTGTGTTTACATCATGGATCCCTGGGGAAATGTTTGTGGTTTCATGGACTTCAGAGTACTAGAGACAATTGTAATGCTGATACCATTAAAAACCTAGAATAACTCGTGTCTTGATTCTAGGTTTACAGTTGGGAGCTGAATTTTTCTTTATTTTAACCACACATTTTAACTGAGAGAATAGTTCAAAGTTGTTCGGCCTTCTAAATGTAGAATTTCAATGAACCAAATGTTAGAATTACAGTATTAGTCTGTGGTTTAAAGAGAAGTAGTTGTTCAGATCCTCACTCCTAATTCTGTTTCTCCTGGGTCTGTTAGCATGAACAGGGCACACAAGATGACAACTGACAGGGTTTTGCAGTGAGGATCTTAGCTTCCACCTTGATACTTTCCTTAGATACCTTGCATGGTTAAGCTAGCTGTACAGTAGAAATAGGAGTTGCTAATTGGCTTTACAGTTTTAATTAGTCTCCTGGTAAATTTTGAACTTGTCTTTTGGTAATAAGTGTGTTTTTTCTATTTGTGTCATGTCTACAATGTTTGAGCCTTGGGAATGTGTAATTTAGTTTATGGTAATAAAAATGAAGTACTTGTTTTAGGCTGAACTGAGTTCTTCAGAACAGACAATGCTCTAAAATCTCTGTGTAGCTACCATATGAGACGGATACACTGTACACCATACTAGAAGTGTCTGATAACTCAAAGTGGATTTCTTTCAGAGTCCTGTGCAAAATTGGTTTTGTAAAGGGATTTTTTTTTTAATGACATGTTAATGTTTTATTTTGTATATCAGCTTTTTGTATATTTTTCTGTCAAGAATGTAAATGTTTTTCAGCTCTTTATTAGTAAGTAGGAAATAGCTGTAGACATAGACATACCAGTACAGAGTGATCCTGTAGTGCTCTATAATGTAAGATTTGTATGATTTTTGGAAGTGTAATCCTTTTAGGTTGTTTTTTTTCTTTTCCTTGGTTTATATTGTCTAAACAGTGCAGCTTTCTGCCTCACATGTCAGAATCTGATGAAATTGTCCAAAAGATGAATGAATTCCTGGTGTTCCTTTATTCAAATTTTGGAAATATGTAGGGCCAACTGTTGGCAAACAGTAATGATGCAAAATTGTTAGAAGGAAGAGACCAAAAAAAAAAAAAGGACAAATTCAGAAAAGTTTTGACAATTCTAGGACAGTGACCTTAACTGAGCAGGATATCAGTTCAAGTGACAATATAGATGATACAGAAATAATTTTTTATTTAAAATACTTGCTGAGAAAAAAATGCTGAATGTTACATGGTCTGGTAAAGTAGTCAGGTGGCTGGTGGGGAGCCTCTCATGATAATTCTGTGTTGCAGAAGTCCAGTTTCCATAAACTTGGTTGAATCAACTGATTATTATGATAAAAATAAATTCAAGAAATGCATTAATTTACTTGAATTAACATTTTAGTGGATATGCTAAATTTAATCTTAAATTTAGACACAAGTATTTTTCAGCTGCATGAATAGCCATATCTCTGTTAGCTTCACAATATCAATTGACAGAGTTTAAATGGAGCTGTAGCAGGTTTTCACACTCGTACTTTGTCAGCTTTGTTTCTGTCAGTGCATTGCTTACCTGTGACAGAGTCTTGATTTTAAAATACTTAATAAGAATAAATAGAAAATGCTAATAGTAATACTTCTGGTTTTAATTTTGTCTTTTTTAAAGATAGAAGCATTAAGAATTAATTTACTTTTTGTTTTACTTAGGGCTCAGAGATGGATTCATCAGAACAGTCAACAACTAGAAGTGAGCAGAAATCCAGGTAGCTTGTGTTGCAAAGTTTATAAAAAACTGAAAACACAGTGGAAATACATTGCTGAAAGTTGGATATGGGAACAACATCATGCTTGAAAACTTGAAATTATCACAGAAACTTGTTTTTCCACTGACTCTCTGCTTCATACTCAGTTGAGCTGTTCGCAAGGAATAAGTAATATGCTTGTTGAGAGGAAACAGTTTGTGCTGAATGTAGCAGGAAGGCATGGATATTGTCAGCAACATATTCTTTGTAGGCATTAGCTAACAACCTTATCTACATGTTTATTAATTGCTTTGCCTGAGGCCATTTCAAGTTAAACGTTGTAGCTTTAGCTAGACAGTTTCAGAGGATTGTGAAATAAGAGGTGTTAAACATCCACATTGCCAGATTAACAGGAATGAGAAATCTGTGAAGGTAGTTTTGAAAGTGCAGGGAATTCTAAGGTTATGTATTGGTGAAATCCTTGTTTGTATACAGTGATTTCACCATATGGTTTAAATACATTTTCACTTCTTTGCAAAGTAGTTGTGAAAGCCAGACTTTCTCGACAGTGTCTTGTGCTGGCTTGCGTAGTGAATACTGACAGAACCAAATATGCTTTTGAGAGTCATCTGTGGTTAGTAATGTCTGAACAGTGGGCTAGATGAACCCTTGATCTGAACAAGCATGAGTGTTTTTATGTTCATATATCCTAAAGTGAGAAGATACTGCTTTTTTCCCCAGAAAAAAACAAAGATTTGTTTATTTGAAATATTGTGACTTGTCCCTTTGAAATAGTTCTACTTACTTTCTATCACACGTGTGTAAATAATTGGATGGCCCTTTGACTACTTTTTTCAAGATTTTGTTTGAAATGGTGTTTGGTTAGCCCAGTGGACTGAAAATTGGTAATTGTCACTTTAGATCTCAAAGACATTAGTGATTTGAAGTTGTTGCCTTATTTTTTTTGGCTTAAATTAATTATGCAAGCTTACTTGTCTAAAAAGGCTTAAAGTAAATTGTCTGTTTGGGGAAGTCTGTGAACTGCTGTCAATGCCATTCTTCTGCACAGAAATGGAGAACTCAGTTTGTTTTGGTTGATTAGTATTTTGCACAAGCGTTAATAGTTCTTATGAAATTCTTAAGTCAGTCATGAGATCTTCAGCCAAGTTAGAAAATGCACAGTAAAAAAATGAAGATTTTTGGTTTTGTTTTTTTTTTTTTTAAAGAAAATTCTTAAAAAGTCTAATAAGAAAGCAGCCTCGGGACCTTCTTCTTGTAATTGGAACGGGAGTGAGTGCTGCAGTAGCACCAGGAATCCCAGCGCTGTGCTCCTGGAGGGGCTGCATTGAGGCTGTAATTGAAGCAGCTGAACAGCTGGAGGTGCTTCATCCAGGCGATGTTGCTGAATTTCGTAAAAAAGTAATCAAAGATAGAGACCTGCTTGTGGTTGCACATGATCTCATCAGGAAAATGTCACCAGTGAGTATGTTTAGAATATCGATTTCTAAAATTATTACATACTTTTATTTTGTCATCAAGAAAAATTCAGCTTTTGAAAAGTTGAAATTTTTGGGGTAAAAATGGAATTTTTCATGGTAATCATGTATTACACTTTATCTTTTGTGGAGGCTAAAAAATCCTTGGTTTTTAGTGTAAGTAAGCTTTCATCATAATTAATGTAAGCAAGAATCCTGACCGTTAAATATTCTCCATAATGTTTCTTGAAATGGAAAGAACCAGCTCGGCTGGCTAAAACTAGATAGCCTGAAAGTACAGGTAGACCTTGACCCTACCGATCACACAAACTTAAAATCACACAACTTAGATCACACAGCCTTAGATCACACAAACTTAATCACTGCTGCAGTTCACACTTCCTTGAAGACACTCCCTGTTTCTTAGCCATTCATTTTTAGGTTCTAGAGATTTTCAGATTGTGGTTTTAGGTTTGCCAAATCTTCTAGTTAAAAAAATTAGGGTGACATATATATTGCTCAGTTGTAGGATGTATTGAGCATTTTCTAACATGTGGTGAGTCAGCTTTTCTACAGGCAAACTGTAGTAATAACAACCTCTCTCTTTTGGGAGGAGTCTGCATGTATGGTTAGGCTTTGCAGCAGATTTAATGATGAATACATTTTTCTCAACCAGCTAGGGAAAAAAGCGCGCCCTCTAATAGTATATTCCAGACTCTGAATCCAGGGAATGCTAATTTTAGTATACTAACTGGTCTTCAAAAGCATTCTGAGAAAGGTGAGGTTTCCATGTGGTTAGGCCAGTAACTATATTTGGCTTATTAACAGACATTTTTTCTGTGTGTAATACAAATTAATGAATAGGAAGCCTGTGTATTTTATACAGTTGTTGCATGCTCCTGTCAGTCTCAACAGATGATCAGGGTAAACACAGTCTGCGTTTTTAGGAAGGACTACCTTGATGTTTGTTTAGAAGTGATGAGTGAGCATTTAACTGTAGCAAAATAGTTTTGTTGTGCCTGTATTACAAGCTTCCTTGAGAAAACCAGACTATTTTTCTGAGCTACATTAAGTGGAGGCAAGAGCACCGGAATAATTTGAGATTTTTTTTTGATGGTTTTGTACCTTTTGTACCTTTATACTTTCTATACTAAGCAAGCCCTCTTTTAGAGAAGCGCTTTGGCATTAAGTAGACAAATGACATGGGTTTTCTGTTTGAGGCATTTATAATGGTACATGTGGTCCTTATGAAGTGTTTATCTTTTTCTTCCTTCAGCGTACTGGGGATACGAAGCCCAACTTCTTCCAGGATTGCTTAATGGAGGTGTTTGATAACTTGGAGCAACACATTCAGAATCCTGTTGTTCTGCAATCAATCCTTAGACTCATGGAGAGAGGCACAATGGTTCTGACTACAAACTATGATAATTTACTTGAAATTTTTGGTCAGCAACAGGGTAAACCTATGGAATCTTTAGACTTGAAAGATAAGGATAAGGTATGATGAGAGCAGTAAAAGTTTTAGATTTATTGTAAGAGAAGACAGCTTGTAAGCTTGATTGAAAGATGTTTTCCTGTTCAAAGACAGTCAAGGCTAAAACTTCCTAATTGGTAAAGCATGTCTGTAAGCTAACAGCAGATGCACAGACATTTATCTTCTGTATCTTTTTGTTCTGAATAATCTGGTAATGGTTACCAAGCAAGATTTCAACGACACATTTATTAGCCAATTCCCCCTCACTCCCCGGAAAAAACGCGCAAAGTTATTTAACTTACATGAAGTAACTGTTAAAATCACAAATATGATTTCACCAAGCTGGTAGTTAATTTGTTGTTCATATCTTTTCCGTCAGCGTTGGTGGAACTTGCTTCTTGATGAATGCTTGTTTAGACCAAAAAGCCAGAGATATCTTCAGTATCAGCAATCATCTCTTTGTTACAATTTAAAGCAAGCTGTGTAATTAGTAATTAAAATAATATTTTGCTGCAGAAAACTGCAAAATATGCTATTTCTGCTTAAGTAGTTTTATAAGTTAGGGAAGCTCTATATTTTTGCAGAATCTTAGTTATAGCATATGATAATGTAACAAAAAAATGTAACTTGCATGATTTGCTTCAGGTTCTTCAGTGGGCAAGAGGGCATATAAAATACGGAGTTCTTCATATTCATGGCTTATATACAGATCCCTGTGGAATGGTGCTGGATCCCTCAGGATATAAAGATGTTACTCAAGATCCTGAAGTCATGGTTCGTGTGATCTTTAAAATTTTTACTATATTTTGCGAAACTACTTTATTGTAATCACTGCATACACATTACGGCTAGGGTTTTGTCAAATCATATAGATTAAATGATTTGGACCCAGAAAAGTGGCAGTATTATTCAGAAAACCAGCTAGGGCAATGTATGTTATTGTATACTGCTTCTTTGTAAATCACAGTCAAAACCGTCAGCTGTATGTTGTAGTTTTAGAGTTCTTTGTATTTATCTCACAAAAGAACATTAGCACTGAAATATTAGACACCAATACAAGGATTCATCAGCATCTGATTGCCCAGATTCATTTTTAGGGGCTTAAGCTGTTACCAGCTCTGGATCCTGGACTTAATGTCATATCTTAGGTATTTTGTTCAAGACTATTAATTTTCCTTATTTATAGATTGACCTAATGGAAGCCTAATATTCTGTCATCATAATTATTTCAATTTAAAATTCCACTACTGGAAATATTTACATGTGTACTTAACTTTGTATGGTAACTTTGATTTTTGAATGTAATTTTTTTGGTAGAAACAGTGCTAATGAAATGTCAGTTTGCCCCAATCCTAAAACATATGCTTAATTCAGTTCCATTTTAATGTCTGCTCTGCTTTGCCTTTAAAGTCTGACATATTTTAAAAGTTTTTACCTGGGGCTTTTGACTACTTAAGTAAATATAGCTCTTGTGTTTTTATTTCTTAACAGGAAGTTTTTCAAAATTTATATCGAACCAAGTCTTTTTTATTTTTGGGCTGCGGAGAGACTCTGCGTGATCAGATATTCCAAGCTCTTTTTCTATATACTGTAAAGAATAAAGTGGATTTAGAACATTATATGTTGGTGCTGAAAGAAAATGAAGACCACTTTTTTAAGCTCCAGGCAGATATGCTGCTGCACGGAATAAAAGTAGTGTCTTATGGGGACTGCTTTAAACAATTCCCAGAGTACGTACAAGATCTGACTGCTCAAATCTGCAAGCAGAGAAGTCCAGGTAATGTATCCTCTTTAATAAGAAAATTTTGAGTAGGTACGTAGCGGGATGCCATGTCTGGACAGTCAGCAGTTGGTCTGAGGTGTTGACCTTGTGTGTAGCTAGCAGTAGGCCTGTGCAGCATCTTTCCTTGTGAATGGCATGCAGAGTTGGAACATGTGACAAAATTGAATCCAAACTTCTTTCAGTAAGCTCTGCGGATTCTTGCAAATTTAATGTTTAATTCTGAATTTCTCTTTTTGTTTGCATTTGGTTAAGATGTTTACTTTGTGTATTCTTTTGGCTTGAACTACTACAGTACATTATATGAAATATGACATGTCAGTAAAAGAGACTAAAAGAGTTGAAGGAATTAACTGGTGGGATAAGCTGTTGAGCCACAATATCTGATTAAGCACAGAAGGGAAAATTAAATCAGTACACCTGATGCCAGTGTTTGGCTTAACACAGGGTGAATGGGGAGAAAACATGAGTATGAGGTTTTATGACAGTCAGATAGAAGAGGCTATGGAATAATACTACATTTGTGACACTGAATGACATTCTGTAGAGGGTGTTTAATGCTAAAATGGGAAATAACTCAATACCTTTGTGGAAGGTAACAGTCCTGTATGGACAGGGAGCTAAGTTTTACTAACAAGATCCATCCACCTACTCCACTCCCCACTTCGTTCCATCTTGTTGTCTCTCAACTCATAAAATTTGTTAGTTGTAACAATAAAGAGCCTTTAATACAAAACTAGGAGAAAACAACAACTGTATGTTGCAGGAAAGAGATTTCTTTAGTGTTTTCTAAACAAGGACAGTTCTACTATGGCTTATCCAGGTAACTGAGGAAAATAACTATAGAGTAAATGACCTTGGGAAGAATACTGTTTCACAGCTCTTTGTCATGTCAGTGAAACTATTTTGTCAAAAATTATCCCCAAGTCGTACACAGCAGGAACCTTCTCCTTGCCCTCCCTAAAGGAAAAATGCAGGTGCATGCCTGAATTATGTAATGTGTTTTGTAACTGGATGAATATTTAGATTGGGTTAGGTTTTTCTTTCCATGAAGGCTAGAAAAAAGTATTTAGCACAGCATCCAGGTTTCAGGAAGTTTGTCTGCAATTAAGTTGGGGTGCAATTCCAGACACTGAACTAGCCTCAGCCTCTGCTACTTTGTTCTTTGACATTCTGCTTTTGATGGAGACAATGGACATACTCTGAGCAGTGTCTAGAGCCTGTTGAGTCTGGAGTATCCAATTTATTGCAAAGCAGCCTTTGATATCAAACCAGAGTGGGAGATATGTTTTTTTTTAAGTTTGAAATGGAAATGACTGCAAGATCAGACTACAATGCTCCCCTTGTCATTCAGTGGAATTACTGATTGGCATAATGCTTGCAAGATGAGGGACCTTACTCTGACTTCAAAATATTCTTGACCTCATTTACAAGTCAAGGTCCCAAGCAAAACTGTTTTCAAATGTGCATTTTTGCTCTTTACCAAACTGTCAGGTTTAATTTTTTTTCATGCTTACTTACCAACTCTCTTTTAAAAAATAGGAGGAGTTTGTTTAAAGGGTTATATGAAAGAAATTAGAAATGCAGGCACTGATCCTGATGGGGGTCTTCAGCCACCCAGACATCTGCTGGAAGTGCAGCACAGTGAACTGCAAGCAGTCCAGGAGACTACTGGAGTGTGTTGAGGACAACTTCCTAGTACAAGTGATGGAGATCCCAACCAGGGGAGAGGCACTGCTGGACTTGTTGCTTACTAATGCAGAAGAACTTATTGGAAACGTCAAGATTGGAGGTAGCCTGGGCTGCAGCAGTCACAGCCTGGTAGAATTGTAAATCTGCAGATGAAATTCCTAAGCCACTATCTATCATATTTGAGAAGTCATGGCAGTCTAGTGAAGTTCCCAGTGACTGGAAAAGCGGAAACATAACCTCAACTTTTAAAAAAGGAAAAAAGAAGATCTGGGAAACCACAGGCCAGTTTCACCTCTGTGCCCAGCAAGACCATGGAGCAGATCCTCCTGGAAACTATGCTGAGGCACATGAAGAACAAGTGATTGGTGACAGCCAGCATGGCTTCACTAATGGCAAATCATGCCTGACAAATTTGGTGGCTTTCTACAATGGGGTTATAGTGTTGGTGGTTAAGGGAAGAGCAACTGCCATTGTCCACCTGGACTTGTGCAAAGCATTTGACACTGTCCTACACTACATCCTTGTCTCTAAATTGAAGAGACATGGATTTGATGGGTGGACCACTTGGTGGATAAGGAGTTGGCTGGATGGTTGCACTCAAGTTACGGTCAATGGCTTGATGTCCAAGAGGAGACCAGTGACAAGTGGTGTTCCTCAAGGGTCAGTATTGGTACCAGTATTATTTAGTGTCTTTGGGGACATAGACAACAGGATCAAATGCACCCTCAGGACGTTTGGTGACAACATGCTGGAGGGAAGGGATGCCACCCAGAGGGATCCAGACAGGCTTGAGAGGTGGGCCCTTGCAAACATCCTGAAGTTCAACAATGCCAAGTGCAAGGTCCTGTACACGGGTCAGGGCAATCCCAAGCACAAATATGGGCTGGGTGGAGAATGGATTTAGAGCGGCCCTGAGAAGGACTTGTGGGTGTTGGTTGAAGCTGAACATGACCCGACAATGTGAACTTGCAGCGCAGAAGGCCAACAGTATCCTCATCTACTTCAAAAGAAGTGTGACCAGCAGGTCAAGGGAGGTGATTTTCCCCCTCTACTCTGCTTTTGTGAGACCCCACCTGCAGTACTGTGTCCAGCTCTTGGACCCCCAACATAAGACGGCCAGGGACCTGTTGGAGCAAGACCAGAGGAGAGCCATAAAGATGATCCAAGGGCTGGAGTACCTCTCCTATGAAGACAGGCTGAGAGAGCTGGGGTTGTTCAGCTTGGAGAAAACTCTGGAGAGACCTTATTGTGGCCTTTCAGTAATTAAAGGTGGCTTATAAGATGGGGACAAAGTTTTAGTAGGGCCTGTAGCCATAGGACAAGGTGTATGTAATGGTTTTAAACTAAAAGAGATTTAGATTAGATACAAGGAGGATGGGGAGACACTGGAACAGGCTGCCCAGAGCAGCTGTGGATGCTGTATCCATGGAATGTTCAAGGCCAGGTTAGATGGGGCTTGGAGCAACCTAGTGTAGTGGAAGGTGTCCCTGCCCATGGCAGGGGGATTGGACTAGATGATCTTTAAGGTCACTTCCAACCCAAACCATTCTGTGATTCTGAATACAACCTTGCTGTTTTGGGATGTTGCATGAAAGTATAAGAACTTCTTGGATGCTAACTTGTACTGTTGCTTCTCTTACACTTCTCCAGATGCTGATAGAGTGGACAGCACAACACTGTTGGGTAAGTAATGTTCTTATTTTCGCAGAAAGTTATATAATCTATTAGAGAGATAAAACTAAGTCTCTTATTTACAAAGTAATTAAATTATTATTGTGCAGTGCTCTGATTTAGCTCTGAAAGTCTGCTTAACAGATTCTTTTTCTACCCTTTTTTTTTTTCACATATTAGCAGATAACTGCTGGCTTTAAGCTGTCAAAAATGACAAATGATAGAATGGAAAACCTCTGGAAAATATATATAAAATTATTAATGCTGATCAGAGTGTTCTAAGATAATATTGACATCCATGATGTTTTGGCTTTTTTGAATGACATCCTTATGAAAGTTAGAAGCATGAATCTCAAGCGTGTGTAGTATTGAAGGTTCCTTTTTGGCTAAGTGTTTTTTAGGCATCTTTGTGATACTGCTGTGAATAAGCACAGCACTAATACATTCAAATTTATGGTCTAAAATAACACAATTTCTCTTTGAAACACGACTGCAACTTATACTTCTAAGATACCTGTGCTGCAGCTGCAAATAATATAAAAATGTGTAGAAGTATCATTTCATTGTTGCAAATAAGAGTCTTTGGCATTGGAGGAGATAGATTTAAAAACCCCCCACATTTTCAAAAGCAAATCGTAGACAAGGTCCAAGAGACTTGTGGGCAGGTGTAAAGTCAGAAACTAGTTTCGTAATTCCAATTAGACTTTAAGCTTATGTGTCTTTCCAATGACTCTTTTTTTTTTTAAGTAAAGTACAATCAGGCATCAGTGGAGAAGACACAAAAAACTTTAGTAGAATTTATTCTAGTTCTACTTAAAATAAAGCTCCTTTAATAACTTATTAGCACCCTCAAGTAATTTTAGCAGCCATTTACTTGTATTTTGGAATACGTACCAAGAAAAAAAAACTATTACTTAACACAGATTTGTAATACCCTCCAAAAAAAAGCATCTAGAGTTTTAAGTGACAGATATCCTGATTTTGAAGGAATTTCCCTTCAATTCGTTTTTGTTGTCCAGTGATTCTCTTTATATTTTCAACAGTAGCTCATACCAGGAGTTTTTTCCCAAACTTTTAAAATAAGCTTCTCACCTGTAAACTCCACAGGCATTTTCACACAAAATCAAGAATTATTCTTTTAAGAGGCAGCTGTATAATTCGCTGCTTCCTGTTTTACTTGGTGTTGGTGAAGAGCTTGAGATCACTGAACTGGTGCAGACTTTCAGTAGGGTTAGTGGTACAGGTCAGAATCCAAATGCAAGAACCTCAGTGGAACAGTGTTGTGTTTATCTTAATATTTGGTGCTTGTAACAAAAAGTGTACAAAGTACAAACCTGTAGGTGTTTTTTGTTTGTTTTGTTTTTTTAATTTTCCCATCTCCCTCCACAGGAACTTCATGTGTGGACTGTGCTAAAAGGAAGTTAGGAGAAAATGGCACTGACTCCCCTAAGAAAATCAAGCAATCAGATAATGGCATACCCACTATTTAATGAAAAAAAAAAAAAAAAAGGCGCAAACCCAACCCAGAAGCTTTTTAACAGTAGGTGTTCTACATCTGCTGCACAGAAAGTTTTGAGCTAAGTATTTCCATGGTTTTAAGTGGAATAGAAATTGTGTATCTTAGTCTTTTCTATGGCTCTAAATGTATAATGTATGTCAAGCTTGAGAGCCATACCAGTTGCTCTCCAGGCACTTCCATACAACTAACACTGTATCTACAGGGTCATTCACAAGCAGGTGCACGTTTTCTCTGCCTGTGTTTCGCCAGTTGGACCTAGCTCTTACCAAGGTGAAGCCACAACAAAGGTCATGTTTAAATCTGTCAGAAATTACTTTTGCAATAGCTGTGACTGTTAGTTGCCTTTAAAATGAAGGGGTTTTCATTTTCTCATCAGCTCAACTGTGGGTAGGCTGCTGGAGGCTGAAGTCTTCAAGAGTCTGTTAGCACAAGGCTGCTTGCAAGTGTCAGATTCAGATCTCTATACTGTGTGGAACAGGAAATGTTTCATGTTTATGGACCTGCATCATGATAACATACCTATCTTACACTTTTAGCATGAATGTTTGTTGTCATTTGCCAGTCTGTTAATGCATGAGATCACATGGGGAGAAAACGATGTAGTAGTCATGTATCAGCAAGGACATACCATATATACATGGGGGCTTACAGACCTATTTGCAGTGTATTTCTATGGAAATATTTTAGCAGTTGTTATCTCAGCAAGCAGATAATGGATAGCCTTAATGCAACAGAATTAAAACCAGTCAGTATCTAGTTATCTGTAGACAATTTCTAGCGTGCAAGTTTGACTTCAGTTGAACTACTCAAATTATTACAGTTAGGCACTGCATTAACTGTCTTTTCCTGAGGTGCTGTTACTTCACCTACCACTGAACTGTCTCACTACTGAACTGACATAATTACCCATCCAGTTGCTAACACTGATAATCTTCTGAAATTTTCTAGTCAGCTGCCTCTCACCTCAGTGTCTGCAGGAGAGCAGGTTCAGGACCATTCTTTGTTCTGATACTGGCACATTTGTATCTGGCAGCCCTGGAGGGTTGCTTCAGTCAGGTTTCTCTGCTCATGTTCCTTGTGGATTTGATCTGTTGTGCCTTCTGAAATTCCATCACACTATAGTAAAGTTTTACAGAGAGTGGAAGTGATGGGTCTGTCAGATGACCTTTATGTGAAAGTTGGAGTATGTCAACTCTACTCTCGCATCATCACAAGAACAGTTTCTGCTTGTTCTCTAGTATGTATGTGCGCACAATGAAAAGCTTAAAAGTGAGGTGCATGCTTCTTTCTAGGCCATTAACTACTTAGAGGGGTAGAGTTTTTGTGGTGTAGAAGTCTGTCCCCATTCTGAAGCAGGTAAAGATCTCAATACATTTTGCCTAGAAAAGCAATCTTAAATTATGCATGCACACTGACTCTTGCCTCTTCTACCCCAGAAGAAAACACCCACTTGTCTTTCATAGAATGATTGACAGCCTGGAAAGCATACTTGGGTTTTAGTATGTGGTATAATTGCTAAGGACCTCAAGTATCAGTTCTCAAAGTTTCAGCTGTGTCTTTTAAAAGGTAAAAAGCAAAACCAGCCTGAATATAGACCATACAATCTCTCAAAGGGAGAGGATGAGTATTTATGCATACATCACTTCTGAAAATTATGTCTTTTAGCATCATGTATAGCATTATTAACGTCTAAAATTTGCTTCTCTAGTCAGCATGTAGTGGCTGTTTTAAAAAGTGATCAGTCATGCTATTTTGGATGCTGATGTATCAGCTTAGAACACTTAAACTGTTGCTTCAAGCTGCAGCAGAATTAATCAGATGAGCTATATATGACCCTGATTACTGCAATTATTTAAGCCCAACCCTAAAGTCATGTAGCACCTTATTTTGTGCCTGAAGTCAGAGCTACATTAGGAAATCACATCCCCTCCCTTTGGTGAGGACCAGCTTACACCTAGCACTGATGATTCTTCTGTTTTGTAGACACTGCTGAACTGCAGCTTGTAAAACAGCCTCCCCTGACTCAAGTGCCATTTATTTGTATCCTGAAAAGCAGATGAGTAAGGAAGGAGTTCTTTTAATTCCTAACGTATACGATAAGAAGGTAGAAATGCCTGGTTTTGGTTTTGTTCCATGCCCCACCTCCCAGTCAGAATATTTGTAGTCATCTTAAGGATGGGATTGCCTTGCAGCTACCTCAGGGTTTAAAATACAGTCAAAAGGTACAGAACTTAAACTTGTCTGTTCCATTTATCTGTTCAGTGAAAGATTAACTTTTTTAAAGCCCTCTTCAAATTACTACCTGAGCACTGTGAAAGAACTAACAAATTGGCATGTTATATGATGTTTGCTGATTCTATCATAGATGGCTCCTTTTCTACTATTTTTTTTAATAAGAGATAGTTACTGAAAATAAACGTGTTGACCATTTATTATTCTGTTTTGCTCAAACTCTGTAATGAATGTGATAGGACATCTCTGATGATGGCATACACTCTTTTAATAAAATATTTAAAGCCAAATAGACCATTCTTGTATGCTAGCTAAAACGTGTAGCTTTCACCATTCTTCAGACTGATCACTTCTTTACTATATTTTTGTATTTCAACCAACTCTTACTAGCAAATGGTTCAAAAAACACAAAACCATTTTGTGTGTTTGCAATACACAGACTGATGCAGGTCAGAGATCTTTGAAAATCACTAGAGGCTGCTCTTCTATTTGTCCTTCACACTACTCTTAAGTATCTCCACATCTGTCAAGGGATTCTGAATTAAGGGACTGATGTTAATGCAGAGTAAACAATTTTATTTAATAACATGTAGCAACAACATAAATATTTGATAAACATCTGCCTACAGCCCAAGTGGACACATTCATGTTGTTGAAATGTTCCCATAGGAACACAATCTACATGTCATTCCTTCCTTATGCAGTAACCCCACATGTCCAGACACCCTGAGTTGTGTGCAACAAGCACAGTATTAGCAACACATTACAAGGTAGATGTGTATAAGCAACATAATAGACAAAAGGAAGCTATTATAGGAGCATAACATGCAATTATTATGAACAACCATAAACCAAATAAAGCTCTTCAGCATACACCAAGGTGGAACAGAAGCCAGACAAAGTGATTCAAGCTCTCTCAGTGTTCTGCAACCAACTTCAGTAACTTCTCCTAGATGAAGCATGGCCATCAAAATAAACTTTACTGGGACAACTACATAGTAACAATCTCAACTACAACCAATTTACTTTCTTCTAAGGCTGGTACCTCTATAGCATCTGACTCACACCTGGTTTATGCTTTCCACTTTTGTTGGGGGGTAGAATACCTCAAAGATGGAAGTTTTCCAGGTTACATTATACCTATAGAGATACATTGTGAGCTTCTGTAAAGTTAACTAATATTTTCATAAGGTTACAATGAAAGACTCAAGTCCTGCTGGGCATCACAAAAGATGAAGATCGTGGGCAGATTACTATATCTTGTTCTTTTAAGAAAAACAGAAAACAATCCCATCTGAAGGGAAACAGATGCAGCAGTAACACAAAACAGAGATATTGTAAAGCTCTTGACCAGTGGTAGCACACACCTAAACAGTGCACTGGAGCCATGGCTAAACACATTACTTTTCGTAAGAAAAGCAAGAGCTTTATTCTTCTGTGCTTATGTGAACCCGTAATCCTCCAGCTTAAGGCAAAAAAAACCCCAAAACATTTGAAGAGAATGCTTTGAGTGTACATACTTCCATAGCCACCTCTGGCTATCTCTTACTTGTTAACAAAACTGTATTGATGAATAACAGTTACTTCCTTCAATACTTTAGAAAACTTAATGGTTTGAAAGGTAAACATTTCTCAATCAACCTCTAACAGCCACATTCAAACTCAGATTTGTAACAGTCAGCTGTAAACATGCTTCTTGTCACCTGGCCCTGAAATCATCCGTGCTTTATTCTGAAACAGAACTGCGCTTGTGCGTCTCTTTTCTTTCCTGGTCATCGGAGTCTGGATACTGGGTAAGATCCAAAGTCAGTACTTGACTGAACATAAAGTCATCACGCTGAGAAGAGGAAGGATCATACAATTTAAAACATTTCTGTTATTTGAAATAACCATTTCTAAATGACTATGAGATACAATAATGAACTTGAGTTACCAAAATGATCTTTTCATTGAGCCAGTACCTGCATGTATTTCTGAACACAAAGTAGTTAAAATCAAGCAACACGATGTATGTGATTCACTACAGTAACACTTAAGGTGTAAATCAGTACTTCAGCAAAAACCAGCACATATTATTTAACAAAATTTGGCAATAATTGTTACCTCCGGACACACTCCAATCAATGCGTCTGCTTTGGAGTAAAACTCTTCCTTTAGAGAAATAACTATCATTTGAAACCGTTCATGTGCCTGTTCTCTAATGAAACTCGATACCTTTGGAAAGAAGCCAAACATTTCAACATGTTAGTTCTGGCAGACTTAAACCATGTTATAATTAGGGAATGATGATGTAAGAGCTGAACTACGTTGTCTACAAAATTCAGTCATTCAATTCTGAAATAAGCAAGTAAAATGAGAAAACAGTCTTAAGGCAGATACTTTGTGTGTTCTTAAGACTACCCCTCAGATTTGCTGATTTTTGAAAGCGTGTAAGAAAATATATTCTCTCCAATGAAGAAACTTACAGAGAAAGGCCAGTGCCAATTAAAAGTGTATTACTTAACGTAACTTCAAAGGAAGGTGGAAATTCCTGAATAAGGAAAAAAAGTGTGAAAATATTGTTACTGGCTGTACACTAAGATCTTAAATATGTATTAGTTCACTGCAGACAGCAACATTTTTTTCAATGATCTGCAAAATAAAGGTACAAATATTAAGTTATAAATTGGTGACTTAATAAGGCAGTATCCCACAATATAAATTAAATGCTGAATAAAGGAAAACCAGTACATTTTTAGTTAGGCTTTTGTCTGCATGGTTAAATCTACATGTGATGGAAGTAATTTTTTTAATAGAACAACTGCCTTTAGTGGCTTACATAATTCACATTAATTTACTTGTAATTATTCCATGAAATGACTGGAGATTTGCTTTAGTAAATCCTTGAACTGAAAAAATGGAAAGGAAAAGATTTAGTTCTAAGATAAAACTTGGATAACAATAAGTACTAGCAATGTACAATGTTCCATGTATTATTTTTGCTCACTTGCGGTATTTCATTCCTCTGAAGGTTTTGGTGCTTTCCAGTAACAACTGCATCTTACAGATAAGGAAAGAAATATGAAAGACCTTGGGAGTAGGGAAACGTTAATTATACTTGCAGATCAGCACAATTTTGCTTCTGCTCATTCTGCAATTTAAGCCACTTTTCACACATGCTTAAAGAATAATCTAGCTCTCCTTAAAACAATACCTAGATAGATGATGAAGGCAATTAAATAACTCTCTAGGAAACCACTGTCATTACATGGGTAGCTGCTCTCCAAGCATATTAATACAGCACAGCCTGTATCACGGGTTGCCTGCTTCATGTTGTTTATGTTAAAAAAAAGGAGCAGCCCTTTTAGTAATCCCGACCCAAGCCCTTCCATTCTGTGGAGAAAGGACTGCAGAAGGGCAGTAAGCCGAAGGGGAGGTTCTGGCCATGGGCTGTGCAGCCAGCTCGCACCAGGCTTAGGAGAGACTGGCATCTCTAGCTGTGAGGGTTATAGAACGCATCGAAGCCCAATTCAGCATCGAAGCCCAATTCAACATCGAAGCAGGAAGCTCAGCAGAACTTCCCAGGCAAATTAGATGGGCTCCAAGGCCTCAACTAAAGGCTTAATGTAGACTATAGGCAATTTCAGGATTAACCCTAAAGTGTAATATGATCCAAATGTGATTGCTCTTTGGTCATAAAGCAGTATTTATGGATGTTATTTTTATAAATATGCATTAGACCAGAACTTGCAACACTTAAAACTCTCTGCATTCGTGTTCTTTATTTTCTGGAATACACATCTTAAAAACATACAGTATTGTAGCTGATGTGTTAGATGAAATATACTTTCAAACTGTCAAAATACTACCAATGGCGAAGGTTATACAAGCCTAGGAACAATTTGGCTAACAACTGTCACAAGGGCTGTCTTTTGAAAACACTTAGTGGGCTATGAATGTGATTTTTACCTGAAGAAAAACAGTCAGATTTGAAATATGTTTGAATTGAGAAAGCCAGCTGCATTAAAAAACAAAACAAAAAACCCCAGCTATTCTTTGTTTATAGTGTTCTGAAGAAGAACATCACTTACCTGCTTTATACGTAAAAATATGCTATCTCTTCTGCCAGATGTGTCTGAATGCACCTGCTCAGAAAGGCAAACTACAACAAAGTGCCTCATGACTGTGCCTCTTGGCAGCTGTGATAATGCACTCTTTGTAGTCTCTAAGGAAAGTTGGTAACATACCAGAAATCATGAACTTCATGTAAGCTTACGCAATTGACAACTGGTGCATCTGTAACAACTGCAAGTGGGTAAACTTAAACTCATCCAAGTAACGACCAGCAATTTTGTCAGGCATGACCTGGGACCCCTGGCGAGCTCCAGATAGAACTATGGAGAATTTTGTATTTGTATCCAAAAGACCACCTGAGAAGTCTGCAGAGATGGGAAACACTAGTCACCTAATACACTGCAGCTTTGATAAAAGGCAAAAATGTTGAATTTAGCATTAAATAGTGTAATAGCAGACAAGAAAGACAGTAAAGGAGAACTTGGAGGCAGCCTGGGCAACTCTTAAGTCATCAGCCATGATACGTTTGACTCCTGAATGTTGTTCTTAATTCTGAAAACACAATACTGGTATTTAACCAGAATATGCCATATTCAACTTTTAAGTCATAGTGGTCTTGAGGAAAAGACCAGTAACTAGAAAAGTATCCCATTAAAAAGCTTGTATCACAGAGGTGTTTTGTGATCCCTTGATGTGTCATCTTGTTTCTAGTCACATCATAGAAAGCCCAAACTGAAAGCTTGCTTAACTATTTTCACTACAGTCCCATTACACCTGATCTGATGTTGCTGAACGACACTGGACTGAGTTAAAACAAATTCAGGGCACATCATCTGCTTGCAAGTAGTGGATGATGGATATCCCTCATGGATTTGTATGCCAAGGAACGTTTAAGGAACTTGGGTTCAGGAAAATGCTTCTCACAATGCTATGTGGGATCAGTGATCTCTGAGAAGGAATTCTATCTGGCAGGCACAAGTAGTGGGGCTTCCCCAGCTGTCTACTATAGAGGTACACTCTAAGCAAACTCTGGGGTACCTGACACATCATTGTTAACTCCATTAGGAAATTAAAAGAAAAACAAACAAACAAAAAAAGTTCAGTGTTTTTAAAACTGCTTTTGCTTGTTAGGTTCTACCAATACTGGCATCACTATTAATTTTAAGTAGATATATAGCCTGGTCTTAGTTTATGTGGAACAGAATGTTTCCACAGAAGAAAATCCAGGCACATGTGGAATCTTTTTGGTTCCTACCTACAATCTCCTTCTATTGAGTCTCCTCCTCTCAGAGACTGACATCTACAGTTGGCAATCTTTACTATTTGTATTCTATATTAAGTTTTTGCTGTAGCGAATACTTATTAGAAAAATGGGAATGAGAAACTGAGAGGAGGACAAAAAGGTATTTTCATCAAGCAAGAACTAAGGTGACTAAAATGATGGGAATGATAGCTCTTAATTGGTGTTAATGTGAAAATATTTAGTGGGCTGGTTATATAACATAAATACTCCAATGATAGAATGACTTGATTTTCAACATACAGATACACTCCCTTCTGCTTCTTAGAGGTAAGGGAACTCGAATGCCTTAAAAATTCCAACCACACAATTCACAAGTGACCTTTGTATCAGACTGCACCACACATGGTCATGCAGTGTACGTTCACACTTCTGACCTATCCTCCCAACTTCACAGTTTGGGGACTGGTTAAAACACACTTAGACTTAGGAATTTAAACCTAGCCCTAGTCTAACATCTCATAAAGCTGTTATTTATAAACCCAATGTAGTTTAAAACAGTGTAATCAATTTCTTTATCCCAACAACCTGTAATGAAAAGTAGCCACCCTTCTACAAAAGATATCATCCTGTTGATAAAATGGTAAAGTGGAAGGGACCAACTTACTTTATCAATGTTTGTGTTATCCAGGGCAGCATCTATCTCGTCTAAAACGAAAAAAGGCGCTGGCCGAAAACTGTAGAAGAAAATACACCGTATTTTGCATTTTCATGCAAAAACATTAAATAACTTTCTAATTACTTTTGAGATTCACTCTTATCATAAAACTTTGATAAAAAGTAATGACAGGTAAAGAATAAAGGACTTTAGTAAGTGTTTGGATACTCTTCTTAGCAGGTTTTTTAATGTACTAAGTCTAACAATGTCTATCTTCCTGCCACTTAGCCATGTACTTGGGTAATACCATAATATTTCTTTTACCTGTGTATAGCAAACACAAGAGCCAGAGCTGCCACAGATTTTTCACCTCCTGATAAACAGTCCATTGGCATGAAGCGCTTTCCTGGAGCCACGCAGTTAAAGCCAATGCCTTCCAGATAAGGCTCCTCAGGATTTTCAGGACTAAGGAATGCCTGGAAACACATACATTTCATTGTTACTAGTGGCATTTTCAAAATTATTAAGATGGATATTTTTTAGGTTTAAATATGGACTGAGCTAGTGTTGGAACTGGTAAGTTAGCTTCATTTGTAGGTACCACCTGCCAATCTACGCTGAAGAGCAGCACTCTAAAATTTCCCAGTGATTATACCTTTGTTAATGAACCACAAGCTAGGAAGCTAATTAACAAAACCATTTTGGAAATGGCTCCACATATTTGTTATTTACAAACTTTGAAATTCTAAATAAATTTGATTTTATCACCTTTTATGTAATTGCCTCTTTTTAATTATTATTAAAAGTTTAGACTTCAAAAGCAGTTTTCTTTCTTGTTTGGAAGTTAATATACATCAAAAATGACACCTTTTGTGATGGGCTACTTTTACAAAACCTAGCTTTGAGCTGGAGAAAGATTTTAATATAGACAGGCTTTCTCTATACTTTGTATCCTGGTTCCTACGTCCAAAAATTAAAAGCATTATTTAAAAAGAATAGCCGTTTTCCAAACCAGTAAAAAATACGGTGGATAAAATAATTGCTACATGGTTTATTTTCCTCATTAAATAGAAAAGACAATAAAATAATATAGTCTCTTCTCTGCACAAGTGGATACAGATAAAAGAAAAATTTCCATAGTTGACTGTCATTTCAAATGGCTCCTCTCAGATCATAGATAACAGTGAAAAAAAACCAAAACAAACTACCACGTTTTTCTATTTAAAATAATTTCTGTGGTAAATAGTCCTAGAAGATATATATATAGATACATATAGACATATATATCTCTATTGATATAAGATATATATATATATTGTTACTACAATGTCCTGCAGGCTGTAAACATGTCAAATATCTTGCAGTGCAACTCCCAGTTCTATGCCACTGCATACATCTATGCAAGATGAAGTTTTCAGATGTATGGGCGCTGTTAGCAAAAATAATTTTGTAGCTTACTAGGATAACATATGTTCCTTGCTCATCAAGACATGAAAGGAACGACACTTCTCTCCAGAAGAACAATGGAGAAGAATTGGTGGCAAACCCAGCAGTGCATCTGTGTATGTAAAATTCTTAGGCAGCCATTTCTTTTAAAGTACTTCTAATATGCTGATGAAATAAATTGTACTGAGCAATATGTTCAGTGCAAAAATGTACTGAGTCCAGAATCTCTGGAAGTTAAATTAACTAGGTCTATGAAAACTGCTCTTTTTTTGGACTAGATAGTAAAGCATTACTAATAAATGTTATTACTGTAATAATATTAAGAAATATCAATTTTAATATTAAGAAATGTTCATGTTAAAAGTTGATAAGACTGCTTAAAAAGGCATCTGTTCAAGCTGCAACCTAGACCACCTCCTCTGATAGCAAAACTCAGAGCTAACGCTTTCCTTAGCTAACCAGAGCAAATTGCCACACACAGAACAACCATTTCTCTTCCAGTGCAATGAGACCAGGTTCCTTCAGCTACTATGTTAGTATCTAGTGAGTAGTTTCAGTTTCCCAGCTCATCACAGGATAATCTGTTGGCCAGGTTACCGCTATGGCTCGAATCAAGGTGCAGCATCACAGACTTCAGAAAGCAAGCACCCAACTACTTATTTTTGGCAATGCATCTGGAAAATAGTGGTTGTGTCAGAGTGATGCAAAGTCAAGATGTGTCCAACATTTATTCTGGGGAAGAAGGTATGTGCCTACTAATCATGGAGAAAGAAATGCGTTATTACGCTGTCCAACCTACAAGCAGAAAGGATATATTTAAAGATATTTAAGGTGTTCACTGAATATCTGACTCTGAGGGAAAACACAAAACCTGAAGTTTAAGACAGACAAAAAGGTCAAGCCTCAGCCCTTTAAACATTCAACCATCTACAGAATTCAATGTAAACAAAGCCTTTGGGAATCTCCTCTTTCAGCATAAATACTAGAACACTAGCAAAGATTAATACAGCTGTGACACAAGTTTTCTACAGGTTTCTTAGAAGTTCCCAACATATTAAGTCTATGTTTTAAAAATATTTATTTAAGCAGGGTTATGTATAAGGAGCTTCAAAACCTCATACAAAATACTAGCACTGAAATAGTGATGTATGACTTTTAGATTAATCTACACTAATGATTAAGTGTTTTTAATTACTTATTATTGGTATCACTAGTTCTGTAGAACAATGTTATTTGTAAATTAATTACTCAAATACATTTCACATTTGTGTCAAGATAATCTACAAGTCTGCTACCCAAAGAGCAAAATTAACCCGAACTGAGTAGTTCCCAATTTTGTTGACACTTTAGATCACATTTCTCTGCCCAACGTCAAGCACACTTTGGCATATTACTTACTCCTCCTCTGATGCAAAAATTCTGAATTCTTTAGTATTTGTGTAATTTTCTTTTTCAGGACTGAAACCACCTTTGGAAACTAAAAAAAAGTGTTACCAAATTCTCTTATTCTAGATAGCAAAGCATCAAGTCAGCCTTTTGAGCCAAGCACCTAAGAACATGACACACCTGAGCGCTACTGTTTCTGCAAAGTTTCTTGTAGATCTGATCAATAGCTATGGAGGCGTGCTCAAAGCACCGGCTAAAAAGCTCGTATCTTCTTTTTTTCACCTGTTCAAATTCTTGCTTGCATGTTCGGGCCTCCTTTCTGCTGGTCTCAAAAGCTATGAAAAGAAATTTGTAATATTAATCCATAATAAACCTCTAAGCAAATACACAGAACAAATACATATTGTGTACCATAACAAACATAAAGGAAAACATATTGCAGAAAAAATATTCTAATGCACATACAATGATCATACCAGTATTACGAGTTTCCTTTCAGATTTCAAATGTAGGCCCCAAAACCAGAACATCTGGGATGTATGCAACCTGCTCTATGCCACATTCGTCTGGAGCAATGAACAAAATTCTTCTCCTAATTCCTTCTGTAAGCTGGGTAGCCCTAAGCAGCACCAGCACTTACCTATTACAGCTTCATGGCACCTTGGCTTTCTTAAAATGTTAATGTTTGCAATGCTCTTTGAGGATACCAATAATTTTGCAGTAATGCTCATGTCTGGGTTCTGGACAACATATATATGTTCCTTAAATTATTTAAGAAAAATTTAAGTAATTTTACTATTAAAGTCAGTAATTTTTAGAAAATAAGTAAAAATACTTCATGATGTCACTGGGCCAACAAAGTATCTTTCCAATGATTCACACTGTGTTTCAATAAACTACTGCAAAGTATATGTTAATAAATGGTTTGCATATAACTAAAAAGACAATAATATTTTTTAAAGTACCTTAATATCTGAAAGAAGCAAAGCCAGCAAGACCAACCCCAGAAAGAGGGACTTCAATTAGGGTGAAAACTCTCACAGTCACAAAAGAGATAATTATGACAGACTCAGTGTTACCATCTATTGATTCTTGGAACTTGTCCCGAGCTATCTGTAATTTCTCTCCCGCTCTCAGGTTTGGAGCAGCTGTCTTCATTAAAGTATTCTCTTTAGCTTTTATTTCCTGCTGCATCTGGTTCAGATGATCCTCTATCTCTTTATGAGACTCTAGCTCCTAAAGAAAAAAAATAAAAATAGTAGAGCAATATAATTTGCTTTCAGGCCAAGACATTTCAACATATACGGCAAGCACTCATGATTTCTGGAACAAGTATCCCACTCACCTAGTAGCTTTAAATGAAAACACAACAAAACAAAAAACTCCACCCAGAGTCTCAGTTCTTGGAATAAATTTACTAGGTCCTAAGCACTGTTCCACAAGACCCTTAAAAAGAGGCCACAAATTCCCTTCAGCCTAGAAGTCGGGGTTAAAATAGAACACAGGAGGAGGATTAGCTGACTTCAAGATTTCTTAAGAAAACCTGTGAAGACAGGTTCTTGATGAGTTCTTTGAGACAAATTCCACAGATGACAGATGCGTCCTTTGCTCTGTACCTAGCCTCTAACATTTAATTATTTCCCTTTTGATTAAAAAGCAAAAAAATACAATTACAAAAATCTGCTAAGAAAACGTGACCCAATGGAGTATTACAGAAGGAAGTTTGGTAACTCTCAGTCTCTGAAAATACTACAGAGGGAGGGTGGTACAACCCCTCTAGCAGCCAATCATTGGTGTCTAGTGTTCTGAGTCATAATCTACAGTGTTGGAACTTAAATGCAGAAGGTAAAGGAGGAAGGAAAAAATCAGAGTTATATTTACTATTTCTCTGTTTTATTTTTATAGTTCAGGTAAACTTTAAATTAAATTTAGTTATATAGGAAATTGACCTATCCAGAAATCCCATACATTAGTACTATGTATATGACTGCAAAGCCAAAACACACACACTTAAATAGTGGTTTTATTAAGTTTCATTTAAAGACTAGCAAAGAATAAATAATTTCAACAAATAAAATATTTTGAATAAAAATAAATTAAAATCTCTAATAATTTAAAGGAAAATTGTTACCTTCAGGTCTTCTGCTAGGTTGCTGTAGTCTATCTGAATTGCCTCTTCCCTTTCATATATACTTGAGGTAGTCTCAGTGCCTTCTGTTTCAGTTCCTAGCTATAAATATGAAGGACATTCCAGTTCAAAAATATGACACAGTTAACTTCAAACTGTTAAAACAATACACTAAAATTATATGAAATTAGGAGACAGTGGTAACACGGTATGAGGTAAATTTATTCCATTACTCCTCCCCTAGCCAAAATGGAGTTAATGGTTAGGTAAGATCCTATGAGTCTACTTAAAAAATGCAGGTTTTATATCAAGATGAAAACATCTGCTCATTTCAGTTTGAAGCTACAAAAGCAGCAGGTTTGTTTGTTTGTTTTGTTGTTGTTGTTGTTGTTTTTTTGGTGTGATTTATTTAGAACAATGTGCATTCAGTAAATCTCCTAGTTGGAAACGATTTACGTTCCCATAATAATTCATTCCCCTCTCAAGGAAAGGCTCTGAAGTGTGTAAGTCAAGACATTTCTTCCACTCAGTTGGTCTCGGAAGAAATTAGTTGCTTCAGTTCTGTATGACACAAGCACCATATCTTCTTGACATTGTAAGCCTAGATTTCAAACAGCTACCCGCCCTTGAATGAAATAAGTGCTGCATGTCATTATCAGTCCCTTTCCTGCCAAGATTCCTTCTCAGAACCAAATCTTACTGGACTTCTCAGTGATATTAATTATGAATCAAGGCTGTTGTTCATACTGCCAACCTCCTTGGTTTCACCTCTTCTTTATTCATAAACAGTGAGAGCTGAGCTGTCTCCGTACTCTGACAATTAGCAGTTCATGTCCTTTCCCTAAAAGACTTGCCTACCTCACTGCCTTTGTTTTGTCTTCTCATGCACCCATTCACACCTATCCGTCCAATCAAAGTACTTTTCCACGGAATGGATTCAATAAGACTCCTTCCAAATTCACAACCTGTAACAAGTCCTTCATAACCCATAGCACTTTTATTTTGTAATAGTGGAGAAAGTTTAATTTCTCCTCACAAAAGATATGCTGGAAAAAGAGGGAAGACTGAGGAAAAATAATTAGGGTCAATCCTCTAATAGTAAGAGTATTTTTATTTTAGCCTATCCCCATTTCTGTGAATATCTGTATCTACTGAAGACAAAAAGAGGATTTTAAACAGCATTTATATAATGATTAGCCAAATACTACCTCAACCTATGTACACTTATTTATTTACAGTTTTGAATTGACCCCATATATCCTCTTACATATATCTAGAATACTCCATACCAATTTTCTTGTACCACAGTGATTTTACATATTTCACAGGAATACATTTCAAGCACAAGCAAAAATACTTGCAACAACAGTTCTGCCTACAAAAATAAACAAAAATCCTTCTCTTGAGTGGATGAGGCCTGATCATATGAAAACAATGTATTTATTTTAATATTACTATGCAAGACAAACAGTCTTGTATGGAAAAAGAAAAATCTTTAAATTCAAGATTGAATAATTGCTCGTCCGTGATATGTATCTTCTGTAAACATTTTAAGTACCTCTACTTCACTGATGTCATCCAGTGATCCAAACAGGAGCTTTATTTTCAAGTCCTGCACCTTGCATTCAAGAAGCATATTGTGTCGTCTTAATCTTTTCTCTTCCAGAGAGGTTTCTATAGCTGTGGCTTCCTTTTGTAATTTTGTAGCTTCCCTACAAACACAAAAGGCACAAACTATTAAAGAGCAGCAGCATCATTGCCAATAATATCCACAGCGACACAGCACGAAAAACAGTTAGCAATCTCAAAGAGGGCTTTTTCCTCCGTAAAACATATCAAACATAAAGGAAAATGGTACTTAACTTCTTCCATCCCCTTAATTCTCCTGAATTACTCAAGAGGGAGCTGGGAACCAGACACTGTTCTAGCACACAAGCTAACACTGCTATTCTGTAGTAACTCTTAACTATCGCAAGGTAAACGACAGTAGCATGGACATAGTTTCAATACATTGTGAATTCACACTATAGCATGTTCAAATATCCATGTTTCCTAACTACAACTAAACTCTGCTCAGCTCTGCTGAACATGTTATGGGGATTCAGTCCTTTTAAAATTTAAACAAATATGCCTTGATTCTTTGCAATAAATTCTTTGATACCATCAAGTTGCTAAGTAAGGCAGAGATGTAACAGTCTTATATTGTTAAAATTACACACTACAAAATTAGTTACTAGGCACACCATGTACAAGTTTATACAAAATTCCACAAGTTTACTAACCATACTGTGCCAATATGTTGGGCTTTTTAAAACCACAAAGATGACTCTTGATTAAGAGACATTAAACACATCAATAATAAACAAGCATAAGAAAACGTAAGTCTAAATGGTCCCCAAAACAAGTGATTTAAAAAGACAGTATGGACAAAATAGTGACCTGAAATGAATATCCAATACTTGAAAGGCCTGGAGAAAATGAGAACACCAGAATCAGGAAAAAAAAAAAAATTCTAATTAACTGAACCAACTGTACAACTCAAGCAAAAATATGAAACTAAAAGCAAGCTTAATATGACCCCTCCATCAAGTTTTAAGATAACATGCTTACCAGAAGTCATTACATACTTATCAGAAATCACAAAACCACCTAATACTAGGTAGATTATATGATGTTATTCTATATGGTTTATGGGATGGCTCTCATGAAATAATCTGGTTCATGTTACTTTTTGGTAACCACATCCTGAATTAGAAACGCTTTTAAACTAATGCATACTGTAAATGCAGATTACCACATATCTAATGAATCTTTCACAAGAAAACAGAACAAAAGAAGTTCAGACATCTGATCACTATTCTAAATATCATCACATTAATCATTTTCCAAGAAGTACAATTAGTAATTACCTGTTAAGGGCCAACATTGTCTTTCTTAAGTCTTCAACTTCCTTCTGGGTTTTTATAACCTCAGATTTATGAGCATTTAATCTGTCCTTAAGGTGTTCCTGCTCCTCCGCAAGTTCATTCACTTTTTTAAGAAACTTCTCCTCATCCTGCATAGAAATATTTACACTTTTAACCTTTCACCAAAAAGCTTGATATGGAACCTTTATTATGCAGAAAGAAAGAGTTAAGGTTTAAATTGTTTACAATATGTTCAAATGGGTCACACCACAAAATCTGAAAGGCACCAGGAAAACAGCCTGACACATAAGATCCAGTTGTTTTGTATACATAGACACAGCCAACTTGACAAAATCTTGACAAAAGTCAAGATTTGTGACTGTACCAGACTAAATATAAAAAGCCAGCAAACAAGGCAGAGACCCCAGGACATCCACCACCTGTAGGTTACTCCCTTCCCCTCAATTAGTCCCTTAGCTCTGGACAAAAAGATCCCATCTGCTCTAAATCATAATTAGCAACAGGTAAGGCAACCCGAAATCCTTTAAAAGTACAGTTCATTAAACATAAATCCTGAAGTAATCCACAGAGAACAAGCAATCTGTGGAGGTATTCTACAAGAGTCCTTCCCGTATAACCCACACCCGTGCTAAATTGCTAGAAAGCAGGTGCTAGAATATAGCAAACTTAACGCTATGCGCATGAAGACATGGTCCTTAAGAGACTAAAATTACAGCAACTTAATCAAGACTTACTGCTGTTTCAGTATTAGAAGAAAGTACCTTCTGAACTCAATACATACAATTCTTCTCCAGGACAAAAATATCTGAATTTACTCAAAGTCATATTTCAGAAGAATTATGCACACTGGCATGAAGTCAGACATGGTTTTGTGCATGACTGAGAAACGGTCTATTGTTTTTCCTCAGTATCAGAAATATGTGTCTTCTAATGCTAAAATACAGACTTCAAATAATGCATGTGGGTTTTTTTGCCCACTTTGGGACAGTTTTGTATTTCACTTTTGTTTTTCGTTCACAGCACTATTAACATCTTTTCTCCTTCACTTTCCAGTGCACAAGCACAGTTTATTTAACATGCAACATTAACACAAAAAAAATTACTTTATTCAGAAAGAACACTATGAAGGACGAACCCATACGTATTACTTTAAGTAAAAATCTAAATTAGTTTTCATACAATTATTTTAAGCCTATTAGTGTCCGTGAAGCACCTTAAAAAATGCAAAGCACCAGAGTTGTTTACTATTACTCATAAAATCTTCTGAAGGATCTCGGCCACAAGTTACTAGTTTTATCTGTAGTCAGATGCTGCCTCTTCATATAAAGTAAACACAGTGTAACATTGTACATACAGTAATCCCAAATTTTATCTTTAGCGAGCTTATTTTTAATAATTAATAAGTACCCTAATGTGATAGGTTATTCCAAGGTTAAAAGGACAATATGCATCTACACTGATTTAACATTCACAAAGTCAACACTGAATTAAGCCCTAGAAGAATTACTCAGAATCAACTATATTTATTCAGAATTGTAATTCAATCCTTTCTTTCCTTTCAGCCCCAAATATATATATATATATTAAAATTTTTGTTACCTTCTGTAGCCCAATAATCTCAGCTTCATCTTTACGAATGGTCTCCCTCAACTTGCTAACTGCATTTGTTAATTTTTGTAGATGATCACGATTATATTCCAGCTGAAAGTTTAGTCGTGTCTTCTGATTTTCAAACTCCAGTCTAGGCAAAGTACAATATTTGAAACCAATACTTACAAAGCAGGCTAGTAACTGTAATTTGTTACAAGATACATTTTCATTTTGACTATTCAGATAGCATTTTAATATCTTCTACTTGAACACAAAAATTTGCATACATTTGGATCATCAATTCCACTACACCACATCTTGTGAATATGCTGGAAGTTACAAAAGTACAGTGATAATAGTTCAAAAAACACAATATATAGTATGGCCATATTCATTACAGAAAGTAACACTAAAATTTCAAGTATCTCAATATGAATGATACACCTGTAAATGACACAGATACGAGCTGGGCAAAAGCTACATTGATGCTGTGTATTTATCCAACACCAGCGCTCCCCGCTCAGCCTCTGTAAGCCTAAGTCAGTTGCTCCGTATGTTTATCTGAATATTAATCTCAGTTGGGAGATGACAATTAAGAGGCACGAGACCAGAGCTTTTTGAGTCAGATTCAGCCTTGCTTATCATCTCTCAATTGAGACCTGTTATTCGTTTATAGGGGAACAATGGCAGAAACTTTTTCACATGCTGCTGTGAGACAGGATTAAAGTAAAACTAAGCAGCTATTTACAGAATGCCCTCCTCTCAGCTGTTACTGTCTGCCTCTGAGCTTCCCAAATTATTTACTACTAGTGCTGCTTTTGTTGTTCCAGCAAAAGGACTGGCACACCACCAGCTCCAGCCTCTTTAGAGCAGGGCAAGAAGGCACCATAGCACAGGGTTACAGGACTAACGGTGGCAAGTCAGGGAACAAGCAAGGCCAAGGCTGTACATGCAGTGTACCATAAGGCCATGCAAAAATGTCGTCTTTTCATTGTCCTATTGCTAACTTCTTGCACTTCAGATCTTGCAAACATAAATAAATAATCAAATCAATTCAGTCAGCAGGTGCTTTAACTGCAAATGAATACACTGCGCTACTACCTGACTGCAGCACTAGCCAAAACCATACATCTGGACCAGTTTCTGAAAACCAGTCCGAGGATCTCTTAGCAGCTGAAGATAGCTGAAAAGAAAATGGAGTTCAGTGCTAGCCATTACACTAGTCTTCTAGAAAAGGTGTATTATCTATAAATAAGGTCAGCAAATGCACAAACTATCATCTGCCTGAAAACGCCTATAGTACAAGGAGACATTTCAATATTCTTGTTCTTTAAGATATATATTTGTGGCCCTGTGACATGGGCCTGTTTGAAGGGAATACCAGCTGAGTTTGCCCATGACAAAGTTAAGATCCTGTGTTCCTTAACAGCATGTTCCTATACCAAATCAGTGCATTGTACACACAGAGCCTTCATGTCATCCTCAATTCGTGACAGAGCCATTTTTCAATGCAGATTTTAGAAAACTATTCTTTATTTTTCTACACTAGTGCTACTAAAATACTAAATTTTACCTTTCAAGTTTCTAGTAAAATGTCAATAACTTTCCAATAAACCCAAACCATAGCAGTGCAACTGCTAACTAATCTTTGCAGTGATATTATAACCTTTTACAGTCTTCCAGGTTTTTGTGGTCTTCCTGTGATGAAGTTACTCATTTACCAGTGTGCCCAATCTAATACAAACCACTTTTTTACATTTCAATTACAAACATCACCTTCTCTTATCAATCTCCTCTTGTTGTCTGACATGTTCTTGTTCATACACACGAATATTTTCTATACCAATTTCTTCGCAGAATTTCCGGAAAACAGCATCTTCAGCCTTTGAATAAAGAGAAATAGAGCAAAAAAATATTTATACTCTTTTGGCACTTACAGAAGTAAAACATTTAGACAATAATTTAATGCTATGGACTGGATTTTCAAGGTACTTTAAGAAACAGCAAACTGAACTACTGAGGCATAATTGGTATTTGACATTTTCAAATAACACTTTCAATACAAATGTCAGACACAAGGCATATGATGTGCAAGAGGTAACTCTAAGCTCTTCTTGACAGCACCTGTTCATTCCAAAGACAGTCAAAGTCACCACAGTGTCACCAACTTCCCTGGTTTCATCTGTGGTTCCCAGTCAGCTGAATAAGACATTGCTGAATAGTACACAGGACACTAATCAGATACACCAGGTTTCTTGGGTGTCATTCAGTTCTTCATTATAATCTTTCCAAGTGACACATAAATATTAATGACTATGTTCAATTGATAGCAAAGCCACAGCACAGAATCTCTCATTTCCTAATTTTAGGTATATACTACCAAAATCTTCATATCTCATTTCCTAATTATATTTATATATGAACAAAAGCTTCAGGCAAAACTAGTCCTAAAATTGTAACGAAAAATTTAAGCAAATATTAGGTATAGTGTCTACGGCATGATTGAGCAAAGAAACAGCAACAGCCTAAAGCATTTAAAACAAAACTCAGCAGACTGAACAAAACTTTAAGTTAACTTTACAGGTCAAAACGCAGNTTTTTTTTTTTTTTTTAGAACAAGGAAAGAAAAGTTCCCTGTATCTGGAATTCTTACAGCCTAACATCAATTCCTTTCTTCTCAGTACTTGCAGATGACTTCTGCACTCCCTCATACCTGTATTATTCGCAAGACAGAGAACATGAGAACATGCAGCAGTTTTGGCTGCACAAAGATGCAGAAGTCCAGAAAGAAAGTTACAGTCCAGTTATGTAGTCACACTGCATAATTATCTCTCCACAAACAGAGACTATCTTGTAACTACAGTTTCTTACAAGTAAATTGGACGTTAGAATCTGAGAAAGAATAAGCTGAGACTTATCAAATCCTACCCTCAGGCCATGAGAGAGTACAGACCAAGAGAGAGTATTTTTCTGTGACTTGATATACAGTAGAAGTCTACACTGAGAGCTCCAAAGCTGTGCACTTTGAGGGATTGTCCCTGCTCAATACTACAAAGAGTAAATACTATTTATTAGCAGAGCAGCAAAAGGTGGAGGAAAACCAACCAATCTTCTTCAAACTCAAAAATTTTCTCCTATGACAAATGACATTACAGTGTATATATTAAGCAAAGCTTCATCTAATATTCAAGAAGTAGATGGATTTCATTGGTTCAGTTTCTGTTTGGGACACAGAAGTCATAGAATTTTGCTTTTAAGGGAACTGATTTGCAAAGCTGTGACACATATATATTAGTATTCAAGTGCATTTCTGTTCAGCTACCTTGATAAGAAAAGTAAAGAATGTGGGAAGATTGCTGGAGTTAACTTACAACCCTTGTCAACAAAGTAGTTCACAAAGTTAAATGTTGTCCAAGTTCTAAAAGTCAGGAGGAACAGAAAGAAGTTTCTGCAGTTCAACAGTGTAAGCTGTTATATATTACTATGACAGAAGGCATTACCTCATTAATTTTTTTCTGAAATTCTTCCATTTTTTCTTTTCTTTGTGCTACTCCTTCATTCAGCATATCATGCTGAGACTCAATATTTACCAGTTCACTTTCCAGTTTTGATTTTTCCTACATAGAAAGGAAAAAGATGGTAATTTTTTCTTAATAGGACAGTCAACTTTCTAGAAATTCAGAGACAGTTCTGTTCCAGATTAACTGTATTTTTCTGATTAAAAACACTAAATATTTTGTTCTCAAATGCCACTTACCCACTAGAATTGCAAAGTTGCATGCAATGATTACAGTTGTAATTAGTAGAAAAGCAAATTACATAAGTATAATTTACAGTGCATTTTGACTTATGGACTTCCAAAGGTTACTAAATAACAAACCAAGCCTACCAGAAATTAAATTAAAAACCTAATATAGAAAAAGCCTCATGTAAATTACTTTGTAACCTTTTTAAAAATATATTTTACTAATTCCTCAGTCATAATTGCTGCTAGGTAAAACTTAAAACTGAATTAAAAAAACTACGTAAGGAAGTGGCATTTACTTCACCAGTAATTACAGCCCAGATAAAAATATACAATTATTAAACATGAAAATTATAAAGGCTTAGTACTATACCGTGTAGAGATTAGCGAGATGTTTCTTTTTAATAAGCTCTAATTCAGTCTGTGAATATTTAAGGCGCATCTGAATTCCATGGCACTGAGCATACAACTGCTTCAAGTCAGTCTCCTTTCGTTTGGTCTTCATTAAGTCCTAGAAAAATATCACAATGGGAAAAAAAGCACTTTAAGTAAAAGATGACTTATTTGGAAATGACTGTTTTCAGGTTCGTGCACTACGTAAAGCTAGCTTCACTGACATAGGCTCTATTCAAGGTAAATGCTGATAGCACTTGTCATATTCAATGTAACAGATTTATTAAAAGAAAACACATGCTTGCAAATCCCTAAATTCCTACCATATTCCTCCTCCAAAATAACTAGAGGTATGACAAATCATTTACACTGACATGTTTCGGTCTGTACAAATGTTTTAATGTTAACAGAATGCATCGTCTTTTCCACCAAAAGTCTTCATGCACTTGAAACAACAGCTCTATTTCCTTGAAGGCACTTGTATCAACAGCATTGGTCTGGTTCTTTGCTTCTGTGATGTGAACCAACCCAGCAGCTAAGGACAGAGACCCACAGTTGATTATTATTAACTAGAAGAGGATAAACAGCTATTATGTCCTGTCTGCATCTTCTAAATGTTTTAAAAATCACCTTTTTAGAAAATCATCTTCTCATAGCTGTATTAAATTAGATAAGACATTCAGCCCTTTATGCCTTTTGCAGTTAAGTGCTTTTTATGAGACGTACCTTTAACTCACTAATCAAACTATCTCTTCTTTCTTTCATTTTATTCATCTCTTTCTCATCCCAACATCTAGCTTTAAATCTTAAATCACTTGATCCTCCAGAAATCACTCCAGATTTCAAAAATAATGTTCCATCAAGAGCCACTGTCTGGAAGGAAAAAAAAACCAAACAACTTAAAGCCAAATAAATCTAAACACAAAGCAGCCAAAATATCTCATGAACTAGTGCAGCAAGATATGGTAGTTAAACAAGCAACAACCATATTTTAATTGGACTCCATTTTTTTTTTTCCTGTTCTAAACCTGCTAAAATAAGATACACGAAGCCACAAAAAACGTCTGTTGTTTCTTGGCACTAGTCACATTTGGTATTATTGCAACTGATCAGAAAAGGAAGTGGAATTATGTAATTTCCTTGTATTTAGGAAACTACTATGAGACATTTGTGAACACACTGGCAACTGAGAAGGTTACATCTAGCTCTGTAGAACGAAAAAAGCAATGGGATAATGGAGTGAAGGAAAACAGCTCATTTATAAACAAAAAGTGTAAATTTTAGTAAAGAAAGTGGGTGTTTTTCTGATTTAACTGGGTTCCAAAAAAACACAATTTCACACTCACCTTCAACACAAAGCTGTTTTAATCAAGATTTTAAAAGGTTTACTAAGTGCATAAAAAGGCTTTATGTACTATGACAACATTAGAGATATGGATAAGAAAAAAGAACTGCAGGAAGAGACAGAGAAGCTTTCAATCCTCAACAATCTACATCTACAAATACAGAGGTTCTGTCAAATATTTTAAATAATCTTTGAAAGCATTTCTTCATAGAAAAGCTAGAAAGATAAAGTATTTTTAAACCAGACCATTTAAAGAACATGATTATCCCTTCCTCCTCAAGAGGACCATACCTAGAAACATTTGGACTAACTACACTGTAATTTGCCTCGTTTTCCCAGGAAATCACACATCCTACCATACAGAGCAAAGTATGACCATGTGAACTATCTGGGGGTTTATTTATGTGGGAATAGACTAGACAGTGTAGTACCACTGTATTAATCTGCAATACTTCATGGGATGTTTATAGAAGAATTATTTAAATGGCGTGAAATACATAACTGCAACAAAAAACACACACAACAAAATTCAGCTTCTTACTTTCAACCTCACTGGTCCATCAAATGCTATTTGTTTTGCTTCTTTAACTGTTTCACAGACCAAGCCATTCCCACTCACAAACTGAATCACTTTTTTCAGTGGAGCAAATGGAGTTTGTACAACATCCACCAACATTTTAGCTCCTTTTATCTCTCTCAACTTCTCGTTGATTGGCCTAACCTGTAAGGCAAACAAACAGTGTTTAGAATCCATGTTGTAATAACAATGCATGTCCAAATATGGGTAGTCTGGGGACAGGACATACAAATCAACAGAATGGGTGTCTCAGTCACTACAAGACTAGGAACAAATCTGGTTTTCATATTCTGCATATACTATAGTCCTTAAATCTTTATAATCTATTTCAGTGTGTATGAAATACAAGTACACTAGCGCATGTAGCATGGGGAATAAACACAATGAGTTAAAGATCTGTGTGCAGTCGCAGGGCTGCAATCTTCTTGGGATCATGGACACACAGAGGGATGGTTCCTACAATTGGAGTGCCGCAGTGGAGGGGTACAGGCTCTTCAGGAATGACAGGCAGGGAAGACGAGGAGATTGAGTTGCCTCATACCCGAAGGAACAGCTGGAATGCAGAGAGTCCTGCTTGGGGAAGGATGATGAACCAACTTGGAGTCCATGGGTAAGGACTGAAGAAGAACATGTAAAGGTAACGTTTTAGTGGGCGTTGCCACAGGCTGTCTGACTAGGAAGAACAAGTGGATGAGGCCTTCTACAGACAGCTACAAGCAGCATGACATTCAGAGGCCCTGGTCCTCACAGGGGACTTGAACCACCCTGATATTTGCTACATGGGCAACACAGCAGGTCATAAGAAATGCAAGTGGTTCCCGGAAAGCATTCACGACAACTTCCTCACTCAAGTGACAGAGAAGCCAAGGAGGAAAGGGCCTCTGCAGGACCTCATATTCATCAGCAATGAGAGACTTGCTGGGGATGGGAAGGTCAAATGCAGCCCTGGCTGCAGTGAGCATAAGATAGGAGATTTCAGGGTCCTGAGAGGAGGGAGCAGGACAAAGGGCAAGCTCATAACCCTGGACTTCACAAGAACAGACTCCGGCCTCTTCAAACATCTGCTTGGCAGAGTCCCATGGGATAAGGTCCCAGAGTAAGGAGGGGCTCAAGAATGCTGATTAATATTCAAGGACCACCTCCTGTAGCCTTAAGAGCTATCATCCCAATGAGCAGGAAGGCAGGCAAAAATATCAGGAGGCCTACATGGATAAACAAGGTGCTCCTGGCAAAATTCAAACACAAAAAAGGAAGTATACAGAAGGTGGAAGCAGGGACAGGTAACCTGGGAGGAATATAGAGGCACTGTCCAAGTATGCAGATACGGGGCTAGGAAAGAGAAAGCCAAACTGGCACTGAATCTGGCAAGTGACGTCAAAGAAATGGCTTTTGTAACTACATAGGTGATAAAAGGAAGACTAGGGGAAAATGTAGGCCTGATGCCTGAGGCAGGGGACCTGATGACACAGGTATAGGTGCTGAATTCCCAGGAGTGCCAGGTTCCAAAGACTGGGGGAAAGTCTGGAACAAAGAAGATGTACCCTTGAGGGAAGGGGATCAGTTCAGGAAATGCTTAAGTGAACTGGACACACATAAATGCACGGGCTCTGATGTGACGCAACCACCAGTGGTGAGAGAGCTGGCTGATGCAATTGCAAGGCCACTGTCAATAATCCTTGAATAATCACAGCAACTGAAAGAGGTGCCTAAGGACTGGAGAAAAACAAGTGGCACTCCTGTGTTCAAAAGGGGGCAAGAAAGGGGACCCACGGTACTACAGGACAGTCAGCCTCACCCTGATCCCTGAGAAAGCGATGGAAACCATTTCTAGGCACATGAATGACATGAAAGTCTTGGAGGAGCAGTCAGCATAGATTCACCAAGTCAGCCATGTCTGAGCAAAGTGATAGCCTTCTACAGTGAAACAACCGGCCTGGTAGATGAGAGCAGTGTATACTGTCTACCTAGACTTCAGTAAGTCTTTCAACACTGTCTCCCATGAGATCCTCATAGAGAAGCTGATGATTTCAGGCGGAATGAACAGTGAGGTGGACTGAAAACTGGCTGGACAGACCCACAGAGTGGCAATCGCTGGCAAAAAGTCCAGTTGGAGGCCAGTAACTAGCCATGTCAGTACTGGGACCAATCCTGTTTAACATCTTTATTAATTATCTGGATGATGGGGCAGAGTGTACTCCGATAAGTTTTAGCTATGACACAAAACCGGGAGGAATTGCTGGTATGCCACAGGGTCATGCTGCCATCCAGAGGGACCGCAGCAGGCTGGAGAAATGGACCGACAGGAACCTCATGAAGTTCACCCGTTAAGTGCTTTGCCTTAACACTTAGGCCTATTTTAGTTAAGCTTAAATGAGCCAATATCAAGATTTACAAGTGTATTAACTTGCTGATGACAGGAAAAAGAAAAATGTACTTACATCAAGGTAATCCAAAGCAAGAAAAGTTTCAGGTTCAGCTCGTTCTTGTTTTAGGAACCGAATGCAATCTTTTGCTGTTTTTTCAGTGGCAACAACAATAGCAGTCATATACCTGCTGAATACCTTCGTAACAGCAAGCTGGTACTTTTTATGAATAGGATGACACAGGTCTAGCAGTCTTCCAAACTGAAGATAAAAACATAGAATATAACAATATGTTACTTTAGATACAAAATAGAAGATACTGAAGCAGTAAGAGGAAAACGTGTCACATATCTACCAGCTGAACTCTCTTACAATGGCTGTACATCAGAAAAAACAGAAATTGCAGCAGTCATCAATCCAAGCAGCAAAGTACACCTCCAAAATTTGAAGATATTTAATTTTTTCCCTGAGGTTGCAGTTACATATCTCTATGTTTTACTCACAACGTATAGCATGCACTTCTAGAAGTATGACAGAGTGACAATAGCAAAGTTAGCTAAGCAAAAGAAAGTATATAACACACAGTAAGATCTTTGAAAGACAGTAAGGTCTTAGATAAATAGAACTGTTAACTGGAAAATGGTAGCAAAAAAAGGCAGTATTCCATTTTTAACGCAAAAAAAGAAGTATCTGCTTGCTTCAGTAGCATGCAAAGAATAAAAACCACTTTTCTTGTACTACATAGTCCAAATAATCAAGTCTGTTTTGCCATATATTGAAGTAATACCTCCACAGATAAAACTAATTAGTTCTTTGCTGTACACACTCCCTCAAGATGTTTTGTTCCATTCTTGTAATTGTAGGTACAGTTGCCCTTTTCCTAAATTATTAAAGCTAGTAATGTACATTCTGAAAATTATAACCTGTAAATTTATGCAAGAACAATTTTTCTGCTGTTGACAAGCTATTGTGTATCTACAGGTTTAACTTTATCAAATTTAAACAAATGAGAACAGGAAGACAACTGGTAAGAGCTGTGTGTGACAAGTTATCTACAGCATTATCTCATGAATAATTGAGATAGTTGCCAGTAGATCAAATCATGGCCCACTATGATCTACTTTCCTACCCTTCTCTTGGCAAATGCTCTCCCTTTCCTGAAAAACAGTAGAAGTAAGGAAAACACCCAAGAGCACAAAGGTCTTTTTAGTTTTCTGGTTTTCTCACACAAGCCATCTACTTGGGTGTTTCTATATGCAGCTCAGACACACAATGTTTCAGACATGCAAAACCATACAGAGGATCTATATGCTATATATAGACACAGGCATTTAAGTCCAGATGGAATGCCAGATTTCTGTGAAAACAAATATGGACAGCCCAACTGAACTGGTAAAAGTAGCAATCTTGCCAATTAAAACTGCCAAAGTAGGAATGCCGTTTTGAAAATTAAACTGTAAAAACTGTAATCAGCTGCAAAATTAACTTTGATCAGACAAATCCATGAAAATGCACACATAGCTCATACAGTGGCAATCATATTGCTGCATGGCTATTCCAGTACCTGGAATGCTCACCAACCATTACAAGAATGTTTTAACAGAAGAACAAAAGCTTTAAAATGGATGTAAGAATTAAACATTTAGAAGCAGTATGCCATTTTATGCCAATGAAATCCAGAAGACCAAGATTTCCTCCACTTCTGCCTGAGTACTTAGTGGACTACCAGAAGATGAAAAGTGTCATAACCCTTCCATCCTGAGACTTTAGCTTGGATTGTGTTCAGTAATCTGGAACTAGTACACCAGAATATAAGGTGCAGCTCAGAAGCAACTCTGTTACCTCATATGCTGGTGTCAGGAAAATTATTGCAGGAACAAGGATAGCTGAAGCAGAAATCATTAAGACTTTCTGTAATGGGATAATTTATTTAACTGATTTGACTTATCTAGTTTTCATTTGTTAGAAGCCACCACACCTATAAGTACTCTTATGTTTGTAGCTCCTGAAGGAAAACAACAGAACATCCTGAACACCACCCCTCCCCTAAGCCAACAAGCTATCACCAGCCTGATCCACTTATTTTCAACCAGGGATTCTTTCACAAAGAGTGAGCAAAGAAAGACATACCAATCATACATTTTTTTGAACACCTTGTCAATGTAGATGAAAAAATTCTGAACAAAAAGCTGAAAAGCAAATTTCTTATTTTTTAATAATTCATTTTAATGTTTCTCAAGAAAACAACAGGATCAGACACTTGCCAGATTCTGAGGATGTTCTGTAAAAGATGAAGAAACCAAGAACAACTGAAAACATTTTATTTTTTATGTTCATATGGCAGCACTCAGAATCGGAGATATGTCACCTTCTAAACATTAAAAAAAGAAGATTCCCAGCATGTACACCTCAACTGATTACGTACATTCAAAACAGACTGATCATACTGAGGCATACTCAGAGACCAACTATTCAACTGATTGGATTTGTTAAAAAGTTTTATTTGGAATGGCTTCCAATGTTCAAGTAAATATTTTTAAGTGCCAATAAAAAGGTGTAGATATGCCTCAAAACAATCAGTGTCTGCTGACAATTCCAGATCAATACATAGAACACTTAATGACATTACTAAAGAGTAATTTAAGTAAAATATGGTAACTGATTGGCAAAGACAGACCATCTGCTAACAGAAAAAAATCTCATGCACGTATAAAAACTGTCCTTTGGAAGAAGCATTCTTTCTGGAATAAATGGTCTCACAGCTAAACTTCCTATTCATTTGTTCAAAATAAGTCCTATTTGAGAACAGGAGAAAACAAAAAGTAAATAAATCAAACACTGCAAAACTCACACAAGAGATCAAAATTATCCCTTGATCTAAGTAGTAATCTATTTTTGGAAACTGTGAAAAATAGTGACAGTATATGCTACTATTCTTTTGGTAATACTACTGCACTAAGTACACTCAAGCAACCATAAAGTTTAAAATAATATTCAAGACAGTTCAATTTACTCTAGCTGCTTACTCAGTCTCAGGCATAGCCCTTAACCCTTAATCCTAAAATAAGGCATTTAAATGAGGCCATTCAATTACCACAGAATCCGGATATAGTCTTTTCAGACTTTCCAGGATCTCTGCTTTCATTTGCTGACGCCTTCCTTCATGGTAATCAATTTTGGCATTCTGCAGTTCACCAACTATTTTATTCAATTCTTCATTCACATCAGCCATGCGTTTTGATGCATTTTCAACTTCCTTCGTTAGCGCTTCCTCTTGCTGCTTTTTCTCTGCTAACGACTCACTTTAAATGGAAGCAAAAATAGGAAAGCAATTTACCATTTCGTTTATACAAGCTTTTAGCTTCTGAAATTAAAGTAATTCTATGGTTGCAGACTCTGAAAATCATTAAAGATTGAGTATCTATAAGAAGCTACTTCTTATACAAGCTGTATTCTATAGCATAAGCTATTTTTAAGGTTTCAAAATTGAGTTCAAGAGAGTTTTTGCCTGTGTAACATGCAGCCATACTGTTTTATTGTCCATCACGGAAAGAGCTGATATTTTAAAACTAAAAAAGACTGAGAATTCTCATGCAAAATTATGACTTGCTTTATGCACTTACCAAAGTTACTAAGGCTCTTCCACAGCTACTTAATTAAAATAATCTGGCACCACACCAATCACAATGGCAGAACTTTGTTCAGTACACAGCACTAAGCCAAAGCACACATTACAGATGCATACAAAAGGATAAGTTGGGGGAAAAAAAGAAAAAAAAAAAAAAAATCATCTCTCTGGAGATCACCTACTCTGAGCTCCTGCAAAAAACACAGGCTAATGTCAAAGTTCACTCAGGTTGCTCAACAAAGGGCTTTCACACTTTATGTCATAAAGAGTAAAAATAAGGTAGAAGACAAGGCCCAGGAAGCAGGAACTGAACTCTCCTCCTTATACCCAATGCAAATTTTAACTGTTTCCTAGAGCAGCACAACTACAGAACTGCCCTGTTCTCTCACCAAGAATTTGTACACTAATGGACCCATACCCTGCCTGTAGTGACATAAGTTGCAAACCTACGAGAAGTTAGAAGCAATTATAAAACTAGTTTCAAACAAAATACAGATGAGTCATCATACTTCCTACTTTGACAGCTAAAGTAACTGAAATATTAACTAGAATCAGTAAGATTTCCAATTCTTATAAAGATTTGATGGAGAAGAATTAGAAATAACTAGAAACCTGTTACATTAATTTGAAAACATAAAATATACAAGAAATCCAATTAGCTTTTAATTTTTTTAAACATACGTGCATATCTTGGCATATTCTTCCAACTTCTCTATTCGTTTTTTATGCTCTTCTATCTGTTCCACAGTCCGTTTAATGTTTTCCTACACAATCATAAATACAATGCATTAAAAATGAAACAGAGGAAAATGACAGTTTTATAGCAAGATATAAAGTTCCTAATTCAAAACAAGTACTGGGACAGATCCTTCCTGCCTTGTTGGTATTCAACATTGAAGTAGTTGCATCTCTTTTTCAACAGTAAATGCCAAATTGCACCATAATAATAATGGAAATTATCAAGGCTATTAGTTCAGAAAAAGCCTCTTGAGCATAAAGAATCATGACACCATGAAATAAAACAACTTTAAACATAGTGTTAATAAGTTATAGGTGTTAAAAAAAGGTGCTTTTCTTGGCCCAAGACTGATACCAGCTTTTCCAACCTGACAAAAAAGCACTGTACTAAAAACCAAACCAACAGTGAAACACGTACTTTCAATTACTTAAACTGAATAAAAATACATGAACTAAGAAAAAAAAAAAAAGCGTTACCTACACATTTTATTAAGCCTTAATTTAACTTCTGATATCCTTGTCACCTTTTGAATAGTTCTAGGGATGAAGAGTACACAATCTCTGTGTGTACGTGCTTCAATGTTTGACTGTCCGTGAGATGAAATAGTTTATCTAATAGCTATTCAGAATTTTATGCATTTTTGGTTGAGCCTGTTGGCTCCCATCCTATCACTGTGCACCTCTAGAAAGCATGTGGCTTTTTCTTCTTCATACCCTCCTGTTAGGTAACTGCGCAAAGCAATAAGGTCTGCCCTTCACCTCTCCTTCTCCAGGCTGAACAGATCCAGTTGTCTCAGCCTTTCCTCATAAGCCAGGTGCTCCAGCCCCAGCCAGCTTGGTGTCTCTGCGCCAGACTCACTCCAGGATACCAGTACCTTTCTCATACTGGGCAGCCCAGAACTCGGTAGAGCATGTTAGATGTAGTCACATACACAGTGAATTGTGAGGGGTGATCACCAAATTTCAATAGTACAGATAAGTAATGCTAACTCTGAATGGTCAGATAGACATTTTATGAAATCTCAACTATCCCTTATTTCCTTCTCAACAGTACAATAGGACTTGCAGAGTTTATTTTGCTTCTAGATACTAACTAGGTTTTCCTGGTAACTGGTACTTTAAAAAGAAGCAGTAGTATTGTTTCAAGAGCAAATGGATGTACAAGTATTAGCTTAGATATCATGGCAAGGATGACCTCACATCCTCAGAGCTAAACAGCAAAATACAGGCTTTTCCATGCAAGCAAGTTTATATGTTCAAGAATGAGGTGTCAGGAACTCTAGAACTGGTAAAGTCTCATCCGATGAATTTTTAAGTTTTCCGAACACAGTCTCCTCCAAACCTTAACTCCATAACTAAATGGTGAAGAAATGCACGTTGCCTTCTCTAACTTCTTAGTAGGTGGCAAACCTGCAAGTTAGCATAGTTTGGGAAAAAAAAAAAGCAAAAAAGCCAAAACACCTAAAAGGGCAAGGTTTCTGGCAAAAGACTGTCAGCTGAGCTTCTGTCCTTTCTGCTTCTATCAGAAGCATCATTTGAAGTTGAACAATGAGCTGGGAACTATTTTCTCTAAAATATAACATCAGGCATGGTGACCAAGTCATAGTGAAAAATATCAACATGTTATTACTACATATTGGGATCTGCAATGATAAAAGAAATTGGAAACTACGACAGCAATGAACTGTATTCACAGTAAACACCCTGCCTCTGAAGTGCAATAGAACAGTGGCCACCAAGGAGGTTTTTCCAACTACACCACACTAATACACAAAACTGACCTTAAAAACCTCTCAGCAACAAGGCAGCTGTGATCAAAACGAACCTTTAAAGGGTATGAGTAACATACAAATATACAAGAGCAGCAGGACATCTCAGAAAGAAAAACTACACTTCCAAAACCAGGAACTGATTATAGTTAAACATATGTTCTCAGTAACTGTCAAATATTAGAGCCAAAGCTTTCAAAACCAAGTCCTCAGCGTGGGCCCACACAACCATTCCCTGAATAAATTTAGAAGCCATTTTGCTAAACCTGTTGCAATATGAAAACTGAACAGACACTTGCAGTGTATCTCCTTTGCTGAGGATTTATGTCAAAGCATTTAACACATTTATACAGACATTTATAAAAGAAGGAAACATTTTTCTCTTGAAAACATAATGGTAGCTTAATACACATACCTGAACTTCTTGTTTCTTCCGCTGATTAAGTTTCAGCCGTTCTTGATCTGCTTTATCCTCCCAACGATGTTTTTCTAGCTGCTGGGTTAGTGTAGCTACTTTCTTTCTTGCTACTTCCTTTAGTTCCTTATAGCGCTCCAACTGGACAAATAACATAAAAAATTCACTCCACTGAAAGCGTGAAGACTCATGTTGTTATAGCCTCAATTAGTAATTGCTGCTTTATCATAATTAAGTTTATGAAAACCACTCAATTCTCCAGAAGACCATTCTAGCTACTGATTGCGTTATCAAAACTTGTATCTTTTTAGAGAAAGATTCAACCCAAAGCTTACACTTAAAAGTTCTTGCCTACGGTCTCGTTTTAGACTTCAAATGACTGTTATATTTTAGGAAAGTTTATAAAGTACATCCCAGTTAATCTTACGGTTAACACTAAGTTTTTGCACAGCCCAAAATTAGTGCAAGTTTTGGTATTTAGAATTACAGCACTCTAATGTTACACGCATATTTTTAAGGTGAACTTATAAAACAATATATTAAACAATGCTGCAAAATTATAACTGAACAAATGCCTCTAACATGCAGAGTAACATTCACAAACAAAAAGAACAACCCTGCAGGTTCCCATTAGTCAATCAGAAGCTATTTTAACGAACAGATGGAGGAAACAAGAAGCTAGCACTTAGTTTTATGTGTTTCTGGCTGTATGGTTGCAAAGATACCTTCTTCAAATATGAGTTTACTGTAAAGTGATGCAGTCCTTTCCTTCTACAACAACTTAGAATAGCTCACAAGTGAGCTACCTCTGTTTAGATTCTGACCCACAGCAGACGGCATGTATGCTAGTAAGCCTTGTCTGCATTTTTGTTGTCATCTTGGGTTTTTTCCTAGTTGAAGTCATATTTATGCACCTCCCAGAAAGGAGACAGGCCGCTCCCCCAAGAGGATGCATCATTATTTCTCTTTATCACATGAAACAGTCTCTAAATAAAAGTTATAATTTCAGTGTGGAGCTCAAACAAACAAACAAAACAACGATCATCAGAAATTACAGGTTATTGGTGAAACAATGGTTTCATCAGTGGGGATTTTTGGACTTCACCAGTAAATAGTACTTTTAGCCTCCCAGTTCACCTGACTGTCTCCCAGCTCAATACGTGCTGCTCTCTTCAATATCTCCTCTTCAGTTTTCTTTTCAAATGCTCTCCAAGCCTTCTCAATATCATCCAATTCTATCTCTAGTTCTTTTATGTTCTGCTTTTCTTTATCACATGATTTCTCCTTGTCCCTTAGAGATTTTTTAGACATTTCTACTTTCTTGATCTGGTAGGAAGTGTTTTCCTTTGCTTTTATATAGAGGGGTCTCTGCTGAATCAGTGATGCTTCTAGCGTCCTAAAAAAAAAAAAAAAACAAAAAAAAAACCCAAAAACAAAACAAAAAACCAAAAAACAAAACCAAAATGAACATACCAACCCTAAGCAAAGAAACAAAAAACCCAACCAACCACCAACCACAAAATGCATCCAGAACAACAAAACCACACCAAAAGGAAAAAGAACACCACCCTCCCAACTACACATGCAAACAAATAACCAGTTGTCAACTGTAAGGTTACATATCCACAGGTGATTTTAAGATCCACTGAAAATCGAAATTCAAAAAGTGAAGCATAACTTTCTAAAAAATTTAACAGCAAGCAAGTATTTCTATAATCAAATGACTGACACCCTGAGCATGGTGCTGCAGGTGAAATAAATGTCTAGATATCACTTTAGCAAACTGCTACAAGCTGACTTCCACTGCGTTGGGCTATCACCCAACTGCTTTAACAGGTCATGCATGCCTGCCAAGCAATTCCCAGTGCAGACTATGCTTTAACTCAACTATCAGAGAATCTGACTGGAAAACCTACTTCATTTCTCTTTCCATGTTCTGTTGGTCTCTGTTTAGTACACCAAGTACTTTTTTCTTGGCTCTAAATGCATCTTCTGCTGCAGAAAGAGACTCTTTCTTGATACTAGCCTCCATATTCTTTTCATCCAAATTTTTTTTCTGAAAGTCAATGTGTTTTTCATTGTGATAAAGCTGGAAAAGCTGCCGCTGTATCCTTTCTTCATCCAGTTCCTTGAGAAGCATCTGGTAATGCTCTGCCTATGAACATTAAAAATCCTTTTTAGAAACGTTAAATAAAATTTTAATCACTAGCAGTCTAATTTCAAGTCCAAATTGATATAACATGACGTACCAGTAGCTGTAACGCCAGTAATGCATGCTAATCATAAAACTCAAACATGTAAGTCAACACTTTAATTACAATGGCAAACTTACACTTCCATTTATTTAGATTCTATTATAAGTATTCCTCTACCCTTTTACATCACACTAAATTATTATATAGTACACCATACTGAAGAAACTCTAGATGAAAAAGAAGTTTGTGGGCGTTTTTCAGAAAACCTCTATTTAAGCTCACAAAAGATGAAAAATCTGTCATTTCAACATGCAAAAAAGGAATAACTGATTTACCTCCTCTTTCTCCATCTTTGCTTGTTTGCGTTCTGCTGCGACACTTTTTTTCTTATTATAATTAAACTGTGCATCCTGTTCTGCTTGCTGCATTTTTTTCTTTTTTTGTTCATAGTCTTCAGCATATTCCCATGAATTACTGATTTGCTCAAAAAGTTGAGTTCTCTCCTTTGGCTTCTTCATTGCAATTGATTCTACTGTTCCCTAAAACATAATTGGAAAAAAAGAAAAAAAAAAAAAAAAGCAGCACTGTAGATCATTATGTCATCTATTGAATTTTTTTAAGAGCATATACTACAGATTTATCACCAGATATATTTATGGTTACCAGAATTGGATGGAAATACTTTCAGATTCAAATTCAAGAAAAAGTTGAGTAGCAAAAGGAATATCACCTAGCTACCTCACTTCATCAAATGACATCGCTAAAAGTTTTAGAACGTCAGATATGATCTATAAAAAACACCTTCAAACTAAATCAACCTGCACAAATCAGTAAGCAGTATCAGAATTACGAAATTAAATCTACTTAGCTTCTTTAAAAGAACTGAAACTCATTTTCAAAGAAAAATAAACTAATACCCCTGTCACAGTATTTCAAAAGCAAACCAATTGAAGTCAATACACCAAACAATTACACAGCTCCCAGAGTTAACAGGCACAGAGGTTTTGTCCATGTGTTAACTGCTCACATCTTCACTGGTCTGAAGGAATTACTATTTTCAGCAGTCTTGTGGGTTTTATTCTATTTGTATAGCAGACACATGCCCTCATCATAGAAATTATTATCACAATAAGAAGCCATATATAGGGTTTCTATGAAAGTGAAAAATCCGTTCGTTCTCAGGAATTTTCTTCAGCAACTATAAGGAAGGCAATTCTGTGAAATATATTAATCGTAAGTATATGGCATTTCTAACCTATACCATTTAATACTTGTGAGCTAATAATCCAGTAGGATTTTCAATCCTTCTATCTTAACAAAAAATCCTATGAATTTTCATACATCTTGATAAATAAGAGTATTTTAAGTTGAAATTATCTTTTCCTATTTATAATACTTCTAGAATTCAATGCACTAAACATTTATAAATAAGAGAACCACATTTTCTTATATACTCTGAATATTACAAGTACTCAATTCTTTCCACATTGGCTTCTTTCTTACTAGTGTACTCATGTACACACAAACCCCATTATTTCCATTTTGCAGTCTTGTAATTCTTGGCTGAAGTCAGGTAAAAGTGTATTGACTTGAAATTAGCTAATGGTGCCCTCTTTTCTGTCTAATAGATAACTGTGTATTCCTCTGAAATAATCTCAGAAGCTTTTATCTTCTTTACGAAGTACCTTAAATGCTCACCTGAAAAATAAGAAAATTCCTTGCTTTGACAAGTATGCCTACTTTTTCAAGCTCAGATATGTAAGCAGATCGGCTGACAGATTTATCATTGAAAAAATATTCAGAACAATTACCTAAAGGAGGAGATAAAAAATATATTACTATAAAATGGCTACAACACAAAATTCATAGGAAAAAAAACCCGAAGTACTGGAACAATTTAACTAAGCAATTTCCTCAAAGATGAAAACAGATTTCAGTTACTCCCTCAGTAATTTAAATAATTTGTCTTTTCCATATGAAAATTCTATTTGCATACTTCCAAAAGGTATTGACAAATGCTTAAGTGCTCATGCCTGCAGCAAGGTGTCAGACCCCATTTTCTAGAGCCTACATATACCATCTACATATTCCAAGTGAATATCTACGGATCAAAGTACGGCACAAAAAACATATATTAATGACTTGTTTAACTTTTTAACTTAGGCCCAGTATGTTTTTTCAGTTGTAACACTTAGCTACCAAAATGCTACAGAAGGACTATAAGAAGTATTGTAAGACTCATGGGCTTAATCCACTCAAACATGAAAGAATATTAGGCATTTGAAATTTAAAATTGAATATTCTTGGTCTCCATTTTTATACATCAGACAACAGAAAGTATGTGCAACCCAATCTACTGCCTACCTCGGATAACTCTTGAAAATGTTTTATCTTCTCCATCTTCTTCACAGTATACTATCTTCACACTAGCTGTAGAAGAAACTGGTTTTCCTACATGTGCTCCATGAATAAGTTCTCGAACACTTTTAACTCGCAAATTAGATATCTTTTCACACATCACAAAACTAACAGCATCCATTATGTTAGATTTTCCTTAAAAAAAAATAAATTCCTTTGACATGGCAGAAAGTAGAGGAGACATTTGACAAACAATTAAATAAAAAACATATACATAAATGCAAAAGTCTTAATTTTATTTCTAATTCTATATTTCATTTTTTTAATCCAGGAAAAAAATATCACACATACTAAAAAAATTTCTGAGAGGTAACACACTGGCAGCAGATAAAAAGCCTGTCTGTAACAAATCAGTTTTGTGATGACTTTTGTTATTTGTTCAGCCGTATTGAACAGATTTTTCTTACACAGGAATCTCTACAGCTCATTACTTAAACTGAGGAAGCAACATCAAAATTATTACTTGGTAGTTTCCTTTATATAATGCAGTTATTGAAGTTTGCTGCAAAAGCACCATAATTAGGACTTCTCCACTAGGACTCCAGTGTTCTAAAGAACACGAGTATTTTCCCAGACCCATTTATTTACCACAGCAACAAAGTTGTCTGATCATACACCTTAGAAAAAAATTCCCTTAATTGAACCCTATTTTTGTTCCTCAGTCTTGAGCAGCTCTGTTGACAACAACTATTTTCTGCCTTCAACCTTGCCACCTTGGCAGTATTTTGACTAATTCTCTAAAATATCATAAAAGGAACAATACTAGTGAGAAAATAGAGATTACACAATATTCACCATTTTTCTCCCCCAGTTAATTTATAAAATATAGTCAGATTTAGCTGGAAGAGTAACTGGAAAAATTATCCATAATTTTGAGACTTACCAATACGGAACAGTGGGGATAGTATGACAAAGAATATGATAATAACGCTAAATATAGTTACTTACATTCAGTGATCTCACTTCAATTAGATACATGAAGAAACAACAGGATCTAAAAATCTAAATCACAAACTAAATCATTAACAGACTGAGGGAACTAAAACCAAATGCAAACCCCTTCTTTGTTAGGACAACCCTCACCTCCTATTGTATTGTTCTCTAGCAAACAGAAGGTAAAATCCCATTTTCTGAATGAAGCTTTCAGAAGTGAATCATATTTTAAAAAGTTCCAGCACCCACAGGCTAACAACGTGGAGTCACATCTACAAACCAAGGCTCTTGTGGGCTAAACTACAAAGCAGCTACCATCCTGCAAAGCTATTCTCTTTCCCAGAGGCATTTACTTGTATGGCCAGGACTGCGGACTCAAATAAAGACACAGCTTTCCACTGCTACAGTTTACAAGGCAGAGTATCAAAGTAAAACTACCTTCACATGACCTTGGTAAGCTGAACTACGAACTAGAGTAGCAAAGGCAAGGTGTGCTGTTTGCAAACCATTCATTCTACAAGGCCTGGAAAGACACCAGAAATGGAAATGCCTTCAATCACCCCACCTCTGTCCTTCCATGCTAGAAAAAAGAAATCTGCTTTCAGTTAAAGAAATAATGGCAGATTAGGAGCCCCCATAACTTTGTGCTGCTACCCCCCCCAGGGTGCATATGAAGAGACTTCAAGCAGGCCCATGAGAGTCCTTACTTCCTTACATAAAGCCCTGCAACTCTACTGAAGAGAAAAGCTATCACCAAGCTCACCCAGTGCAGCCATGTTGGCCCTACTCTTGGGCCTGCACCTGTATTGCTATTTCCTCCCCATCAGGCCTGTGGCACACACAAAAAAGACCTGGCAAAGACCCCAAAACAAGCCTCAATCCTGATAGCTACAGTGGAGAAGCAGGGTGACCGGCTGCCCACTGACCTCCCCCCAGCCTGCTACCTGATCCATTGGGCCCAATGATGCAGTTGAACCTCATGAAGGGGCCAATAACCTGCTGCCCCCTCCACGACTTGAAGTCCTTCACCACCAGCAGCTTCAGGTAACCCATCCCTGCAGCACCGGGAGAGGAGCAGCTGAGGCCGGTAGCTCGGTAACTTCTCACTCCGCCCAAGATTTAAATAATCAACGAATGTGTCTCACTAGTTTGCCTTTCGGGAGAGGGGAGGCCCCCCCTCCGCTCGGCCTCCAACCGCCCCCCGGCCTCTCCCCTCGACAGGCGGCGCCGCTACCGACGCGCCCTCAAGGGCCACCGGCCTCGTGCTTGCAGCCACGCGGCCTCACCGCGTTGGGCGCCGCGCCCGCCCGCGCGCGCGCGAAGGGGGCGGGGCAAACGGGAAAGGGGCGGGGCTCCCGCTCCCATGGCGACCCCGTGTGTTGTGCTCCAGGCGCGGTAGCTTCGGTCCGGGTCCGTCGCCGGCGCAGCCCCGGCGGCCGGTTGATCCCTCGGCGCCATGAGCCGTCTGGGGCCGGAGCGAGACCTGCAGGAGGCCGCCGCCGTGGAGCGGAGGCGACAGCAGGAGCTGCAGCGGCAGAGCCGCATCTTCAACGCGCGAGTCCGGACCATAGGGGTGAGGGCGCGGCCGAAGCCCCCAGCCCGGGCCGTGGCAGAGCGGGGAGGGATGGCGCCGTCTCCCTGCCCCGATGTGTCCTGAGGGGACTGGTGGAAAGCGGGGGCGACCCTTAGGGCACGCGGGGGCGGGGAGCGGTACCCGCCTGGGCGCGCGAGAGGCGCCCCCCTAGCGCCCTCCTAAGTGTGCGCGAGCGCGGGTGGTTCCAGGCGGCGGGAAAAGGGGGGAAGGCGCCCTGTTGCGTCCTTTGCAGGGCTGAGGCGCTTTTGAAAAGTTTCCTGGTGGAAGCGAGTTGGGGTTCTCTAAGCATCGTCAACAGCGTTATTTCTGTCAGCTCTCGCTGGGGAGTGTTTCTGAGGGAGCATGAGGGGGATTTGTATCTCCCATCTGTAGGGTTGGAGGGCAACATGTCGTTTTTCCTTAATGGGAGAAAAGATGGAGGCCTGTGTTTCAGTATCTGTGTAGGAGTTAAGTTAATGAAGTATGCTTTGCTTTGGGGTAAGCCAGAAGCCTGCAGAGTCAGCTCATGCAATGTGATGGAAACCAATAGGTGGCTTTTACCTCTGCTTTGCTGCTACTTCCCTTATCTCCTTGATTCTGACTAGAAGATACAATCTGTTAGAGATTTATTGTTGAAAGGAATCCTGCTGTTGGTCTCCATTTTGCATCAGGCAAAATAGGATGGATCCATCAGGCCATGTTTATGTATCTGAAATAAACTGATATGTCCTTTTTTTCCTGGAGTGGGTGTCAGGGTGGTTGGACTCGATGATCTTGAGGGTCTCTTCCAGCCAAAATGATTTTATGATTCTAAGATTCAGAATGTGAATGCCCGTCAGTCTGTGAAGATCTGTGGGGACGATAGCTTCCATCTGGTGGGTTTTGTCTAGAGTCATCTATGCAGTTTGCACCCTGAATCTCAATGATGTATTTTTTACCTATTTAAATTTTACATGCAATAGTTCATTTAATTTTCCTGTGTCCAGAGACCCCTGTTAAGACTCCAGATGCGTGTGTGGAGGGAGAGTGCTGCGAGGTGAAATAAGTTTAAATTTTGCTTTAAAGGATTTTGAGTAGTTTATGCTGATACATGTATCATGTCTAAGTGCTGTAGCATTAACTAGCGTAGAGCCACATTTAGAGTTGGTGAAAATAAGTCCAGTCTGTTGACTTCTGTTGACTTCATTGGACCGGTAGAAATGCAACAGATGTCAATTTGATCCATCATGTTTCAGGTACTGAAACATGTCTCATGTTAGTGGAAGGATGTCTTCACCTTATTTCTGAGGGCACCTAGGATTTGTTCTTGTGACTTTTACACAAGAGTCATCTTAGTTGCACAGATAAATAGCAGTTCCAACTTAATTATCAGGACAGATTGTCCACATGATACAACATCCTGACATATATGGTAGCCGACAATACACTCAGCCAATAACCTTTTTTAATAGATGCAAGATGGCTATGATAAGACAGATCAATTTTCTTTATCATGAAACACGTAATTTCTCTGCAATAAGTCTTTTCTAGAACCTTAAGAATTAAATGTAAAATGGAGATCAGCATGTCTTTGTGTACTTTATTGAGCAATATTGAACTACAGCATATGAAGGTCTTTCTCAAATATTTTTGCAGAACTATCAGACAGGTTTTGATAGATCAGTTTGCAAGAGACAGACATCTAAAATGAAGGCGAGCCCATTGGAGGAATTTTGTAAATATTTTGATTAATGTCATTCAGTGTACTTTATTCATTGGCTGAATAATGACTGCTGACAGAAGGTGCTATTCTTGTTCTTTGAAATTAGGCCAAGCATGAAGAGTCAACAAATCTATACAGAGATACACTATATCAGTATTTCTAATGTGGTTTTAGTTTCTTTGCTTTCTCTATGTCACCAGTTTAGCAGAGCAGCTGTCTCTCACAAAATTAAAAAAATCAAGGCAATATTTACTTAGACACCACAAATCCTTAAGCAGGGATTGAGTAGTTCAAAAATATGGAGATAATATACTAACTGGAAAGCAGAATGGGAACCAAGATTTTAAGTATTTTTTTTCCTCGATTTTATTATTACTTGGACTTCTGTATCTGTTTCCTCATCTGAGTAATTAAAAAGTAAGATACCAGTCTCTTCACTGACAGGTTTAAGAATTTATCCTCAGTAAATCAGTAATTTCCCAAAGAGTTCAGATGAGTAGTCCAAATGAAAAATTACTTTCCATTTATAGATGAAGTATTATGCATAAATACAAGTAGATTAGAAATTAGCAGCTTCAAACTGTTTCATAGTAAGAGATTTCTTGTTTTAATGCTTAGAAATTGAATGTGTAGCTTTATGTGACTATGAATGGTTGTTTTAGGGATGTATACTTGTCAAGTGAAAGTTGTTCTAATGAGAGAGAGCTGGTAGTGTAACTGAGTTTGCACACACAAGTCAATGCATTGACTTACCTGTATTATTGCCTGAAACTACTGATGGAGACATATTGAATTTATCTTAACAGTGTTTCCTACAGTTAGACTGAAAGTTTGATTTCCCAAGTGAGACCTCTAAATGAGTTGATATGTAATGCCCACAACACCATTGTTTTTGGACAACGATAGATACCCTGTAGAATTCTTTATGGTTTCACCCTTGCTTACAGATTTACCTATTTGCTGGATTGGTATAGTTAGTAGTTCTTGTGTATTTTCAGCCATGATCTGTTTAGGTCTTTGTGTCTTGATCTGAATAGTTTTGAGGCAGAGACTATCATAGTAGTTTACCAGATTCTTGAAGAATTGTAATCGTTTTTTGCTAAATCTTTTAAGGACGTTGACTCAACCAGTTTAAAAAAAAATAATCTAGGTTTCTGCCTATTAATTTGCCACCTTCTGTCAACAAATATGGGACCCGATTCTTTTGCCTAAAATATAGGTGGCTGCTATGATTTGATTAAATGCCTTAGAGTATTATGCCTTGCTGAGCTACCACTCTCCAGGGAGGTGAAATATTATGTATTGTATCTGTCTGCTCATTGTAGATGTCTGCATGTATCTCAAATGGCACTCAATACTGCATTTTGGCAACTAAATGAGTCCCACTATCAGATAAGACTGGAAAATTTCTTTGCATTCCCTGTTATTTCTTCAATGTACTTGTAGGGAAGGATCTATGTTTTTTTCAAATCTGAACCATTATAATTTCCTGCCATGTTGACTGTCAAAATACCCGCTTTTTAAGTGAAAGCAAGAAAAAAACTAAGTAAAAATGCTATCTATAATGGGGAAAATATATTCTATGTTATGCAGCTTAAAATGTTTATATTTATAGCTCTATATATCATGTAAATGTGGTGTTTTGTTCTGAGTCAGTGGAGGATTATACCTATCATTATTAAAATGTAGCAGACAAACAAGAATTTTGGTGTTTCTGGATTTTTGTTTTATGTTACCTACATTAAATAGTGATGTGTATATACCCTGTTGGTAGTGGTTTTATATCTGTCTTGTACAACTGTGAATCCATGTAGCTCAACAATGCCTGTTTTTAATCATTCAAACATAGTATCGCTTAAAGAGCTGCTTTTTTAAAATTTTGATAGGTTGATAAAGATGCACTGGATACCCAGGTCAAGGAGAGGAAAATTCAAGAAGCAGCTGAAAGAGCACGAAATGAAGAATTTGGTATATTTATAGATACTCTGATATTTCTGTGAAGAGTTAAATGTAATTTACTATCTGTTTCCTGTTTTCCTTTCAAGTATTTCAAACTGCTGTGTTTATTTCTAATGGAGCCTATCTGCTTGAGTCTTGCTGTATTACTCTATCTATATAAATCTGTCAGTCAAGATATATATATATATATATATAAAAGTGCAATTATAGGCTGTTCTCTGAATTCAGACACATGAACTGAATGCTATAATGCGTAGTCATATTTATGTCCATACATTTGCATTGGTACAGTATGTGTTTTCCTTAGTATCTGGAGATTTATATTGACATGATTAAACTGGTATATATTTCCTAAGAGGCCAGAACTTTCTGTGTTTTCTTTCAATAAATGTTGACAAATAGCATTGTTTAAAGACCTGAAGATATGGAAACATTTTATAAAAAACCCTGTATTACTTAATGCTGTTCTTTTCAGAGTAGTAGTAGTGGCAAATTTGTTTGATTGCTTTCTTGTAGAGTAAGCCTATGTTCTGTCTGGCCATTCTTCAATGAAATACGTAGATTTTATAGAATTGTCTATAGATTATTATTGCTAGAAACATGAGTCATGTACAACAAGGCTGTAAGTAGGAGCCATTGCTGAGTCAGAACACATAGCCACACAAATATTTCAGCCATGTCCCATGATCTCAAAACCCTTTATGGCCCTCTGTGTTTGGAATGCTTTCCTGTGGTATCGTGTGAAAAGGTCCCACAAACTGAGCTCTCTGTGGGTTTCAAGAAGAGCTGGAGTGGAGCTGCCAGCTTCCATGCTGTGCTTCTATGGCTGCTTATGATTTTCCTGGCAGAATACCTGTCAGACTCTGGCTCCTAGGAAACTGCCAGAAGCAATGTGTAGTCTGTCAGCAGAGGAAATGATCTTTTCTTGTGAATTATATTTAAATGGCTGGTACGGGTAGTTTTGGTTGGGGTTTTATTGGTGCTTGCTTGGTTTTCTTTAAAACTATATAAATTACAGCATTTTGATTAAATGGACAAGAGCTAGTAAGCTCTTTAAAAACTATTAGTTCCAGGCAGTTCTTTTAGCGCTATGGTTGTAAAAATCGTTGTAACTATGAAAAAAATATCTATATTCCTTTCATTGGGAGTCCGATTTTTTTTTTTTACTTTTTCCTTATGAAACAACTTAATGTATTTCAGTTGTAATTGTAAACTAAAAGTAAATAGGAAGAATTAGTATGCATTCTGTTTCATGTGTTACTGCAAGTTTTAACCAAATGAAACCTCACCATTCTAGAAGTGTATATTATTGTCTTTATTTCACATGCATATATTTCATTGTAACATTAATAAGAGAATTGATTCCTAAAAAACTGAAAATATTTTATAAGGAAATACTACTAACGTTAGAGTGTTCACTGGGCTGGTACTTCTAGATCGAATACTCTTTCCTAAGATATAAAAGTCTGAAGACTTGTATTCTATTTATTCCTCTTCAAAATTTTATTTTCTGTCTTAGATGTGTGCTTCAATGATACATGTGCAGTTCTAGGGACTGTATTTTCACTGTGTTCATTTTTTTTAGCTAATGAAATGAAGCGAAATGACAAGATCATGTGTATGTTAGAAGAACGACAGAAAAATGACATCAGAAACATAAATAAGGCTATCAATGAATTTCAGAAAAATTTTCAGAAGCCAGAAACAAGACGTGAATTTGACCTGTCTGATCCACAAGCTCTAAAGAAGGATAGACCTGCTCGACTTTCAGACGATGATCCTCGATGTACTATATCTGGCTTGCAGAAGTTTATGGGTGAAGACTTGAACTATGATCAAAGGATCAAATTTCAAAAGGAGCAGTTAAGAGAGTGGTCTCTTCAGCAGCAGAAAGACTTGAAGAATGCATTAGCTGATCAAAAATTTGCAGGTAACAAAAGAAGATAATAAAGTTATTAATCTGCTTTTTTGAAATTCTGATGTATCTGACAAAACTATGGGATAGCCTATTGTGTCAGTCTGACAGCAGTATTTTAGTATATCAAATATTCAGCTTCTAGAAATACTGCAGCAGTTTTTACTTGACAAGCTCTAATGCATTCAGTATCTCATTTAAGAAATCTGTACTTAATAACCTGATAATTTCATTTCTGTTTTATGCCTCAAATGAAGTATCAGAGCATTCTGAAAAAAACAACTATTTTGCATGCTAGATGTTAACGTTTACTTTATCAGACCAAATTATCCGATCTTTACTCTCCTAGAGCAGACAAAATAATACTGATTTTTCTTTTTTAGCTTGTCATGAAACATTTTTTCTGCAGTACTTAACAAAATTTTTTATTTTAACTTTGTCTGATTGTTGAGAAAACATGGGTTACGTAATCATCATGGTTTAACCCCAGCTGGCAACTAAGCACCACACAGTTGCTCACTCCCCATCCCAATTGGATGGGGGAGAGAATTGGAAGAGTAAAAGAGAGAAAAATCGTGGGTTGAGATACAGACAGTTTAATAAGTAAAGCAAAATCTGCGCATGCAAGCAAAGCAAAACAGGAAAGCAGGACTCCATCACACATAACAGTTACTCGTAAAGACAGACATCATAATTCCAAATGACCCCTGTTCCTTCAAAATATATACTGAGCATGACATCATATGGTATGGAATATCTCGTTGGCCATTTTGGGTCAGCTCTTCTGGTTGTGCCCCCTCTGAGCTTCTCATGCACCTGACACTGCTTGAAAAGCTCAAAAGTCCTTGACTACTGAGCAACAACCAAAACATCAGTGTATTATCAACATTATTCTCATACTAAATCCAAAACACAGCACTGTACCAGCTACTAGGAAGAAAATGAATGCTATCCCAGCGGAAATCAGGACAATAATAAACCGATCTAATGCGTCACCTGAAATTCCAAGATGGAAAACTTCAGTGGCAGGATCTAGAAATAGTTATATAATTCAGCCTGCTGTATTTGTAGCTCCTCTGTCTGTCTCTCTCTCTCTGTGTCTTATTGTGGCTTAACCATATGGCACATCATATCCATGAAGATTGATTAAATGTCATTTTGATTTAATTTAGATGATCTTCATGATAAGTATAGGATTGAGCTTGACCAAAAGACTATGGAGCTACAACAAAAAGAAGAAGAAAACAAGCGTGCCGTTTGTGCAGCTACTAAAGATTTCAATAGAGCCCAGGTAAATTAATGGATTGGTTGGTTTGTTTTATAAGAAGTGGAGACACAGAAGGAAAATAAGATGTGCAAAAGTACAGCAAGTAATGATGTCTCTAGAGGGGTTTTTAGCAGCTAACTTCCAAGGTTGTTTCAGTAATTGGAAGACAGGATTTGTTCACTTTGTCCTCTGCAACAGTCTAGCTATCCTCTGTCTAGTTAGCTTGTGTCAAAATTATCGCTCCTTGTTCTCAGCTTGCTCACTAGAGGACAGCAACAACTCCCCAGTCTCTCAGGGACTATTAGTCTGTCGATGGGGATACAGCAAATGCCTCCCGTGCTTTCTTCTGGTTTTATGTCACTTACTGAATAATCTTAGGTATGCCTGCCTAGTTTTCTTCTTGCTTGTGTGTGAAAATTACTACCAGTAGCTTTTTGTCTTTATTGCTTACATTAATTCCTCACAACTGCTGTTTTTGGTGCTTTGGCTGCTTCCTTGGTATCTGCATACATGTCTCTCAATTCCTTACCAAGCATGGTTTGGAACCTATTCAAACATGACATGAACCTTTGTCTGTCTTAGTACCATTATCTGTCATACTTTGGTTCTTTACCTTACTGCATAGATTTGTTTTCCATTCAGCTTACACGTACAGCTACATGGACGCCATTAGTTTGGTTAAACTATATTTGGCATGGATTAGCTTTGAATTTATTTAGTCACATCAAAATTATCACATTTTAATTACCTACTTTAAGTATGCTATCTTTTGGTTTAAGTCTAAAGTGTACAGATCTTTGTGTAAGTGTGGCTTGAGCCTTTCAGGGCACATTGGGCATATAATTTTGTTTATAGGTAGCCCAAGGTGACTGAAAAGGCATTTACTGCTTGAAGTCATGCCTACTGAACAGTATTTTTTATGAATAGCCACAGAAGTACCCTAAGTGCCTGGTGCACTTAGGGTAGCGGTAGTATCCCAAATAATTATTGTCATACCGATTGATCCCACATAAAAATTCCTGAATTTGTGAGAGAATTTGGGGATGGAGTGGGGTGGGCAGTTTGTGTTGGGTGTGGCTTTAATGTTTGGGCATATGCATTCTCCTTGTGTGCATATTAAATTCATAAAAATTAGACAGAATACTTGCTCTTTGGGTTTTTTTAACATATAATAGATAATATGATAACAGAGGTTGGGGCAATAGTCTCATTTTAGTTCTTACTGTTCCTTGCTATGTTGTATAGATTGGAGTTATAGCTTGCACCTCTCTTTCTTTCTGAGGTAGTTAGTTAAGACCATGATACTGTTTTCAGCATTTCGTTTTTTTGCTGAATGATTGAGAAAAGCTCTTCTATTTCCCTGAAGTGATGTGCTGGCCACAGTTGCTGCTTTTCTTTATTAAACATGCAAGCCAGAGGTTTCAGGTTGCCAGGCCTTTCAGTTATGTTGTCTTTAAGAGAAAGCTATGTTACAGAGGGATTTACTATACATCTTTTTCCCAAGAGAGAAAACTATGGCATTCAGACTGAGAATGAACTTCACAGAAGAAATCTCTGTATCTGACCTCATATGCATCAAACAGAAGTTTCCAGCAGTTCCAACGTTTTGAATAGCTGGTTTGAAGACCTTAACCTCTTGAGGGTGCAGTCTGACGGTGTGTTTTGCTCTACCCACAACTACTCTACCTGTCAGTGACTACCAAAAGAGGAACTCCTTCTTCCCGTTCCCTAAGTTTCATTCATTTATTTCTATTTTGCCTCTTGTAGTGGATCTTACGATTATGAAGCCTCAGGATGTGTTAAATCAGCTCTCAAATCCGAAAGAAAGTGAACTCTGGTCTAGAATGAGTGACTGCTAGATCTGACTGGGAGGGGTGAATGCACAGGTGGTAGAGGGAAAAAGCAAACCCACCCTTCCTAAGGCAACCCACAGTTATTGGAATTTGCATAAAGTGTAATATGGGAATGCATCTTCAGAGAGAAAGAAATTTCCTAGAATTTGGCTTTGGATCAATCATTATCTCCATGACCATCATCTATAATCTTTGAGACTGACAATAGGGGATGTAAAAAATAATTTATTTTTAAAAAAAAAAAAAAACAAGACACAAACCCATAAAAAACACTAAGTCGTGTACTCCAGGAGAAACATTTTTTGTTCAATCTGCTGGCCAGTTGGTAAAGAATCCCAGCAGATGACTGAAGGTAGGGTATCTTAGTTCATCACAGCCTGCCTTTATTACAGGATTTGATGTTGTTGCCCCGTGTTACGGTGGTTCAGCTTCCTCCACTTACCATAGTACCATTGCCAATGACTTTTATTCCTGACAAACTAACTGCAAATGGTTCTTTTTGTTCTTCTGGAATTAACTAGCGGGACAATTAATTGATGATAAGTTTGATACCATATTTCCCAGCAGTGAAGGATCCTGTACTCTAAGCATTTTAAGTGTGTGTAGTATCTAGAAAATTAATGCTATCCTTTGTCTCAGATTTTCTTCCACTTAAGTATGTGTTAACCAGGGATGCCAACATTGCTTTTGTCCTTGGTACAAGAGAACGCTTTTACTACTAGCTCAAACTATAAGTTATTCTTTCTGAAATCATTCATACGTGCATAGTAATCATTTTAATTTGGCAGGCCAGGTAACAGAAATGAAGGCTACCCAGAGTCCTGACTAGAGTATATAATTTTTCACTTCTTTTGATGTGATTGTGATTCCATACCAGAATCTTGCAGATGCAGAAGGAGTTTCCTCACTAAGGGTACCAACACTTGGGAATGTCCATTTTAGCAGTACAGTGGTAGCTATACTGACTGTGCTCTTGAAATCAGAAAGAGTCTTTTTCCTTCATATAGCACAGGACTTGAATTCTTTCCAAGACACTTTGTAGATAATGCTAAGAAAATGAGAGGGTGTGATTACAGAGGATCTCTGATTTAATGACCTCATATTTATAGATCTGTTAACAATCTTATAGATCTTAGGTAGCTGCAGTTAGAATTTATTCCTGGGCATACCACAACAGCTTTATAGTTTTGCTGATAATATTGTTATCGTGGACATTTGATGGCATTATTCAGCTTCATTATTCAGCTTCATTATTCACTCAGCATCATGCCATTACTAACAAATTCAGAGCCAGCAGCCACTTTAGCGAAATAGCTTTTCAGGCTTTGAGTAAATGATGGATTTGCATTCGCCGTGGAGCCTTTTTTTCCACCTGAAATGAAGTATTTGAGTGCCTAAACGTAGAAGAAGGATGGTAACTTTTGATCATTCTCTGAAGTGTGCTGTGCAAATATCTGTTATTATTTACATCCTATTCCTGATATTCAGTGTCTAGAATCATCAATATTTCAACATTTTTACCGTCTTTTCAGGCATGAGGAAACACAGTGCATGTACTGATTTTTAACAGACATTGCTAAGAACAAGTTCCTAGCTTGAATGTGCTGGATGTGTAATTCTCTACGATGAGAGAAGTCTCTGTACAATACAGACAAAGGAAGTGTATTTACTACACAGATTAAGAAAGCTTTCACAATTTCCTAAGACCCTGGATAGGTCACTCTGGTCATCTGTGAGCTTTGTGACTTAGTGATAAGGACTTTAGGAGCTGTGCATTCCTTTAGTCCTGTATTGGCAGCAGTTAGTTCCTCATCTGCTCAAAACTTGGTATTATTCCAGGCATGTGAAGTCTTGGCCTCGTAATACTTCTATGTGCGTTTCTTCTTGTGCTTTATGACTTGAATCAACATCGAAAGGAAGCATTTAGTCGTAGGGAAGATATATCATGTTGGATCATGAGTCAAAATAAATGAAGGAGCTTGCGTTTCTGCATCTGATTTTTTTTCCATGCTATGCCAATGAATTATGTTTTATTAGGGATTTGGCTTGATAGGTTAAATCTAATGCATTTTCTGAATTTAAAATTTTTGTTTTGCAGTGTCGTTAATCATTGCATAGTAGTGCTACATGGATGCATATGCACAGAGCTGGGAGTTTTGTCCAGTAAGATTCCCAGACAGCTCAGAAATTTCAGGCTCTCCCTCTTACTGAGGAGGTTAGAGTTACAAGATCTAAGTGCCTTTTTTGGACCTATTGCTAGATCACTGTTGAATGACATTAATCATGTGATCTAAAGAAAAATTACACATTTTAAGCTTCAATAATTCTTCATCATAGGTCAGTAATTATGTGAGGCCCATCCAAAATGACTTTTGCTTAAATGTGATTTACTCTGGAGCATTTTCAGAACTAAAAAGTAATTGCTCAATTCATACTAATAAGTTAAAAATACATACACAGATACACAGATAGAAAAATACCAGATGATTTAAAATCTCTGTGGCTTTTGTTTTCTTTTTTATTAGAAGTTCTAATGTCATGGTTCCTCCCAAGTCATTATCGACTCTTCTGAATGAAAAGGAACACTTCAGGGAACACATTTTGGATTTAAAAAAAATGCTTTAAACTTCTGGTAAAGGTTGTATGCACTGACTTACGTGAGATGAAAAAGTGGCCTTTACTTTCCAACATATTATCACATGTTATGATGGCAGAGCTGGTTATTACTAGACCTGAAGTTGATGCTTTGCCACTTGAAATTTGATCCGCTTGAGTTTTTCCATTTGTCTAGGTATTTCTTTTCTTGATCTAGAGTAGAGTGTATGTATAGGATTTTTAAATATGAGGTTTCCTGCATCATCTAAATTGAATTGTGGCTTAGCTAATTTATAATTCTAAAATAATTAATTTATCTTTTATTAGTTAGTTTGCACATCACATAATTTTGTTATTTTAATGAAAACTACAAGGCAGTTTTCAGCCATGAAATTTGTCAATCTAGGATAGTATTACTTGTTATTTCTTCTTCTGTCTGATTCCCTGACAGGTTGTTGTCCATGTTTACTTGAAGCAAATGTCGGTAGCTCTTTGACAGTCTCCAGGCCTGATACTTGGGACTACTGCTGTCATCCACACTTGAAATCCATAAATATAAGTGTAGAGATAAACCCAGGTTAGCGGTCTTCTCTGGTGGCATGGGTCACTATGCTTACGGAGTTAAGACTTTTTTCTATAACATTTGCAAAGGAACAGGTTCCCACATGCATGTCTAGATCATCCTGTCATCTCAGTTGTTTATATTTTCTAGTTGCTCTGCCTACTAATTTTCAACTTCACCTTGTATACCACAGAAGGCTGTTTTACCTTCTGTGACTTTCTTGATGCATAACCTTTCATTTTTCCTTTGTCCTCATCCACTTTCTAAATGTGTGTCCGCACCAACCGGTGAACTACTAATGGGCAAGAAAAGTACAGAGCTGTTCTACTTAACTTGTAAAGTGACTATCCTCAAGCCAGTGATTTTTGAACAGAGCGTGAGACAATCCTGAACAAAGTGGAGAAATGGGTGTCCACTGGTCTGTTGTGGACAAGATGTATATGTAAAGCTACATAAACGAGAGGCAGGTCTGGCAACCTGTGCTCTTTGTGCCTGAGCAAGAAGGAGATTGTGGGTCCTCTATCCAAATGGAAGCTGGTAATCAGCATTGTTCCTGATGGTTTAGTGTACACATTACAGAAGAATGAGATGGATTAGAAATGAATGATGCATGGCATTATCGTTCTGCTTTGAATTAATTTACTTAGTCTAATTCTTCTTTGGAAGGTAATTACTTCCAAGTAAAATCCTTTTGCTTTCTGGAATTTCGTAAGGGGAAAATTTCCTCTGAATAGGAGACCATGGCCTTACAGTGGTGTATTGGGTCTGTCTGAGGTAGAGTTAATTTTCCCTGTAGCAGCCCTCATAGCACTGTGCTTTGTATTGGTAGCTAGAAAGGTGTTGATAATGCACCAGTGTTTTGGCTACTGCTGAGCGGTGCTCACACAGATTCAAGGCCATCTCTCCAATATTCCTCCCCATCACCCAGTACACTGGAGGTGGAAAATATCTTGGGAGAGGACATGGCCAGGGCAGCTGACCCAGACTCACCAAAGGGATATTCCATGCTGTTTGACATCTGCTCAGCAATAAAAGCTAAGAGAAGAGGGGGTAAGGGCAGGGAATTTGTTATTACTACATTTGTTATCTGGAGTAACTGCTACACATACTGAAGCCCTCCTTCCTGAGAAGTGACTGGACATCGCCTGCTGATGGGAAGTAGAGAATAAATATTTTGTTTTCCTTTACTTCCATGTGTGGCCTTTGCCTTTACTTTATTGAACTGCTTTTATCCTGACCCACAATTTTTTTTTCCATCTTATTTTCTCCCTGCCCTGTCCTGCTGAGGAGGGAAATGATAGAGCAACTTGGTAGGCACCTGGCATCCAGCCAAGGTTAGCCCACCACAAGTGGACATTAGAAACAGTAATTTCCATAGGAAATGCATATTATGTTTTCTAATGCTACTGGTGTATTCCCATAGTATGATTCAATTTTGCGTTTTGGATCAGCAAAGGGAACAGATTCAGAGCTGCATCTTCAGGCTTAACATAGGCATCTGCTCTCTCTTGAGTGCCTAACCATGCTCTCCAGGCATATGTAATATGTATCAGGGCTAGTGGTTCAAGGTTGTAAATGTTTATGGTAAATTTCTTCTATATTGTGTCTGCCTTCCAAATTTCAACTGGTGTTTGCTTGTGGACTAATGTGAAATTATTTTTTTATTTAATTATGGCTTTTCTTGTAAAATGAAACTATTTTTCCCCAAATTACTTGCTGTATGCGATCTGACAACATTTAAGAAATGTATAGCATTAGATTTTCGATCTTAGCCTATAGGACCATGATCATAGTATTTGTATGTGATGCGATTGACAACAGTATGCAAGTTGGAAATCTGTTATGATGTACTGACCTTGTTGCACCCCTTGTTGCACCCCTTAGTTAATATTTTCTCTTGGAAAACTATCAGTTCTTTCCTTTCACTGAATTTAGGCTGCTGAAGTAGCTGAGAGAAAGAAGTTGGAAAAGCACCAAAAAATGAAAGATGACATGGATGAAATTTCCGGCCTCCTTCAAGGAGACTTACTTTCTGAAAACCCTGAACAAGCAGTCAGTTCATTTGGTAGACATCGTGTGATCACAGATCGATGGAAGGGAATGAATAAGGATCAGCTGATGGCAATCCGTTACTCTCAAAAGCAACAAGTTCTGGAGAAAATGGTATTTAAGCTTACATGCATATTTTGTATTCCTGGTTGTAATAATAATATAGAGGATGCTTGTAGAAGAAAATATTTATTATTTGCCCTGCATGTCCCATTATAAGACTGTTTTTCACTGGTCTGAATTTTACCCAAACTTAAATCAATCAAACTGAACACAGTGTCTCTGAAGCAGCTGGGAAATGTCATGGAGCAGCAGGAGTGGGCTGGTGCCCTGGAGTTCAGCTGGGAAGGTTGCTGTGGAGCCCAGGGCCAAGGGGCCTGGGGGATCTTGGGTCACAGTCTGTGGTGGCCCTGCCAAGGAGCAGAGACCTACCACAGCCTGAGAGCCAAGTGTCATGGTGCAGTTCAGGACTTAAAACTGCATGAGTTGCCTGTAAGGAATGAGGAGTGTGCTGCTCCATAGGGGAATATGAGCCAGGGGCTGAGGGTGAGAGCAGGGCAGTGAGGGCATTGTTCTTGTGCTCAGGGGTACTCAGGAAAGACAAATAGAACAGGTCTAGTATTCCTGCTCATGCATATTTCATAGTCATATTTCAAGTTCATGAATGCAACAGAGTTTTCTTTCTACCATCCCACACAACTATGAGCCATGCTCTGCGACAGAATTACGATAGAAAAACAAAATATTGCGAATAATTGCTGCTCTTAAGGTGGACAGAAGTGGGCAGTCAACATGAAGAAATCTACCCTTCCTAGGCAGTCATGAGTGTACAGGCCTAGGTATCATGAAGTAAGAAGCTACTTACCTCATTCAGTGCGGAGGCTGGATTCATAACAGCTAATGAATAGCTGTTCAGTTTTATTTTTTAATCCATATAATGCTCTATGCTACACTATGTCTTATCTACTGCTGTTATTAAACCTGAAGATAGAATTGTCATTTTCATGGCTCTCCTATGACCCTAAAGTGAACCTATTCAGCTAGTTAAGCTGGCAAAAAATGAGCCCCACCAAGAAAAGTGAGTTTTTTGCAGGCCTGGTTTCTTGAATCGGTTCAATGTGATGTCAGACAAGAAGTGAAGAAGTGGTAGTGTAGCAGAGGCAGAGGAAAAAGCAGTTTGGCTCTAGTCATCTGGTGTTGGTGGCTCAGTTATTACACTAAATTAGCTATATTATAAAGCATACTGATGACTACTAACTTCTAACCTCAGTAAATGGGAACTCTTGCAAACAAGAACTTAAAAAAAAAAAACCAACAAAAAAACCACAAACAAACCCCCAAAAAACAAAAAACCCCGAAAACGAACAAAAAACACAAAAAACCCCCCAAAACCCTCAAAAGACAAAAACCAAACCTGTTTTGCTGCTCTGGGTTTTTAGAGAGAGCTAATATGTCAGAAAGAAATAGTAATCTACTTATTAACTTCTGCCAGGCAGCAGATCCAAATTTTCTTACCTTGTGCAGAGGTAGGAGTCTGTCTTACTCCCTGGAGTAAGGACAGTTTTCTCATCTGCAGTATCTTCTGCCTAAAGCATGGGTGCCTGCCTAGTTTGGAAGTGCTTACTTTTTCTCCCTATTTCAAATATTATCCCCTAGTGTTCAGTAAAGGCAAGCAAATTTGGATGAATTTACCAATCAGACTTTATATATACTGTTTCATCTTGGAACAAAGAGAAAATGAAGCAATTTTTTTTCACTCCTTTAGAGACTAAATGAGGAAGAACGCCGAAGAGATGCCGAATGGGACAGGCAACGTATACAGGCTGCAAGAGCGCAGTTGGTTTTAGAGCGGCATCTAGAACGACAGAATCGGGAATACCGCCGAGCTTTAGATAATGTAAATGCAGAGCTATCTCAGGAGCAGAAATCCAAGTAAGTAACAAAAGAGTTTTCCTATTTTCAAATAAAAATCTTTACCATTGACACAATAGCTTGGCTTTCAAAGAGCTTTTTCACTTGTATTGTTTGTTACTTTTAAAATACATTTGTCACAGGTTTATACTTACTTAAAAATCAACAATTCGGCTTAATTGTGTTTTCCAGTACTATTTAAACAATGTTCAAAGAGTAGGTTATGCTTGGTAGTGACTTAAGACTTCCAGCTACTAATCCATACATTAAGTGTTCCACTGACAACAGACTGTTTATACAGATAGCAAAATAGAGAATAAATACAATTAACTGTGCAGAAAATTATATTATCAGGAGAAAACCAGGGTGTATATCTTAAATTTACTTCGGTTTACCGAAGCAAAAGGGGATGGGTATCTGCTGACTTCAGTAGAACTGCCCGTTTCTGATAGCTCAAGGTTAAGCAAAGGGCACAAACAGATCTCTTCCGTTATCTATGACAAAACTAGAGGATTCTTTAGCTGACCACTGGACATGTCTCAGTGGACAGGTCTTGTGTCTGCTCTAATGGGAAAAGGAGTAAGATACTATGTGAAGAAAAAAAACAAAACCAAGAGATTTGGTGTTCTGGTCTTCCGGTCTTTTTTTTTCTTCTTCATCATGCATACATACGTACATTTTGCAAACTAATTTCCAATACCTGATGTTTTTCTATTATGAAAGCAAAAATTCAGAATTATGGTAATTTAGTTGTTCACTGTGAGATTTTTGGAAAGTTATTTTAGGATTAAGAAGTTTGCTACATTGAGACATGGCATACATTTTGGAGAAAACAATCTAGTTATATTTAATTCAATTTAAAATATTTCTGAATTTTATGAACATTTATGAGTGCTTATGCCTTACCTCTTTAGGTTTCTCAGGTTATTTCCATATTATACTGAGAAAACATTTACTAACTGCATTTCTTTTATTTATTGCTAGGAACATTTATCTTAAGGAAGAAGAATATTCAAACTTTCCAACAGACCAGTACTATGCACAGTTTAATACAACCAGCCGATGACATTCTGGATGCATCAACCTGAAATATACAGAAGTATGTAGACATATTAAATATTTTAATTGAGAAATCCCATGTTTTATTTTTTTCATCTGTTCCCTACCCTGTTCAAACAGTGCACTCAAACTAAAAGTGTGCTAGGCCACATCTGTGCTAAGAGGAGGAGAACACTAATAGTTTTTGAACTTTGTTGTTTTTCTAAAAAGTACTAGTAGATTCAGTAGTAGGTTGTTTGACTTTTGTGTCTCAGGTGTAACGAAATAGTTACTTTTTCCATGCCTTTACAAATCAATTTCTGGAAAGGAATCACAATTTAAAATATAATGCTACTTAAGGCAACTTGGTGTCAGAGAGTGCTGCTGCTTGACATAGATCATAGGTGATCCACGCCTAGCAGATTCTATAGGAGGGGAAAAAAGATGACCTAGGCAGAAAGTTGTGTGGGTTTGGGTTGTTTTTTTTTTTTCAGAGCTTGCTTTGTTGTTGTGTTTGTTTGGCGGTGTTGTTGTTGTTTTGTTTTGTTTTTTAAGGCAAAAAAAGCCAGAACATAAAAGCAAGCAAAGAGGAAGAAATGGACAATTTGGTTCAGAAGTGTCACTTTTATTGCCTGATTAGTAGGAATAAGAAGAGAAGAAGGGCATGTAGTGACAGGACAAGGGATAATGGCTATAAACTAAAAGAGGGTAGATTTACATTAGATGAAAGGAAGAAATTCTTCACCATGAGGGTGGTGAGGCACTGGAACAGGCTGCCCAGAGAAGTTGTGGATGCCCCATCCCTGGAAGTGTTCAAGGCCAGGTTGGATGGGGCTTTGAGCAACCTGGTCTAGTGGAAGGTGACCCTGCCCATTGCAAGGAGGTTGGATTAGATGGCCAAATGACTCTTCTGACCAAAACCATTCTATGCTTTTGTGAAGATGTGGATATTTACTGAGGTGATTATAGCAATGAGGCGCGACACAGAAATGGAAAGTGTGTTATAGTAAGTGGGGAAAAGTATGGGGGAAAATATTCCTACATATGCTATCACTCATTAGAAATAATGGAGAAAATTTAAGGGCAGTGTGCTTCTGAAAGAGAGTGTAGGGAGAGTTTACAGATATGATGGAAATAGGGAGCACGAAGCAGGTATATACCAAACAAAATCAAGGAGAAAAATCTCAGTTTGAGTGGGGCAATTCAGGGAAACAGTTTGCTTCCTGTCCTTATGGTTACAAAATTGACTTAGCAATGGAAGAGCCAGTCAATGATACCTGAAAAACAGGCAAGTGATACACATGAGAAGAAAATATGAAGAAGCAATGGAAGAAACTAACTGCACAAGAGACATGGATGATGGAGATATCCAGAAGGCAAAGAGATGGCATACAAAAGACTGGAAGAAGGATTAGAAGACTTAATGGTATAAAACAGATGAAAGAATGAGAGAGAGATGACCAGATATTCAGCTAAACATCCAAGACCTCTAAGAGATTGTGAACGCCTAATAAAAGGAGAGGCCATTTATGAGGGTATGTCTTGAAATAAGTACGTGTAGCTTGCCAGAATCTGGGATGTAGACTTGTGGTAAAAACTTCCTTTTGATATTGGCAAGGAGTCCTCTGATTGTTCTTTGTATCAGGATAAATAATAACTTCAAATTCTGATTAAACAAGTTGAAGATGTCCGCACCAAGCTAAGTAGGAAAGATGTTTAAAGAAACTGAGGCCAAGGTAAACTCTAATGAGTTATTCTCATCTTTGTGAAAATAATGAAGAATGCATGGTTCTCAAGATAGCTATTATTAGGAGGATTTTGAGATGTTTGAAGGAAGCATTCCTTGAAAGGGCACTATTCAAACAGGTCTGTTTGCATTCCTTGAAAGGGGACTCTTTTCAAACAGGTCTGTTTGCTCAGCTGAAACAGTGTTCCTGTGGGATCAGGCTGATATGCCTAATTACCGTTTTGAACAAGGTAATAACAACAGAAGTCTGGAAAAGACCATCATGTTAATCCTTCTAGATGAAGAGGAGTAAGCAAATCAAGTGAGGAGAGTATAAAAATGGCTAAAAAAGTGTCTTGGGTCAGTGTAACCCATAGCCAAAAGCTATGTTTTAGTTTATTAATACAAGTGGAGCTAATTGCAGTATGGGTAGAAACCAGGTAGAAATGCGTTATCGCTGGAAAACAGGAACTGAAGAATGTGCTGTTCAGCAAAGTTTGAAGATAAAAGCTGAGAACAGATCACACATGCACTACTAATGATGAGCTGGACTACAAAGAAGAAAGAAGGGATGGGATTCAAGAGACTCTAATGTGGTAGCATTTGGAGATTCATTTATTCATCAGACTGGGATTCACACATGGCTGGATGTCTTTGTAGTGTTAGCAAATACTGTACTTAATTAACAATCTCAGGAGTGCAGATACTTAGAATAGCAAGGCCATCAAATGTTTCATTTTGATCTGTGGTGAATATCGCAGTCACTGACTTTTTTTTTTTAACTAAAGTTTTAGTTATTGGACAGAAAAGTTAATGAAGTGTTGAAAAGTTCATGAAGTTGTCTTCATTTGTCCAACTTGTGTGAGTAGGTTTTTACAGACTTTACAACAGCTGTACTTACTTCGGGTTAGTAATCTGGGAAAAGGTATGTGTTTAAAGTTTAAAAAAAAAAAGTTACAGTGGTTGAACTGTGTTTAGTATTCTAGTTTTTCCTGGGTTTTTTTACACTCATATATTTTATAATTCCATACACTGTATGCACAAAACACTTATTCCTAGAAGGACTTGAAGAATAAATAGTTTCGTATTAGAGATATTTTCATATTAAGCTACACTTCTTTGAATATTGTATATTATGTGATAGATGAACTTTTATTTCCTTCTCTGAAGAGAGGCTAGCATGAAATTGATCTTTTTATAGAGATGTAAAGAAGGCGGCATTCTAAAACTGTTGAATTAATGGATGTTAACAAGAGCAAAATTTGGCTAGCTAATACTCCCAAAGATAACGATTATTCCCTGCCTGGTCTATTCATTCTTTCATCTGTTTTAATCTGTTGCTGTATACTTCCCGAGTTATATCTGGGACATCCTTTTAACAATATCTACTTGCTTTTAGTTTTCAAAGCTTATACTTCTATAATATTGCACATTAAACATCGCATATTGAACATTGACAGTACTATTTCCACACTGAAAAGGCAAGTGTTAATTTTCATAAGCTGGTCACTGTCTATACCTCATAATATAATTTCACTCATATAATTGTATTTGCTTTTAGTTTTGCTGTAAGCAAGATTCACGTATCAAAAAATATTGAATCTACAGCCCAGACCCGTGGAATGGTATCTTGTGCTGGATAACTGCCCCCGAGTGCATGCGATGTGTGGATGTCCTTGGGCCTGGTCTGTGAATGAGTGGGAACGTAACTGAAACAAACATAACATGAGTGTGGTGTGTTTTTAATAACAATTATTGATAAAACATCTTGTGTAACCTCTTAGTCCAGGCCTGTATCTGTAAATCCTATAAACTGTCAATGGTTAATAAAGAGGCTGTCAGCCTGGCTCAACTCTCTGCTCTGCCCGGCTCTGCACTCCTTCCTGAACAAGATCTCTGCCTTCGTGTGCATCTTTGTCTGTGTCCCGGTGTGCGTCGTTCCTCATTGCCCCAAGTGGTGCCCTGTGTGAGTGTGTGACCCCTGTGAGGCTCTCCATCGAGCAGTGTGTGTGGCGGTGACCACGCAGTCTGATGGGTGAGTAAATTTTATCTGTGGCCACATTAATCCTTGGGGTATAATAGGGACAAGCAGTCCTCGTTGAACGAGAGAACTGTGGGATTGCGTTAGTAAGGGGCAAGCTGCTTCTCAGGAACATAAATTGTATTTGCAGGTTGTACTGCAGATATTACGTTCTTCTGTGTATCGTCTTTCTGAGAAGCAGGTCACTTCGCTCCTGGTATGGGTGAAAGAGAATTGTGATTGGTTTCTGAGTGATGGGACATTTGACAGTAAAATTTGGAAAAAGGTCAGGGAACATCTACACACACAAAATAATTTAGGTTTTGCAGTTCCTGATGGTTTGCATGTAACTTGGAGATTCGTGTACTCTGCGCTATTGCACTTGCAGTTGGCAGAGCAAATAATGCAAAGGCAAAAAGGGGAGTATGGAAAGAGAAGCACAAATGAGCAGGTTGCTAATGATTTGAGTCTTGACAGCACTGACAGCACTAATCCTTTTGAGTCAGGATCTGTAGGTCTCGAAAAGGAGTCAGATTTATATCCATCATTAATGCCATCACAGCTGTGTAAAGATAAGGCAGAAATTTGTGAGGAGCTGGGTCAGGAGTCTAAAACTCTGCCCACAGTACCTCCTTTGCCTGATTTTAATGATGCTTATACAGCACACAGTAACCCCTTCATGACTAAGACAGCGGAACACAAAGGGGTGATGCAAAAATGCCGTGAAAAGGCTATGGAGCACGGTGATTTTTCTTTGGCCTTTTCAGTTACTTACAAACCACAACAACCACCAGAACATGACGGAATACCTTATAAAATGCTTAAGGAGTTAAGAAAATCTGTGCAGGAGAATGGGTTACATAGTCCTTTTACAATGGGAATTATTGAAGGTATTGGTGCCACATATGTAATGGCCCCATGGGATTGGAAATTGCTTGCTAAAACAATTTTGACACCAGCGCAATATTCTGTGTGGCAACTAGAGTATCAAGATCTTGTGATTGAACAGGTCATGGAAAATTTGTCATCAGGAGTAGGGATAAATCAGGATATATTGCTAGGAGCCGGACAGCATGTCACTCCACAGGCGCAGGCTGGGCTTCCATGGCAGGTTTTTGAACAGGCAACTCATCTTGCTATTATGGTGTGGTGTCAGATCCCAGAGGCAGGGCAGCACGTGAGCTCGTTTGCAACAATAAGACAGGGACCGCAAGAGCCTTATATAAATTTCATTGACAGACTGCACACTGCTCTAGCAAGGCAAGTTGAAAATGAAGATGCAGTGAAAGTTTTACTGCTTCAAGTGGCATACGAATATGCTAACTCTGACTGCCAGGCTGCTTTGTTGTTGGTGAAAGGTAAAGCCACTGGTGTTGTGCAATATGTTAAGGTTTGTCAGAATATAGGGAGTGAAACACATCGGGCTTTGGTGTTAGCAGCCGCGTTATCTCAGCTAAGTGTAAATCAAGCGAGTCTTAAGTGCTTTACTTGTGGTAATGAGGGTCATGTCAGTAAATACTGGCCTCTAAAGCGCTACGAAAAGCGAAGAGGATGCTCACCACAGTTGTGCCCTCGCTGTCAGAAGGGATATCACTGGAGTAATTCCTGCAATACCGTACCATGCCTCCCTCCTCTATCACAGCAGTGGAAAAACACTTCCGTGTTCCAGATTCACTATCTCAGAGACAAAAGGTTTTGTACCGGGATCCTCTGCGCAACAGTCAGTGGCAAGGGCCTGTAGAACTAATCACCTTGGGAGGGGGTATGCTTGTGTTCTTCTTTCAACAGGACCAAAGTGGCTTCCTGTGAGATACATTACACCTTTCTATGAGTTGAAAAAACACGACGCAGGACCCAGTACCAGAGATGGCAGGACCTGTCACTGCAGCAGAAGGTAATGAAGAAACAGAAGAGAC
>VWYH01000794.1:1734-33056 GCA_013399365.1 Pampusana beccarii | reverse complement strand
ACCCTGGAAATCAAGATTGGAGACTTCTTGCAATCAGAGTGGAATATTAATGGGAGGGGTAATGAAAATTAATTCCTCCTCACTTTGTAATTTGCTGCCTTAAGTGGAGGACAGGAGTCATTTTGCATTGGCTATTTCTGGAGTCAGACGGCTTGTGACCTCATAAGTGCTGATGCAAAGGTAACTGATCTTGGGAAAAACATGGGTCCATAATAGGCATAATGGAACTTCTCTGAGGGAAGGTTTAAAATAGATGCAGCTGTTGAACTCCACCAGAGCTGCTGCGGCAAGTGGACTACGGAGTTCTCTGACCTTAAACTCTGAAAGAGTGTGGTGTGTCTCCTGAGCAGAAAAGCATGGGTTGTATAAGAGGCACTAAGCCATGGAGAAGGTATTTCTGACCTGCAGAAAGAAGTTCCTTACAGAGATTTATTGCCAACAATGATAGATTTAGCTTTCCAGTTCTCAAAGCACTTAGTGGCCCTGCACTCAGGCCAGAGAAACATTGCCTTGAGCAAAAGATATGTTCCTCCCTAATGACCGAAAAGGAGAGGAACCAAGAAATCAAAAGAGATGGAGAATGGAAGAGGGAGAAAGAGAAAAGGATAAGGAAGGACTGAGAGATGTAGAAAGGAAAAAGAGAGAGAAAGAAAGAGAGAGAAAGAGGGAAGGAAGGAAGGAAGGAAGGAAGGAAGGAAGGAAGGAAGGAAGGAAGGAAGGAAGGAAGGAAGGAAGGAAGGAAGGAAGGAAGGAAGGAGGGAGGGAGGGAGGGAGGGAGGGAGGGTCTTTTCTCCCTGGAGAAGAGATTACTTTGGGAGGACTTCATCACGGTTTTCCAGTACTTAAAGGGCACTACGAAGAGGACAGAGGCTCTGTCTTCACAAGAAGCCACATGGAGAGGACAAGTGGTAACTGCTGCAAGTTGCACCAGGAGAGGTATCATTTTGATGTAAGAAAATAATTCTTGCCGTAAGGACAATCATTTACTGGAACAACCTCCCAAGGGAAATTGGTGGAGTCTCCACCACTGGAGGTTTCCACAACATGAACTGAACAGGGTGCTAGATAATGTCACCTAGGCTCCCTTTCCCATGAAAGACTGGGTGAGATGAACTGTTGAGGTCCCTTCCAACCTGGGTTGTTCCACAATTCTATGATTTTCGAGCTTTTTCATAAAGACGGTTGTGGCAAAAGTGATGCAATGTCTTGGTAACTTCCATCTATATTCTCAAAAGAGTCAGGCTTGAAAACGAAGCTGATATACTTACACAGAATGATCTTTAAGTTTCTACTGTATGTGAACCATAGCTCATCATCTTTTTTTTCTTCTCTCACTGTGATTTGGTCATTGGCTGTTTCTTATATTGAACTTTGAACACTGATTTCTGCCATTTCTTCTTCACTCTTCAACATCATAGGCGTTTCCAGATATCTTCTTCTTCTCATTGACTTACCAGTCTTTCCGCCCTACTCACCTTCTGTGTAACTGAAGATCCAGCATGTGGTGAAAAAGTATCCTCTATATCACCCTCGTCTTATTTTAAAAACTTCTCAGATGTCATCCTCTCAGGTTTGCTGTGATGGTAGGAAGAGGATAATTAGATAACACTGACGAACTTTCAAGAACTGCTTATCCTAATATCTCAGGTCATAGTGTTTATGTTCCTGTCCACTACTCAGTGAAATGATACCTTCCTTTTAATTGTAGATTATCTGTCAATGCAGCTTTTCAGGAAGCTGCTTGGAACCACACTGATAAAGGATGGCATAAGGTTTACAAAATAAAACATCCAACATTCCACACTAGGGGAAGTAACCACTTTGATTTCCATGAGTTGTAGCAAGTTCACAAGTACACCAAGCACTAAGATCAGAGGGACAGGACTTGGAGAGAGAAAAGCCAGCCATTCATTAAAAACAAACAAACAAACCCCCAAAATAAAACAAAACAAATCCCCCAAACAACAACAATAACAACAAAACCACAAAACAAAACAAACAAAAACCCACAAAAACCTCCACAACTCCTCCCAGTCTTCACTAGCAGCACTGTCCTGGGGTTCATGCTCTATCTCCACGGATTTTAGCTTGCATCTCTAATAACCCATGCAAGGAATATCCTGAACTGCTTTTCATCCCAGAAAATGTATTTAAGTTCTCCATTAGTCATGACCATTATCAACTTTATTCCAGAGGTCAGTTCATATTTTCTATTTTTTTTTTTTTTCTTTCTTTTTTTTTTTCTCTGCACCAGCTTGGGATTCTGTTTTAGGGACCAGATCTCTAAAACATGTTTCCTTAGCAGGCAACACATCATGCCAGCCACAGTAAGGCACATAAACAGACTGCAAGGAATACAAAAATATTCTCTCACTTTAGTTTAATCTGACCTAATTCCATACTGATTTTTATATGCCAAGTGTGTCCTTACCATAACCACAGTCCAGTACGCAATTGTGTCTTAGCAGAAGGGTAAGGATGAGAAGTTTTGCTCTAGTAGTTTAGAGTATCGACATTTCTTTTTGGCTTGTGCTAACATTCCTGGGAGCTCTCATTTTACACAGAGGGCAATAGAAATGCTGCTGCAGCAGAGTCTGGGTGTTCGCTGTCACACAGTTAATCAGGGTCCATGGGGTGCACTGGTGCCTCCTGCACACCCTGCTCATACTGAGAGCGTGGCCGAAAACAGCACTTGCAAGCTGCAAATCCCATGGGGAGCGTTTTTGAATAAAATAATCTGCTGTATCAAATAATCCAAAAAAGTAAAAAAAATGCAACTGGCAATGTTTGTATGTTTGTCTGCATTATTGGTGACCTTTTTATGTTGCTTATTACATAGCAGGTATGTCTCAGCATGCCCGAGTGTTCCACTATTTGCTACAACCTTTCTGACAACTTCACTATTAACCTTGAAAGTGACAAAAACTATCGTTGAAGAGTGATCCCATTAACTGCATTATTGGGACTAATCTGTTCCAATGTGAGAAAACATTCTAAAAGATGATCCAAGTGGTCTCACCTCAAGCATCACTGTATGTCTATATATTTATATGTCTATTATAAGCATTTTGTGAGTGGAAGACCTGCATGAGAGAATGCATAAGAAACAGTAACAATCGAAGTATAAAAAGAGCACTAAAGGAAAACAAGCAGAAAAGCTGAACAATTTGTGCTAATTTTTACTTCAGAAGCGAGGAAGTTTCCAGAAAGAACGCCTATTAACAGAGAAAAATGTGAAGAACTCTAACTTAAGGTGTCCATTGGATACTTCAGGTTGTAGGAGAAAATAATATGTTGAACAGTAAAACATCTGTTGCAGCAAATTTTATATACCTGGGAATATTAAAAAAAAAAAAAAAAGAAAGATTGAAGTGTTGTAGAAGTAGCCTGTTTTTTACATCATGCTTAGTACCAAGGGAAGAAAATGTTGTACCTGTGATATTAGACTTTTAAAACTTTCCTGATTGCGGACAAGTAGATCTATCAGTCTGAAATCTGCAGAAGACAAATTGGCAGAAACCACAACAAGAACAGAATTTGAAAATGAAAGCCATCTCTCACAATACTTTTGACTTCAAGAGAATCAGCAGGGACATGGGTAAGGATGATCTTGTCAATACAGTATGATGAGATTTTGAAAAATATACACATGCTCCCACACAACATGGGCAAAACTTGCTTTGACTAGAAAGCTATATACCTTGTGGATTAAAAGACAGGACACGAAATATAGAAATAAATGCTTAGCTGAGGTGGAAGCCACAAGCAGGGTCCAACAGAGATGTGTGTTATGACTTGTGCAGTTCAACATACACATAAATTACTTGGAGAAAAAGGACTTAAAAAAATGACAAAATCATGGTAAGGTCTATTTGTGACACTAAAATTTCATGGAATGTCATGACAGAGAAAAATTGGATGATTGTCTAACCAGTCAGCTGAAATTTAGATTAGTGGTATTTAACATCTATAAATTAATAATTTATCTACATCCCGAAAAACTGTTTATTCATTAAAAAGATCTTAGGATATTTATGATGGTCCTCTGAACTGTCAGCTCAAAAGCAGACTGACAACACAGATGGCAAAACAGGAGCTTTTATGGAAGACACTGTTGACAGATCAGAATATATCATTATGTCATGGTATTAATCATGCATGTGCCCAAAGACTGAATATTGAATTTAGTTTTGGCAACTAGATCGCAAAAAGGTGCAGAGAAAGGTCTCAAGTTATAGTAGAGACAGAGAACTGCTCCCATACAAGGACATTTTCAGATGGAAGAAAAGATGATTGAAGCAGGATGTGATAGACATCTATAAGATCAACAGTCGTGTGGAGAAGGGGAAGATAAATAGATTGCTTCGTGTGTGGATAGAAAACAACCAGCAGTAAGTAAACTTGCTTTTAATATTAGTAACACAAACGTGCCCTTCTACATTTCTTTGTCAGCTGCTACATAAGGGAAGAGCCCATAAATTTTCCTGTGCCATCTGTCACACATAAAACAGCACCTCGTGTGACAGTTCACAGCGCTGAACTGCAGCATCTCTGGAAGGCACACTGGGATGTATCCTGACAGTCGATGGCCCAGCTATGCCCCTAGGAGACCATCCTTCAAGCACACTGCCTCCTCAGAGAGGTTGCTCAACAGCAACGTCTACACTGTCTTTGTACCCAAGAGAGTATATCTTGGGCACCAGAGCATGTGGTGCAGCCTTGGTAGCATCACTGCTGTGGCCTCTGGGCTGGTATGCTGTCCTCCTCCTGTTCATGGGCTGCAGGACACGGTGGTGTGACAACTGTTCCTCGGCTCCCTGGATTTCCACAGCCTTGATCTTTAGCGCACAGTGTGCACGTGACTTTTCATGAGCACACCAGCATTCACTGTAAAACAGTCTATTAAAAAAAAAAAAATAATCCCAGCTTCTGCTTATCACTTCTTTTATCACCTTGCTGTCTGCTTATCTACTGCTTTGCACATACATTTAGTATTCGATTTGAGGCCAACCTCATGCAGTGGCCTTAATAGCCTGGTTGCCAGCAGCAACACAACTCAGACCTCTGTTATTAAGGAAAAGTACCAAGCAGTGAGACTACAGACCTGCTATGAGCAACATGAGGTACTCGCCAAGGAAATGTGAGTTCTCCTCTGGAACCTGGGAATGTCTCACTCACAACAACCTGCGTTAAGCTACCTGCATGAGCAAGTTCACCATAAGCCTCCTGGTGGCTGACATCTTGCAAACCATGCTTCTTCCTGCAGTCTGTATGAGTTTATCAGGAGCTTCACTTAGAAAGGATTGGCCCACTGTGGGATATACTCTTACATTTGCAGCACTGCCACTTTGCTCGTGTAAATAAATGGAAGTCCTTTGTTATCTTATATGGCCCTTGTTTGTTATAGAAAATTTTATGGATTATCCTACTAGTTAGAATTGCTAAGTTTGTGATAATGATGCTTTGTGTTGTCTGATCAACTTCTTCTAGAGATAGGTCACCATCACCTTCCTCTGAGAATGTCTGCAACCCCTGCAACTGTCAAGTGCCACAGTGTGCAGTGATGATAGCACACATCCCTTCCTTCCCTGAGTCATACGGTGCTGCCAAAACAGGCATTGCACCTTCAACAAGACATGACAGGCCAAGGTTGCACACACCTTTCATGCTCTAGCCACAAGGTCCTAGTAAGTTCTTACCACCACTGGTAGCTTGTAGCACTTACAACATCAGGTGAGATATTGCAGAAAGAGGTATAAATAGTGGCATAAGATCCTCCAGAATACCTGTTTATCCCTTACTACCCTGTCTACCGGTGGCCTTGGCTCCAAGGATGGGCAATGAGTGATAATGCAGTGTATGCAAATACATGGCTTAGGCAAGAACAAACCTTACACTAAGAACAGTGCACTGGAGATGTGCTACTGAAAAGTGCTTACACTGCCCAGGATATCCTTAATCACTCTTCTTCTTCCTTCAGAAGACAGTCTTGTTTGCACCCACACTAAACCCAAACACCTTAATCCCTCCCCTACGCAAGACATCAGTCCCTACCTTATACATACATACGTACATGTTTACCAAGTCACAGAATGGTAAGGGTTGGAAGGGATCTCTGGAGATCATCTAGTCCAACCCACCTGCTAACGTGGCACCTGAGTGCCTCCTGACTGATTGTTCCTCCCCTGGCCAGACCTATCATCTGCTTGCCATCACAACGAAACATTACTGTTCACGAGTCCCTGACAACCTTTAAGATTAATCACATATTACCCCTTATGTTAGGGCTGGGAGTCACATTTAGGAAGTCCAAGGGTCAGGCATATGTAGTGAAAACCCCTATCAAAAATACAAGTAAACTTTCATTATAACAAAGGCTGTTCCTTTCTGCTGCCATATCTCTCTGTCTGCCTGTAGGCAAGAAGACAGAAGTTTCCCTACATCCCCTGCTGTGGCTGAGCCCCATTCTGGTTCCTCCCTGGGAGGGAGGACACCTCTCTGTTTGCACAGGCAGGCTGAGCACAGGTGTCCATCGAGCCACAGCCTTGGATGCTCCCTGGGTTCAGATGCTGACATGGGACCACAGCACAGCTGAGCCTGCTCGCAGCTGAGCAAATCCCACTCATGGGCCCCTATGGGCAATGGGGACACACCAGCAGGGCCTTCAGCAAAGCTGCTGGAGCCAGGGCCAGCTGGGGCCCTCTTCTTGTCTGGGCAAGGCAGCTTGTGCTGTGCCTGGTAGTATTGGCTCCAGACTGCCACTGGTTTTGAATTTGGCAAGTCATCAATGTGGAGTGAAGGAGACAGAGTCCAGGGAGGCAACACCCCGTAGGATTGTTTTGTAAGGATCTGTCCCATCTGAAAACAAGTGGGTGGCTTGTCAGTGCCTGTTGGGCACTGTCCGAGGCCCAGAAGGAAAGGAGCAGCTGTGGAGGAGGGAGGCTGTGCTGGCACATCATGGCGAGAGGAGGAGCTGAAGGGGTGGGACTGGTGGTAGGCCTGAGACATGTTCAACTGCTCTTGGGGTTGTTGAAGTGCCAGCAAAGTCCCGTATCAGACAGTGGCTGGAGCAACTATGGTGGCATGAATGTGTGGCAGCTGGGCAGACATGGTGTGCCTGTTTGACTGAAAACAAGTCAATTCTCTTCATGCAGTTAGAAACCTTTCTTTTTGTATCTAGCACAGTCATTTTTTATGGAGAGTCAGGATCTTCCAGCTAGGCTGGGAGTTGGGTCAGAGCCAAGACAGAAACCTGTTCAGGAGAGTTCTCTTTGGGAGTTTATTTTGGCCTTTCACCATCCTGCTGCTTTGCAGAGGCCATTGGGCCTTTCTGCCTTTTCCTCTCTTTCTGTGACTGGCTGTTCGGGACCAGGGTGCTGTCACCTGGGACTGGCTGCTCGGTGCAGATGGAGTTCATGAGGAATTGCACTGAGTATATTTTATTTTATATTCTATTTCCATTTTATATATTATTAATAGTGGTATGCTAGTGCTATTTTATTATTTTATTAAACTGTGTTTATCTCAATCCACAAGTTTCTCCCTTCCCTTTTGATTCTCTCCCCTATTTGGGGGTGGGAGTTGTGGGGAAGTGAGCAAGCAGCTGTCATGGTTATGTTGCTCACTCAGATTAAACCACGACACGTGGTCATCCTGCAGAACATTGCCCTCAGTCTGGAGATGAGCAGGTTTGGTGAGCAGCTCCAGTATGGGGGCAGTCAGTTGAAGCTCAAGGATGTGTTGTCCGTCCCGTACGTTTGGCTGAGATTGTACAGAGTATTTCTGAGCAGGTGTCATCAGGGTTTTATACAGTGCCACTATGGCTACACCAGCAGTTTTCAAATGTCAGCCGATACACTCAGCATCATCTTGCTTCTTTGTGAAGCCTACAGCACTCCTGTGACTTCCATTGATGCTCTGAACTCTTGTCTCTCAGGCATTATGCTAACGAGCTCTCATCCTACCTCAAAATTGATACAGGAGGGTAGTATTTACCCCAGTGTCACAAAGCTTACATGGATCAAATATCAAATTATCATTTCAGCTCTCATTTTAGCCTTCGGGACAGTACACACACATTCCAGGAAAAGTAGAATTTTGCTTTATTTATGTCAGTATACTCTTCGAACGTAGTTATTGTCAATACCCCAGTTCCTGGGAAACAGGAAAAAACACCTACTTTCTTATCCCAGAGACTGCAGTCAGAATAATACCTTAATAAGTATCACACATTCTTTACATATTCTCATTTCAAGCTGAAGGTAATGTTACCATGCCAGGGATTCTGAATTTCTTGACATTAACTTGTTCTAGTTTCTTGAAAATACATTTATGAACAATTCCATGCATTTTTTGCCCTAAAATAATGACTATTTTTCATCTCGTGTGTAACCTTATTCCTTACATTTTTGTTTGTTATTTAGAGCAGGAAGATAGGTTATAGCTCTCCAACAGCAATAATGGCTCTCATTTTTCTTCTTTCTTTACTTTTCTTACTTAAGACACAACTGTAGGCCTCAGAGCTGCAGAAACGACTTTTTGAACTAGATATAAGCAGGTGTAGTGACAATTCCATCTGGGCAAAAATTTTGCCAGCCATTCTTGAGAACTTTCTGCTTACTTCCATCACTCAAACTGCACTGAAGTGTGGCCTCACTCTCCGATTCTTTTCAATAATCACAGAAGATGGGGGAGAAGCAGTTTTGTCATAAGGTATGGTAGAAAGTGAGGTAGCTGCCTGATGTGGCTCTAGGTGGCAACTGGCTCTAGGCGGTTTTGCTTGCACAGGCAGGTTGGAAGAGATGACCTCCAGAGGGCCCTTCCAACCTCAACTGATCTGTCATTCTGTAATTCCAATGGGGAATATCAGCGCTCCAGTGTCTTGCTGACACCACATTGCTGCGCAGAGCAGTCTGTATCCAGATGTCTTTCAGTTTGTCTCTCCTCTTTCAGCTGTGCTGTGTTTTAATTCCATCATTGGTGGCATCCAGCACTGCAGAGACGGATGGAAACAAGAATGGCAGAAAAACAATTGTTGACTTTTTCGTCTTTTTCAGTAGGTTTAAAAAAAAATATTTGCTGTTTCAGTGAAAGCTCTCACAATTGACTTGGCCTTCCAATCTCACTTACCTGCTTTAAGCTGACAATAACAGAGATCTGTAAATTCTGAAACTTTAGCTGAACCTAAAGAAGCAGCTGCTAAAGATGAGATGAGTTGAAATGGCAAATTGGGTTTTATTTTTCACCAAAATAGTGAAAACTATAATGTCCTGATGGGGAACAAGAGATTGCAAAGGAGAAACACCGTAGCAATGGTAAATTTAACTAGTCTTATGTAAACTGGATAGATGATGTAACAGAATGTGATACAAGGAGTGAATGCTGGTGGAAGCATACGGCAGTGATAGCTGAAAGGCTGCATTTGCCGTGCAGCAGGAGACTCCCTGGTGAAGTGTTTGCTGGAAATGTTTGTACTTCCACTATGGCTTTCCAGGGTACATCTGAAGGATTTCTCTTTGCTTGGGAAGAAGCAGTTCCAGGTAACCTGAATATCAGAACACTAGCCATGGTAACCTACCTTATACATGTCATTTATTTCAGTTTTCATGACACCATTTGCCGAAATTGTTCAAGTACCAGTTCCGTCTCAAAGCCTTCTCGAAGTCTCCATGTCTTCCATGCAAAACATGAAGAGAATGAAGCTGCCTATATCCCTCACTAAGAAGAGCTAGCTTGTTGTTACTTGCTTTCTGACCACGAAGTGATGGCTGGTTCTGGTGCCTAGCTGCTAGGAGAAAAATATTTATTTTACTTTCTTATGATATAGTTCATGCTGAGGAGCAAAAATGGCATAGACTCTTTTACATTATACAAGATGGTCATGGGCAGCAAAGCCAGGCTGCTGCAGGAAGTGAAAAACATTGAAAAGCCTGTGCATTTAGATTAAATTGTAAGCCAAAGAGATCTGAAAAAAATGCACTTATTCTTTGCAGCTGCTAGTTGAGTGATGTCTGGAGCAATGTTGGTGAACACCCAACACAGAATGTCCAAGTATACAAAATGAGAAAAAGCTACAACTGGTTCTTGCCACCTCTGGTGGACTGGACAAGCACCATTCAAATGCCTTCTAGAAGCTGCCCAGGACCATGTCCAGCTGACTTTTTATTATCTGTAAGGATGGAGACTCCACATCATCTCTGGGCAACCTATTCCAGTGTTTGGTCATCCTCACAGTGAAAAAGTGTTTCTTAATGTTCTAATGGAGCTTCCTGTGTTCCAGTTCGTAGCCATTGCCTCTTGTCCCTGTTACTAGGCACCACTGAAAAGAGCCTGGCTCCATCTTCTCTATACCCTGCCTCCAGGTATTTAGATACTTGGATGAGATGCCCTGAGCTTCCTCTTCTCCAGGCTCCTTCAGTTCCAGCTCTCCCAGCCTTTCTTCATAGCACATGCTTCAGTCCCTTAATCATTTTCGCAGTCCTTTGTTGGACTCCCTCCAGTATGCCCATGTCTCTGTGGAATCCAGATGATTTTATTTTCCTACAGGTGCCTGGAAATGGTTTCCAGGATTAGTTGCTCCAACACCTTCCCAAGAACAAAGTTGAAGCTGACTGGCCTGTAGTTCCCTTGGACCTTTTTGTGCTTCTTGAAGACAGGAGTAATGTTCGCTTTCCTTCAGCTTTCATGCATTTCTGCTAATCACCACGATTGATCAAAGATTATCAAAACTGGCCTCACAATGATACCAGCTGTCTCCCTCAGAACTCGTGGGTGTATCCCTTCAGGGCCCATGAACTTTTGTATGTCCAGTTTGCTTAAATATTCCCTGACCTGATCCTCTTCCACCAAGGGTATACCTGCCTTCCTCCAGACTTTCCTTCTGATCTCTGGGACCTAGGATTCCTGAAGGTCTTGCTTGCAGCATTTAGTACCTTAGACTTTTCAATGTCCTGTATCATCAGGGCCCCCAACCCCTTCAGTAATGGGCTCACATTTTCCCTAGTCCTTTTGTCACCTATGTAATTACAGAAGCATTTCTTGATGCCTTTGTCTTCTTTGGCCAGATTCAATCCCATTTGGGCTTTGGCTTTCCTCACCTCATCCTTGCATGTTTGGACAGTGTCTCTGTATTCCTCCCAGGTTACCTATTCTTGCTTCCATGCTCTGCATGCTGCCTTTTTGTGTTCTGAGTTTTGCCATGAGCTCCTTATTCATCCATGCAGTCCTCCTGGCATTTTCCTTACCAGAATTATCATTCCATCCTGACCATGTGTCTCAACAAAGGCAAACAGTAAGACTACCTGTCATTATGTATGGAGTTCCACATATTTGAGTCTGGTGTGTTAGAGTCCTGCCAACTAAGGATGAAATAATCCCCACCTTGAAAAAACATGTCTAGGTGTCCAAGAATATCATCAACGACACAAGTTATTCTCAGTGGGAAAAAATAAACTGAGAAGAGCTGTGAAAGAATTTTGTGATACTTACACTGGGCAAAAAAAAATGTTGATAAGTGCAAAGTAATGTACACAGGGGAAGCAACGCTAACTATCGAATACAGTGACAGGTAGTGTTAAGATCTATAGAATTGCGGTATTAACTCTGCATGTAATCTTGAGAGAGAGAAGGTAGAACAAGAAAATTATAGGGCAGAATGTCAAAGCTAATGAGAACTAAGTAAAGATGTTCGTACGAGGACAGATAAAATAGATTAGTAGTATTTGCCTTGTTATGTGGAGAGGGATTACTGATTTTTTTTGTATTATGGGAAGAACTATGGATTGACAGGGAAATAAACACAACTAAAGAAAGTATTTTTCAATAAATCAATTTAAACTATAAATCTCTATAAATCTTTCTATGAAAATCTAAACTCAAGATTTCAAAATGTTGGAAGATACCCAAATTAAGGTTATTTTGTATTTATATCCAGAGATGGATTCCAACTTAATGAACACTTAGTTTGGTTCAAGGTAGCTATTCTCCCTGATACATTATGCTATATTATGTTACAACTGGAAGAAGGGAAGCAAAGTAATATTTAATAATCTGATTAAGACAAGCAATGCAGACAACAGGAAAATCCACATCTCGTATCCAAGGTCTGTAAGTAGAGAGCTCTGTTAAAAGGCAGCTGTCATCAGGCTTATGGTGGCCTCAGAAAAGGTTAAGGTATGCACCCAAATGTCACTGTGCTTGTCCAGTGAATGGTTGTCCCTGCTCCCTTAGCTCAGATTCATAGAGCATCTATGGCCTACAGTTATTAGTAGTTACCCTCATCCCTCTAGTCAGCATTCGTTCAAATTCTTCCTTAGGAATCTTCTCATATTATTTATAGGAGATTTATTCACATAGCTAGTGAGAGACCAAAAACTTCTAATTATATCTATTAACATCACTTTACAGTTCTCAGTTCGTTCAGTTTGCCAGACAATGCTTTGCCAAAAACAAGGTTTGCCAAAATGCTTTGCCCAAAGACAGAGGAGGCATCTGCAGCATGTGCTGACCAGAGTCTATAAAAGAGCCCTTGAATCTGGGCTGTCCCATCTCCAGAGAAAACTTCATGGTAAGTACGTGTCTGTGGCTGGCAGAAAGGGACAGCGTCCCCGCAGTCCACATGTCCCACTTCAGCCCTGCTGTCCTGGTGTACTTTTCTGTGTCTGCAAGGATTTAATAACTGTAAGATAAAGCATGTTGGCTTTTTCACTTCGTGACATGCCTGTGGAATTCTGTGCAGCAGTAATGAGGGATCTGCCATTTCTGCTTTACAGCACTGATCGTCTTCCAGCCTGCAAGGCATCTTCTCGTATCATAAGAGGTAAGAGCCTAATTTGCTCACGCTTAAGGGACAGACAAAAAGTGGCAGCTTTCTCTAGAACAGACTTCTTCGTGGTGACAACTTTCTGTAGAATTGTGGGGTTAATTGCTGTCTGCCCATGTACTCCTGGCCACTGCTGGGTTGTGGCATGCTGATGGTTGGGTAGGCTGTTCATGGCAAGCAAGCTTTCCAAAGTGGCTGTGCTTGAAGCCACTAGCCACTGATGTCATCCCAGGAAATGTTTCTTGGGGATTCCTCATGTTTAATTATGGATCAGTGAAGTAAGTGATCTGTTCTGGCATGAAGTCCAGATAGACAGAGCCAGCCAACAGAACAGACTATTGCAAAACCTTAAAGGTTTGTAACAAATTGTATGTATTACTGTACATGATACTGGCCAAAAATTTATATAAAAATACTTTTCAGGTAATACTGCAGAGTTATAATCTGCATGTGGGCCTCATACTAGGAAACCCAGTAAAAATTTAAAAAATCAACTAACCAACTAAACAAACAAAAAAATTACTGCTCCTATTCCTCTGAAAGAAAACAGAACAAAATGAAGGATCTGCATGCTACTATGTCTTGTTTCAGATGTTAACATTTGGTTGGCTTCTTTAGGTAACTAAAAGTCATGACGTAACATCTAAATAAGTTGCTCATTCGTCTAACTTCCAAGAAACTCAAGTGCTTTCTATTACTGGACAAGTGGTATTTCCTTGGAAATCCAGTATTGCATTTAAATATCCAGCTTTGATTTGTAAATTCTTGACTTAAGTTTTAAAACTTCAGATATAATTATTTGCACAAACAACAAGCATACAAACAAATAATTAATTATGTGGTATTTTAACTTACCGTATTATCTGTCCTTACATGCCATTTGCTTACGTACTACTTCCCGGAGTTAAGTTACTTGCAACACATTTCTGCCATTGTCAAGGAAATAGCAGTGCACTTAATTTAAGTTGACAGCTTGTCATAGGTGGGAGCAGGAGCCGAGTGCATCCATCACAGCCGCACTAAAATTTCAGCATGAGATCAAATAGGAAGTTAATTATAACTTATACACTTAAGTTCTTAGACAATGGAACACGCACACACACACACACAAATCTTATTTCATTCAGACAGAGCAGATTTCTGAAATTTCCAATATGACTTTCTTTGATCATTGACATTGTTCTATTGTCCACACCCAGGATTATTTCTAATTTAGGCGTTGGTTTATCTCTCCATTTAAACACAGAAACTAATTTTGTTGTATCTCTAAGATGCCTAAAGGACACAATTTTACAAGCAAAGGTGGCCCAGCGAGCGCTGACTAGTACAACTAATAGCACAACTAACATTCACAGATAGTTTCAACAGTAGGAAAGTGGTTGTACACATCTAGCCCCTACTTCATAATCAGAATCTATGCTAAAAAATTAGGCTGGAATTCAGGCTTCCTTGGCTGAGGAGGTTTGATTTGCCCCATTCCTGCTGTACATGATTGCTCTTGCCCCAAGGCTGGAAGCCATTCGACATCACAGGCCCTTTCTTTCTGCCGGAGGAGGTGTGCCATTGTGCAGCCAAGAAGTGAGCGTTCATCAGTACGGCAGGAGGACAACTAGGATGGCAGTTACTGGAAGGATGAGGTTGCTTAGAATTTACATTTGATGTTTCTGGCCCTAAAACTCCCCTTCAAATGACACAGAGAGGGAAGGTGCACACCTTATTCAAACCTGATGTTACGATGCTAGGCTGCTTAAACAGTTTGTGATGAGAAGTAAACAACTCCAGTGAATTATTCAGAGCACCAGCAAAAGACATCTGGACCTTCTGCCACCTTCTTGAGTCACCTACCTCTACTATATAGGCAACCAAGGCTTTTAATGTGGGCTTTTTGGTTTGGTAATTCCAGGTAGGTGGTGTGAATATCCTCTTCCTCTGGCATGGTGCCTCACTGTGATGCTCCAGTTCTGCTTTGGAACTTATTCCTTAATATTTACTTGTAGAATGACACAAAGCACTTTACAGCATGCTTTTAAAGCTTTGAGCTTAGAAAATTGCAAGTGCTTTATTGATGTTAAATTCTGGAGGGCTTCCAACATAGTTAGAAGCAAATTATGTATGAGGAGAGGTTGAAAATATGAGGTTTGTCTGCTCTGGATACAAAATTAAAATGGGGTTGTCTCATTGCTGTTGACGATAGCAATAAGACAACCCCATTTTAATTTTGTGGGTAGCTGGTTAAACAGTACAAAGAGCCAGATTCTTCTCGCATGTGCAGAGTGAAAGAATGAGAGATAACGGACGTGTTGCAGCAATACAAATTTTGATCTGATATTAGGAAAAAAAATTCACAATCAAGGTGGTCAGACATTAAACAGGGATGAAAAGGGACTGAGAAATGTGCATTCTTGGAGATAAAACTTCACTGGAAAGGGCTCTGGGTATCTTGATCCAATATTTGTCTTGCTTTGCATGGGAAGGTGAACCAAAGAACTGCCTGAGTTTCTTCCCGTATCACAGATTCTATGACATTGTTTAAGTTTTTCAATGAACTGAATAGCAATGAAAAATGTTGACTCATTTGGGCAACATATCTGCTCTTTCACAGTGTTCTCTGCTGACAAGCCCATCCATAAACAGCAGCCATGTCGTCAGACGCTGAGATGGCCATCTTTGGGGAGGCAGCTCCTTACCTCCGAAAGTCAGAAAAGGAGAGAATCGAGGCCCAGAACAAGCCTTTTGATGCCAAGTCATCCGTCTTTGTGGTGCATCCCAAGGAATCCTTTGTGAAAGGGACAATCCAGAGCAGGGAATCAGGGAAGGTCACCGTCAAGACTGAGGGTGGAGAGGTGAGGAAAATGCAGTGTTTGCAAACAGCATTTAATTCCCACTCCGACATCCTAGCTGACATGCATGTACCTTTCTTTCCTCTGACAGACCCTGACTGTGAAGGAAGATCAAATCTTCTCCATGAACCCTCCCAAGTATGATAAAATCGAGGACATGGCCATGATGACCCACCTCCACGAACCCGCTGTGCTGTACAACCTCAAAGAGCGTTATGCAGCCTGGATGATCTACGTAAGTACCAGCAGCAGTCTTCCTTTGGGGAGCTGGGAGGAACTGCTCTGCCAGGCTCAGGGGAAAGCAACGTGCTGTGTCCCTTCCTCGCAGACCTACTCGGGTCTCTTCTGTGTCACCGTCAACCCCTACAAGTGGCTGCCGGTGTACAACCCGGAGGTGGTGTTGGCCTACCGAGGCAAGAAGCGCCAGGAGGCTCCTCCACACATCTTCTCCATCTCTGACAACGCCTATCAGTTCATGCTGACTGGTGAGTGGCTCCATCTGTCTCAGAAGGACAGTACCATGAATTTCTCGAAAGAGATACTCTGTCTCGGTAACAGCAGTAGACTTTTTCAAAGCTTTAATGATTCTGATGCATACACACTATTGTGTGTTTTTTACAATCTTCACACCATTGCTTCTACTCTTTTAAATTAAAGATATTCCTGCAATCAGTGAGGTATTTTGGCATTTTACTTGTTTAAGTTCATGCTAACAGGCGAGTGGCTGTCAGCATGATTCTATCAAAATGTCATTTTAGAAGTAATCATGGAGTTTCCCTAGAAATACGCTGACATTTTCTTAGCACATCATAAGAGTTTTATTTCAGTCATAGCATCGACTGCTAATTTGAACAGGATTTTTTTCATGTTAATATTTCTAAAAAAGAAATATATTACCACAGGTAGTTAGCGTGTCAGAAAAAGCAATAAGTCAAATGGACCAGATGGAGCAAGAAAGACAATTATGTCTGTAGTGAAACAGTGAAAGTGAAAAGAGTATGAGATGGATACGTGATGTGAAAAATCTGACTAATTACATGAAGTTAATTAATCAAAGGTCTACAGGAAACATCAGTATCACAAAAGTTCAGATTTGTCTTGATGAAACCATGACATGAAAAAATGAAACAGAATTATACATTTCTGTCGGTTTTGCTTCCAGCTTTCCATTCTTTTCTTTCTGTGTGCTATTGATTCCAAACTATTATCCACTCTGAGGATTCCTTTGTTGTGGGTCCTTACTCTCTGTCTACATCTCTAAATACAATCCACGTAGCAGAAAATTAAAAAATGAACAAAGAAACAAAACAAACAAATGAACAAACAAAAGACACAAACAATATGCTGGATGCAGGAAAAAAAAAGAACATAAAGAGTGCAGGAGGGAACAAATATGTGTCCCTTCACAGGTTTTCGTTGTTGATGGAAAAGCATTACTTCACAAAAAATTAAATTCTTTAAAACTGTTACTAGTAAGCAAGGGAAAAAGCATGCAGACATTCTTCTTGTCATAACTTACATTTAAATGCATTAATTTCCAGTCTTTTTATGTTCTTCATTTACAAAGTCTATTTGTATCTGCCTCCTACACAGATCGCGAGAACCAGTCGATCCTGATCACGTACGTACACTCCCTGCTGGGTCCCTGCGGGGCTGCCTGGTGCCAGGGGATCTCCTGCCTGACCACACGCTCTCTGCTTCTCTCTTTGCTTTGACAGCGGAGAATCCGGTGCAGGGAAGACTGTGAACACAAAGCGTGTCATCCAGTACTTTGCAACAATTGCAGCCAGTGGGGAGAAGAAGAAAGACGAGAAGCAGTCAGGCAAAATGCAGGTAAATTAATAGATAACTGGCTTCACTCAAAGCTTTTGTCTGTTCCTGACATGATTTTTGGAAAGGATAACCAGCAATATCTATCATCCTGCAGGGAACGCTTGAGGATCAAATCATCAGCGCCAACCCACTGCTAGAGGCCTTTGGAAACGCCAAGACCGTGAGGAACGACAACTCCTCACGCTTTGTAAGTTATTGATAAGAGAAGCTGACATTTACAAGTGAACAGTGACGTCAGAACAGAAACTGTAATTCCTGAAGTGTCATGTTTGGATGATTGTATTTATTGAACTAATAGTTTCTTCATATCTTTATCAACTAAGAACTATCTAACTAGACTATATTATTAACAATATGACTTCAAAACTGTAGTACAGGAAATATTTACAAAGGTGGATTATTTAAATACGTGTAAATATCTATATTAGTTAATAATTATGCAATTATATATATATATACACACATACTCCTAGTACATGTCATACAGACTGTAGATACAAATTGGTGTAAACTGCTATAAGGAAGAGAGGGAGGGAGGAAAGGAGGGAGGAAAGAAGGAAGGAAGGAAGGAAGGAAGGAAGGAAGGAAGGAAGGAAGGAAGGAAGGAAGGACCTTCAAATTATGAATCTCTGTTTTTTTTAGATACAGAACTGAGCAGACCTATTAATCTGAATGTTCAGACCTTGATACAAGTTGTCTGGGAAGGTACAGGGACAAAGATGTCTTCAAGATTTCCTGTCAGAAACCAAACTGCTATATCACTGTCTTTTTCATCATTTTAATGCAAAAAGTCACTCATAAATTTTATTAGATACGCTATGAATGTCCTTGAGAAATCACAATACCAATCCACAATCTCAGCCTAAAGTTCTGTGTTCTGGTTGTGTTCCCCTCTCCCCACAACTCAAAAAATAACACCTGCCTTCTGCCACAAGATCCAAAAAACTCCTTTAATATTTCCACCACTAAAGTCTGCCTTCACAGCATTATATCTGATTAAAACATGGCAACTGCGTCTTGGCTTTCTCTATATCCCTTATTTGAATTGAGGTATAAATGACCTAATAAAAGGCTTGCTTAGTGGTTTTCTTGTCCCTGTGCGTTCAGGGTAATCCACTAAACAACAACTTAACTCGGGTCTTTACTTTAGTATTATCAGTATAAAAATTTTATTGACTTGTTTTTTCATTCTGTTTTGATATTTAATGAAAAATAAGAAAAAATAACTCAAAACTAATTCTAAGTTTAAATCTTATTGTCTGTTGGCAATGTAAGGTTACATACTTTTAGTGTAAGTGAAATTTCATAATTAATTTTTTCTTTCCCTTTTAAAGGGCAAATTCATTCGAATCCACTTTGGAGCCACAGGCAAACTGGCTTCTGCTGACATTGAAACATGTAAGCGACCTCCTGATGAGATCACTTTCCTTCATCCCTTTCCGCCTCAGTGTACTTTCTCATGCCTAACTCTGTCCTACTGCCTTCCTTGCCAGATCTGCTGGAGAAGTCCAGAGTCACTTTCCAGCTCAAGGCAGAAAGAAGCTACCACATCTTCTATCAGATCATGTCCAACAAGAAGCCAGAGCTCATTGGTAGGAAGTATTATAAATTCTTTGATGGAATTTAAATGTGTTTAATGTTTGTCTTCATTCTTATGTCGAGATGTGTCCTATTCCTCTTTATAGACATGCTCCTCATTACCACCAACCCATATGACTACCAGTTTGTGAGTCAAGGTGAGATCACTGTTGCCAGCATTAATGACCAGGAGGAACTGATGGCTACAGATGTAAGTGACACAGAGCATATTGGTATGGTGAAAGTTCCATTTAATGGCCCAGAGGTTTATGTGACTGATTCTGTTGCCAGAGTGCCATTGACATCCTGGGCTTCACTGCTGATGAGAAAACAGCCATTTACAAGCTGACAGGGGCTGTCATGCACTATGGGAACTTGAAGTTCAAGCAGAAGCAGCGAGAGGAGCAGGCAGAGCCGGACGGCACAGAAGGTATTAGCAAAATCTAGAACTCTGCGTAACAGAAACAGTGACATAGCTGGCAGTTGGCATTCAGGTATCTTGCTCCAATTTACTTTCATAAAGACATAATTCTCAACTACTATAATTGTCATGCTTCTAAATTGTCCTCCAAGCTATCACAGGGTTGCAGTGCTGAAACCTATATCTCTGCAGTTACATCTTAGAGAACAACCAGCTTCAATGCCCATTCTTCTCTGTCACCATGTCTTTCTGTATAGTTGCTGACAAGGCCGCCTATTTGATGGGTCTGAACTCAGCAGACCTGCTCAAGGCCCTCTGCTACCCCCGAGTCAAGGTTGGGAATGAATATGTGACCAAGGGTCAAACTGTGCAGCAGGTAACAACCAGTTAGTGACTGGGAACATCTGGCTTGTATCACTTATTATTTGCTCTGGATATTGTTTTTCTTCTGCTCCATTTTTGTTTGTTTTAGGTGAACAATTCAGTGGGTGCCCTGGCAAAAGCTGTCTATGAGAAGATGTTCTTGTGGATGGTTGTTCGTATCAACCAACAGCTGGATACCAAGCAGCCCAGACAGTACTTCATTGGTGTCCTGGACATTGCTGGCTTTGAGATCTTTGATGCAAGTACCACAAAAATCATAGTAAAATATTGAAAAGGCAATTAGGGCTTAGAGAAACTGGAGAATTATGGTGTGTTTTTTTGGTTTGTTTTTGTGTTGTTTTGTTTCATTTTGTTTTGTTTTTTAAACATTCTAATCACTTGTAATGTCAAATCAAGTTTTACATTTTGTTGAAAAAGTTCTTNAAAGTTTTTTTTTTTTTTTTTTCTGGAAATGCTTTCCTTCCTTGTACGTATCACTACTTTTTCTTCAGCACAACCCATGAGCTTCAATGGATCTGCATGTAATAGCTTTATGTGATACACAAGGAAGAAGCGGCTGCTGTTTGCATAATTAGCAAAAATGTAGATTTCAATAATTTGTGATTAGTATTGAAAACTCCACTGACAAATAGCACCTAAGTACCAAAGATACAATATAAGGGGGTGTAGGAAGAGAAAGGTAGACATAAGTCCCACACAAAATTGTGCCGAAGCTTTGGAAAAAGACAGCAATATATATCCTCTGCTCCTGAAGGGCCAAACAGTGATTTGGAGAGGAAAAATGCATTGGATTCCATGAATGCAGACAGAGAAGGTCTATAAACAGGTACCTGACTTCAAGCCAGGCTGGCAAACACAGATAATGTCTATTTTTTTTGTGAGGGCAATAGGAATATTTACACAATACAAGAAAAAAGAGTGAAGTAAATTGCACTTTGAAAGGGATAAGAGTACCAAATAATTTTGGAATTTGGTTTAAAAATAAACTTTGCATGTAAACATCACTCAGCTAGAAAAGAAAAAAAAAATCCAACTTCTTTAAAATGGTTAATGGGATGCTTTAACATTAAAATATATTTGTTTTAACTGGGCATCCCTGAAAGGGAGTCTGAGTGCACAGGAAAAGGCAATTATTCATCATAAGAATGAGTAAATCTTGTCTTTTGCACTGAGCAGTTCAACAGCCTGGAGCAGCTGTGCATCAACTTCACCAATGAGAAACTGCAACAGTTCTTCAACCACCACATGTTCGTGCTGGAGCAGGAGGAGTACAAGAAGGAGGGAATTGAATGGGAGTTCATTGACTTTGGGATGGACCTGGCTGCCTGCATTGAGCTCATTGAAAAAGTATGTTGATTACATATAAGATTTTGTTATTTCTTTGTGACAGAATTGACAGGACTTTTATTCAGGCTTATTTTTTTGCCCTAATGCTTTACAAACCTATTACTATTCATTTATGTTCCAGGCTATTTGTATTCAAAAAGTACTTTTTCACTTAAAATAATTTATAAGGACCTTTGTGATTAGGCTACAAATGAAGTACCTTTAAGTGATCCATTAACTACATTATGCATTTAAAAACAAATAACTGTACTTTTGGTTGTTTGGCCATAGAAGACTTCAAGAGATCACACATAATTCGATGGTTTTCCAGTCTACAAAGATGAAAGATATCTTTTCAGAAACCCACACTATTTTCAGTAATATTACTATGATTTCATTATTAAAACTCTGATTTCTGAAACACAATATCTAAGTAAAATCATAGGTGCGTACAGAAAAAAAGATACTGCAGAAACAGAGATTAATAAAACCATCACTACAAGCTGACACTGTTTTATGTAACATCCTCTTGTAAAAGAATGAAGAGAGGAATAAAAAATAGGATTTCAGGAATTAGCTGAAATATCTGGTAGTCTGTTGAAGAAAGTAGATTTTAGTAAGGCACCTTCAGCTACACAAATTTACACTGCAAAATAACAGGCCAAATAATAAAAATCTCATGATTCATCAGTTACCATACTATTTAGACAACTTTTCATCATTATTGTGACACTATCAGTTCTGAAATATACTTGTTTCAGACAGAAATTCGTATTTTGTCTAGAACTGCATGTGCAAAACTTAACAAAGACTTGATCCATTTTTTATACAAAAATTGAATGCATTTCTGTTTCCTGTGCCTTACTGTGGTCTCCTTCTGAATGTAGATCTGTATTTTATCACTGTTATTTTTTGCTGCTTCTCCCAGCCCATGGGCATCTTCTCCATCCTGGAAGAGGAGTGCATGTTCCCCAAGGCAACTGACACCTCTTTCAAGAACAAGCTCTATGACCAACATCTGGGCAAGTCCAACAATTTCCAGAAACCCAAACCTGGCAAAGGCAAGGCTGAGGCTCACTTCTCCCTGGTGCACTACGCTGGCACAGTGGACTACAACATCACTGGCTGGCTGGAGAAGAACAAGGACCCCCTGAACGAAACTGTCATTGGGTTATACCAGAAATCGTCTGTGAAGACACTGGCCTTACTCTTTGCCTCTGCTGGTGGAGAGGCAGGTCAGTTCTCTGAAATGTCATCTCTTTGGTGCATAGTGGTTCTGAAAAATCATGAATAGGGCCAAAAGCCATAAATGTGTCATTATCTTCCTTTTATCAGAGGCTAGTGGTGGTGGTGGTGGCAAGAAGGGAGGCAAGAAGAAGGGTTCTTCTTTCCAGACTGTCTCAGCTCTTTTCCGGGTACGTAAACACTATATCTTTTCATCTATGCAAACTAGAATTAAATTGTACTTTCATCTGGCTCAACCACAGTAAAATAACAAGCAACTTTTGTTCAGAACCTTATTAAAAACCATAATAAAAATCCTATGGCAGGAAAAAAACCTAAACTTATAGTTAAACATGAATTTTCTCAGGAAACTATGCAGTACCCACCCTCTATCTCCCATTGGGTTGATGGCAACATTTTTCTTATCCTAAAAGGTGATGTTCAATGTTCAGAATCATAAGAGACTGAGCTATTGATTGAGGAATCATCAGTTGATAATTTTCAGCCCAGTGCATCACCATTGATAGGCCATTTATGCAAAGTTCAAATAACCTAAGAGTTACTTTTTCCATATTTAATATAAACACACACTAAATCGTGGTCTCACAGGAGAACTTAAACAAGCTGATGACCAATCTACGGAGCACTCATCCCCATTTTGTCCGTTGCATCATCCCAAATGAAACAAAAACACCTGGTAAGATGCTCAAGCAGAAAAAGAACTTCTGATAAAGCCGTTCCCCTCTGCATTGCAAACCGTGGTATTTGTTTATGCTCTGAATTGGTAGGTGCCATGGAGCATGAACTGGTACTTCACCAGCTGCGCTGTAACGGTGTGCTGGAAGGCATCAGAATCTGCAGGAAAGGTTTCCCCAGCAGAGTCCTCTATGCTGACTTTAAACAGAGGTAAGATCTGTGAAATGAAGAGATAATTCAGGTGTTCTCACTGATTGCTGGTCATCACAGAACTGAACTTTGCCAGTGTCTCTGAGTATGGAAGCACAAGCCAGTGATTACAAGGCTAAAAAATGCAGATTGGGATGTGGCTACAACATATTCCCAGACAAAAATCACTAACTCTATGAGTGCTTTGCCCACTGCATCAGATATAAGTTTCAAGAGAAGATGTTTTCCTCCTATGCACATAGTAGCAATTTTCAGTATAGTTTAAGTGAAAAGGATATAAGACTGAAATTGCTGGAGATCAATGCCCTCTTTTCATCTATGATTCATTGCCTAAAGACAGATTTTTTAACCAGAATAGCACTTCATTATAACTATATCTCTAAACAAGGGGTGCAATTCCAACTTGCTCAGCCTTATTCTGATGCAAAGGCTGCTGTTAATTTCAATAAACAGTATAACCTTGTGATTTGAGATTACCTTCATTCATAGTTCCTCTCACTCCGCAGATACAAGGTGCTTAATGCCAGCGCCATCCCAGAGGGACAGTTCATCGATAGCAAGAAGGCTTCTGAGAAGCTTCTTGGATCCATCGATGTGGACCACACCCAGTACAAATTTGGCCACACTAAGGTACAAACCCCTCTTGTCTCACCCCTGTGTGCCTGTGCTTTGCTCTGCCTGACAGTGATGTGCTGCAACATTCCCTTTCTCCAGGTGTTCTTCAAAGCTGGGCTGCTGGGCCTCCTGGAGGAGATGAGGGATGAGAAGCTGGCACAGCTCATCACCCGCACACAAGCCTTGTGCAGGGGCTTCCTGATGAGAGTGGAGTACCAGAGAATGGTGGAGAGGAGGTACATCTTCTGTTAATGTCACTATACTTGAGGAAAAGTGTTGACACTTACCATACTGAAAATATTCAATGTATATTTTAATTATGCTTCAGGGAGTCCATCTTTTGCATCCAGTACAATGTTCGGTCCTTCATGAATGTCAAGCACTGGCCCTGGATGAAGTTGTTCTTCAAGATCAAGCCCTTGCTGAAGAGTGCAGAATCTGAGAAGGAGATGGCCAACATGAAGGAAGAGTTTGAGAAAACCAAGGAAGATCTTGCAAAGTCTGAGGCAAAGAGGAAGGAGCTAGAAGAGAAAATGGTTTCTTTGCTGCAGGAGAAAAATGATTTGCAGCTTCAAGTGCAGGCAGTGAGTATCACCATTTATTTCCCACTCATAAAAAGAGTTTGTTCATTCAGATTGCTCTTTCACAAGCAAAAGGTCAGGCTATAGATCACCAGATGCCAGATATTTGTTGAATTATGCTTCATGTTTACTGTGAAGCTGCAGAAACTGGCGTCTCTCAGTAGCATGGTGGGCCCTCTAGCAGCCACTACAAACAGCCAAGGATCTCCGAGTGGGAATCAGTGCTCTTGCTTTCTGAGCCAACCAAGTTGAAGTACTCAGGACAGGGTTTTACCTGAACCCCCAACTCCTTTTGAGCAGGGGTGTCCTGCAGGCAGTAGCTCCATCTAATCAGGATTTACTCCTTTTGAACTGCAAATGCAACCTAGAATTCAAATAGGTACCTGTAAATACAGCCACTTAATAGCTAATGATTAATTGTTCATTCAGGAAGCAGAAAATATCTTGACATTTCTCCTCAGTCTAAAAATAAATGAATCCTGATCTCCTAGTTCTGACCAAAGCTCTCGTCTCACAGGGATGTTCTATGGTGTTTTACTATACTCAAGAGTGTTCAGTATTCCATAGGAAGATAAAAAGGAGCGGGTAGATATACCCTGATACAGGCAGATGTTGAACCTCCCTAGCGAAATATCTCTCTGACTCCTTCCTGTCCTGCATTAATCCATAACAATAACATGAATATAAATATAACATAAATATAACAATATATATAACAATACCATGACCTCTGTCTAGGCAGTTCATACATCTGTATTATTTGGACATAACTGAGTACAACACAGAATAACAAAGCAGTTAAGTAATTAAGGAAGATCGTTCACCACTGAGTAGTGTAGTGATTCACATCCGCAACCTGGATTTCCATCATATGCCATGTAGTAGATTTGTTATTAACATGAGCTTTGTAGGCACATCAAATTTAGAAAAATAAATCATTATTTTAAAATATATTCCAGAAGTATTTGGTATTCAAACCTTATCTTACAAAGCAATTTAAAATTACTCATTAAACTATTGGAAGCACTGAAATTAAGAAATACATGATTCAGCTTTTCCCTAGTTACACTGAGATTTCAGTCTTCAGTTAGAAAATAGGAAACCTGGGTTTTTTTTCAATCTAAAAAAGAAAAGAAGACACAGATTTTGATCTTACTTATAAATGTATTTCTCAGTTAAATTCATGTAGGACAAAGCTATTCAAATGAAATACCCAAGATAGAAGGCATAGGAATCCAGGTGAAATCAGCATTGAAAACTCCAGACAGACAGGGTGGAAATATGATGAGTATGCAAATTTTTTAATGGCAATAACTGTATAGTATGTGCAGTAGCTCTAATTAGTCAAGAACAGCTATATTCTTTTTTTTTTTTTAATCTAGTACTTTTTCTCTTGAGAATAATGAATACTTTATATCCCCACATAACACTGCATTCAGCATCGATTATAAAAAGGAAGCCACTGACTAGTGTATATGAAGCAAAAAGTCCCTTCCATTGAAAAATTAGTAATGGAGATGTTCACTTTTCTGTGATACCTAAGTGCACGAGCTATTCTCAGTACTACAATTCTGAGAAATAGAATAGAAAGACCCCAAAAAAGCCAAAGCTGTTCCAAACTGAGAACTTGCATGACAATTTCCTGGACAGAAAAATTGAAAACGTTGTTTAACTGTTTGAGTGAAAAGGCTATTTTAGACATGGCATTTACATATGTCAATTTAGTAAGATAAAAGACAAAGAAGATAAACTTCTAAATATTATAAAAAAAAGAAAATCTGTGTCTCCTTACCAGGAAGCAGATAGCTTGGCTGATGCTGAGGAAAGATGTGACCAGCTCATCAAAAACAAAATCCAGCTGGAAGCCAAAATCAAGGAGCTAACAGAGAGAGCAGAAGATGAAGAAGAAATCAATGCTGAGTTAACAGCCAAGAAGAGGAAACTGGAGGATGAATGTTCAGAGCTGAAGAAAGATATTGATGACCTTGAACTAACATTAGCCAAGGTTGAGAAGGAAAAACATGCCACTGAAAACAAGGTATGTCACTCGCGCTCCAGAAAAGAGCACTGTGCTGTTACAGGACCTCTGTACCTACTTGCTTTATTGACACTTGCTCCCCTCTTCTCAAAGGTGAAAAACCTCACAGAGGAGATGGCATCCCTGGACGAGACCATTGCCAAGTTGACAAAAGAGAAGAAAGCCCTCCAAGAGGCCCATCAGCAGACACTGGATGACCTGCAGGCAGAAGAGGACAAAGTCAATACACTGACGAAGGCCAAGACCAAGCTGGAGCAGCAAGTGGACGATGTAAGCACACAGGAATATGGTGAGATCAAGGCTGTTACGCAGTCAGCCAGTACCAACTGAGCACTAATGGTCTTCCCTTTAGCTGGAAGGGTCCCTGGAGCAAGAGAAGAAACTGCGCATGGACCTTGAGAGAGCTAAGAGGAAACTCGAAGGAGACCTGAAGCTCTCCCATGACAACATAATGGATTTGGAAAATGATAAACAACAGCTGGACGAGAAACTGAAGAAGTAAGCGTGGCTGTGGGGCACCTGAGTGCTGGGCTGGTTGCACTTGTCTTTTTTCTTTGAGCTCTAACACGGTTTGATTTGCCCACAGGAAAGACTTTGAAATCAGCCAGATCCAGAGCAAGATCGAGGATGAGCAAGCCCTGGGCATGCAATTACAGAAGAAGATCAAGGAGCTTCAGGCAAGTCTCTGTTCCTTCCCCTCTCTCTCCCAGTCTCAGGTCAGGTAGGAGGAGGCCCAGGTGTGAAGGGTCCCTAATGTTCCGCAGGCCCGTATTGAGGAACTGGAGGAGGAAATTGAGGCCGAGCGAACCTCTCGGGCAAAAGCCGAGAAGCATCGAGCTGACCTCTCCAGGGAGCTAGAGGAGATCAGCGAGCGCCTGGAAGAAGCAGGAGGGGCTACGGCAGCTCAGATCGATATGAACAAGAAGCGTGAGGCAGAATTTCAGAAGATGCGCCGTGACCTGGAAGAGGCCACGCTGCAGCACGAAGCCACGGCTGCCGCCCTGCGCAAGAAGCACGCGGACAGCACAGCTGAGCTTGGGGAGCAGATCGACAACCTGCAGCGAGTGAAGCAGAAGCTGGAGAAGGAGAAGAGTGAGCTGAAGATGGAGATTGATGACTTGGCCAGTAACATGGAGTCTGTCTCCAAAGCCAAGGTACACAAATACCTTAGAGATGTTTCTGCCCCAATGGAATTCTATACAATGCGATTTCTTGTGCCTGCTATTTCTGAGAGTGCAAATGGTTAATCCTTCCCCTTCTGTATGTTGACACAAGGCAAGTCTGGAGAAGATGTGCCGCACACTGGAAGATCAGCTAAGTGAGATTAAAACAAAGGAAGAAGAACATCAGCGCATGATCAATGACCTCAATGCTCAAAGAGCTCGTCTGCAGACAGAGTCAGGTGAGACATTCACATCCCTGATGTGGAAACGGATAATGTTGGAGAGTTAATGCAGCAATGAACCTTCTAGTCAAATGATCAGTCTGACATGCCTTGTCTCCCCTGTAATGAGAAATGCCTGGAATGGGATAATAAATTTCTGAAGCTCCACTAACTATTTCGATTTAGAGTCCTAAATGTCCATAATACTGTCATCAATGGCAATAAAATGTTTGTGTATCTGCAAACTTTTCCAGGTGAATATTCACGCCAGGTGGAGGAGAAGGATGCTTTGGTTTCTCAGCTGTCAAGAGGCAAGCAGGCATTCACCCAACAGATTGAGGAACTCAAGAGGCACTTAGAGGAAGAGATAAAGGTGAGAAGGTTTTCCATATCCTGTGTTATGCATTAGATTTCTCCTCTCTGATATGTGTTTGAGACACTTAGACAACTAAAAAAAGCTATAAGACACAAAAAATACCCCAGATATTTCAGTGCAAGTATTCTCATGTTAGCTATTACCTGGAGTTTCTCCATTATTTTTTTCAGCAACATGAGGTTCTTTCCCCATAAAATGTATTGTGGTCATTTTGCATAGATGGATAATCCAGTGTCAGTAACACTTCAGTCAGGAGATTTCCAAGAATATTTCCATACATTGTCCAAATACTCTTGTTGCTACAGGCTAAGAGTGCCCTGGCCCACGCCCTGCAGTCCGCTCGCCACGACTGTGACTTGCTCCGGGAACAATATGAGGAGGAGCAGGAAGCCAAGGGGGAGCTGCAGCGTGCGCTGTCCAAGGCCAACAGCGAAGTGGCCCAGTGGAGAACCAAATACGAGACTGACGCTATTCAGCGCACGGAGGAGCTGGAGGAGGCCAAGTACGTGGGAGTGGGATGTTGAATGGCTGGAGAAGACTGAGGCTGTCAAAGGAAACTGGAGTCTCTGAGTTTGGATTAGGACAGGGGTGGGACCAAGGCCTGCATAGACCACCTTTGCTGTAAAGCAGGGAGAGAGGGGAAAAGTGTTCTGTGGAAAAAGGGAAAATTGGAAACAGAGATGCAACCCTTGAGCTAGACCATCTAGGACAGGCCAGATACTCAGAAGGTCTCAGGACACAGATGTGTTGGACCCTTAAGCTCTAACCTGGAGCTGTGCTTATCTCCTCCCAGGAAGAAGCTGGCACAGCGCCTGCAGGAGGCAGAGGAACATGTTGAAGCTGTGAATGCCAAATGTGCCTCCCTGGAAAAGACAAAGCAGAGGCTGCAGAATGAAGTGGAGGACCTGATGATTGACGTGGAGCGATCAAATGCTGCCTGTGCAGCTCTGGATAAGAAGCAGAAGAACTTTGACAAGGTCTTTTGGGCTCCAGACGTGGGGTTCCTGGGCAGAGCATCCCCTCCTGATGGCCACATCCAAACTCACACCTGGTTTCTCTTCAGATCCTGGCAGAATGGAAGCAGAAGTACGAGGAGACGCAGGCTGAGCTGGAAGCCTCCCAGAAGGAGTCTCGCTCTCTCAGCACGGAGCTCTTTAAGATGAAGAATGCCTATGAGGAGTCCTTGGACCACCTGGAAACGCTGAAGCGGGAGAACAAGAACTTGCAGCGTAAGTGCCTGGCCCTCTGCTCCTGGCAGGGCTTTCTCCCTGTCCAGCACAACGCACCGCTCCACATGGGTCTGTGCCTGCAGGTGGGCAAGGGTGTCTGTCACCTTGGTGTGACAGGGCCCTTCCCGTTGTGCTCTGTGCCTGACCATGCCATTGGTCTTTGTTCCCACAGAGGAGATTTCCGACCTCACAGAGCAGATTGCAGAGGGAGGAAAGGCGATTCATGAGCTGGAGAAAATCAAGAAGCAGATTGAACAGGAAAAATCTGAAATCCAGGCTGCTCTGGAGGAAGCTGAGGTACAGGCCCATAATCACTGGTGTCCGTACTAAAAATGTAAGCAATGGGGACACATGGCTAAAAAATTCTTGGTCCCCCTCTGTTCTGGCTGGAGAGTGCAGTCAGCTCAGATTTTGTGAAATATACTCTAATTGCCTAGAAAGGAAACAGTAGCTGTATTGATGTTGCAAATGTTTGTGTCCACTTGCCCAGGCCTCCCTGGAACATGAAGAGGGGAAGATCCTGCGCCTCCAGCTTGAACTCAACCAGGTGAAGGCGGAGGTTGATAGGAAGATAGCAGAGAAAGATGAGGAGATCGACCAGATGAAGAGAAACCACCTCAGAATTGTGGAGTCCATGCAGAGCACCCTGGACGCTGAGATCAGGAGCAGGAATGAAGCCCTGCGTCTGAAGAAGAAGATGGAGGGAGACCTGAATGAAATGGAGATCCAGCTGAGCCATGCCAACCGCATGGCTGCAGAGGCACAAAAGAACCTGAGAAACACACAGGGAGTGCTCAAGGTCCGCTCAGCAAAGCTGCTGAAAGAGAGAAGACATCCCTGACAGTTTTGCCACCCAGGCACACAATGGCACCTTGCAATTTCTCTTGTCTCTTTCTCAGGACACCCAGATACACTTGGATGATGCTCTCAGGACACAGGAGGACCTGAAGGAGCAGGTGGCCATGGTGGAGCGCAGAGCAAACCTGTTGCAGGCTGAAGTTGAGGAGCTACGGGCAGCTCTGGAGCAGACAGAGCGTTCGAGGAAACTGGCTGAGCAGGAGCTTCTGGATGCCACTGAACGTGTGCAGCTCCTCCACTCTCAAGTAAGTTGCAGGGTTGAATAGATACAATACCTACAGTTCTTGGAGAACTGAACAGACCATTAGGCCTATTTTATTTTTTTTGACAGCTGTATGACACTGATACTTCAGCAGTCTACCATTACCATTAATCAGCAGTACACATTCTTCATATGAAACATTAATAAAACCATAAAAAAGGAGGAATTTTTTTTTCTTCTAAATATGGTTAAAAGCCACTGGACAAAACACTGTGGTTTTCCCTCAACAGAACACGAGCTTGATTAACACCAAGAAGAAGCTGGAAACAGACATTACCCAAATTCAGAGTGAAATGGAGGATACGATCCAGGAAGCCCGCAATGCTGAAGAGAAGGCCAAGAAGGCCATCACAGATGTGAGTTGGGGGCTCCTTTCATTGCCCGTGCTGGATGTATTCTCTTTTAAACTGTGTCCAGCCCCTAAATGGACTTGATCCTTTGCTGTCATCAGGCAGCCATGATGGCAGAAGAGCTGAAGAAGGAGCAGGACACCAGTGCCCACCTGGAGAGGATGAAGAAGAACCTGGACCAGACGGTGAAGGACCTGCAGCACCGTCTGGACGAGGCTGAGCAGTTGGCCCTGAAGGGAGGCAAGAAGCAAATCCAGAAGCTGGAGGCCAGAGTGCGTAGGGCTGCTATTTGTAGAT
>VWYH01000791.1:451897-478338 GCA_013399365.1 Pampusana beccarii | reverse complement strand
CCAGGGAGAAGCCTCAGCAGGGCTGACACTGCTGTGGGGTCAGTGCAGTAGGCACAGTCCCATCACCTACGCTGCAGGGAGATGGTTCAGAGAGGACCTGAGCTCAGGGACCAGAGTTTAAATACTGTGAGGCTGGTGATTAATAATGGTCAACCCACATTGCTGCTCCAGACGCCAGGACCAGTGAGGCAACTGTTCTCACCTACACACTGCTGGGAACTGAGCTTCCAGCTGGCTTCCCACCATCTTTCTTCAGCGCTTACCCACCCGTGCGCACTCTGCTGGACCTGTCCCTCACACCAGCAGCTCCTGGCCTGGACAGAAGATTCAGCTGGACAGGGTGCTTGGCCATCTTGTCCAGACTGTGCTTTGCCAAGAAAGGTTGGACCAGATGATCCTCATGGTCCCTTCCAACCTGGTGTTCTATGACTCCATGATTCCCTGCAGGTGTAGGACCTAAACACAACAGTCAGCTGTAATTCAGGCAAACAGAATCTAAACCCCTCTCTGCTGAGCAGTGCAAAGGACCTGAGCCGAGGGGCAGGGAAACACACTAAGATGTTAAATGGACATCAGCCCCTGCCTTTGGTTGGCAAACAGTTCTGACTGAGCGCTCAGGGAGGTTTCCTGCACTGCTCAAAGTTTCCTTTAAAAACAGAGACTTTGCAAATGCCCTCCACCGCAGGGTTTGGCTTTATTCCCAGATGAGGCAACTTGGTCACAGGACAAGAGGCTTACCTGTGTCACAGGTAGGGCAATGATAACCGTTTCCCACATCACTATCCAACGCTCTGCCCTCTAAACTCAGCTTCCACCTTTGCAGCAGCCCCTCAACCCCAGCCAGGCGCCTTTGCCACAGCTGGGACCAACCAGCTCCAAAGCCTGGGCAGGCGTAAAATGCACCAGCGAAGACGGGAAGCATGCAGTACTCTGACTTGGTACTAGGGACAGTAACAGAGACAGTGAGATGGGAACAGAACATTCCTACAAGACACAACTTGAATTTATGTTTATTTTATATATATATTTATATATATATATACCTTTGTATAGATTAAACTGGGTGGGATTTTATCATATACATTGTTTTGGTATAATACATGAGAAACAGGAAAGGGAACATAGCAAGTATAAATCAGTACATTCCTTGAGCGAACTCTTTGCCACACTGAGACTGTAAAGTTGCATGCAATGGGGAGACAGAAGGGAAACCAATTTTATAACAAAAAAAAAAGAAACCAAGACAATCTAGATACAACTGTCAACAGAGGAGCAGCACTATATATGGCGACCTGTATAAATTAAAATTAAATTCCACTCTGACATCTACTATGCTTTAAAGTGCAACAAAGCCCGATTTATTTACCTACAGATACAGGAAAGATTACCCCCTCTCCCCATTCCAATCTATCCCTAAAAAAAGAAACCCAAACAAAGAAAAAAACCCAATAAAATAAATCTAAAGGATATACATTATCCACAGTCCTACAGAGACGCCTACATCTACTCAGTAGCACCAAGAATCTGATATGGGTGTAATTAAAATCAATTAAAACTCGGGAGCAATGGTAACATCGTTTGCTGCTTTTGCAGACCTCCTGCCCATTATGAGTGTCTCGGAGGAGAGGCGGCTCTCCCTGTGCTGACAGCGAAGGTGACAGTGTCCTGTCCCCTCTCCATCACCGGCCGGACTGTCTTGGCAGTGGGTTACAAAGACGCAGAGCACAGCGAGAGCAGCTGGGGTGACACGGAGGGGACGGGATGGGGAGCTGAGGCCTCACGTGTGCGCTTGGGTGTCCGCACATGAATGCGTGTGTGTGGAGGGAGCGGGACTAATCTACACAGAGGTGAAGGGTTGTGCCAGTCCACCACACGCCACGAGCCTCTTTGGTGACGGGAAGGGGAGGGAGGGTAGGGGAGTCAGCACAGCCCCCCTCTCGTGAGCCTCTGGTTGCGTCGTCTTCCAAGGCCAGGGCCCGTGTGCCACAGTTCATCCGTCTCCATATGCCACCTCTCAGCAGGCCTCAGTAGCCAAAGGTCTCCTGGGACGCATAGACCATGTACAGGAAGCCATCCTCGTCCTTCTCCTGCTCGTAGATCTCCGAGATGGGGGTGGACACGCTCACCATGCTGTGCTGGTTCACCAGCAGGAAGAACGCCTGGGTGGGATTCAGCTGCAGGCGACGCCTGCGGGGACAAGGGCAGGAGGGCTGGGGTCAACCCACCGGGCAGGCACCGCGACAGCAAGTTCGACCTCCCCCAGCAACACTGTTCACGTGGGACCAGGCCTGCACAGCCAGGACCTGCTCCCACACGCTCAGGACATGGTGTGTATGAGCCCAGCTTTGCTGCTCGGGGCTCTGCAGCCTCCTGAGTTGGGACCCTGCAAAGCCCCTTTCTCCAAGCACTGCCAGCAAGGGCAAAGCTGAGGAGCCTCTTCCATCTGAGCTGACAGACAAGAGAAGGGCATTGGGGTCCCCCCCATCAGCTCGTGGAGTGTCCCTGGGAGGGAGAGGTCACAGTCCTTCACCAGATGTGAAGAACCTGCCCCCTTCAGCCCCCTGTACCACAACACAAGGATGCTGTGGTTGTCATGCCCCCATCCCCACCCTCAGCAGCTGCCTTGCCCCACCGCTCGGTGGTCAGGTTCTCGATGTGCCAGCTGGGGCCACCCCACTCACCGGATTATTTTGACCAGTTCACTCATGTTGACATGGTCTGGGACAAGGAACTTGGTCTTGTCCAGCACTGGGAGCTGCTTCTCCCCTTTATAGCGTTCGATGATGACCTGGAGAGAAAGGCAATGGTAGGGTTAGCCAGAGTTTAGAGCGTCCCAGGCACTGGCCTCAAGGTCAAACCCAAATCAAACTAGTGTAAGTGAGAAAGTTGAGGTAAGGCCCCACTTTGCTTCACCCTCACAGGAAAACAAAACAAAAAAAAGACATGAGCAGTGACCACCAGGTTGGCTGCATACAGCTTTTCAGCAGAGTCATCTGCCTGTCTGAGCCGGATGGTGGAGAGCATCCAAGACAAGTGAACCAAGGCATCAATTGCTCTGTCTGCCTGGGAAGCAGTAGGCGTTAGTGGATTGATTTAGCTGCCTCTCCCAACGTGCAGGAGATCTGCAAGAGGAGTGAAGTGCATTGTAACACTGCTTTCAGACTGACCAAAACCACAGGTTTTGCTGGCTTGAGCTAAGGGCTGAACTCATGGTGCACAGCAAGAGACGTTTGCCTTCCCTTTTGTGCCACAGCTCTGTGCTGCTGCCGTTCAGCATCACCCTGTTTGCTCAGGAAGAGCTGCAGATATTCCCAAACAAGCAGTTTTTAGAAATCACTGCAAAGCCACCCAAAGCATTCCTTCAGAAAGGGGGAGGCTGGATTTCGCCAGTCTCACTCCTCGTGTTAACACTCAGATGCGCTGGCTCCAAAAAGGATCAGGAACCCATGGCCACTTCCCCCGTGTGCCACAACTGTGGTGCCACGGGGACAGCCCAGCCTGTCCTCCCCTGCAAGACGTCTTGCTTGAGAAAGCTCTTACCAAACCTACATTCTGAAATGGCTAAACACGGACCTGTGTTCAGTTTTCCTGCTATTATAATTAAATAATTTCTTCAGTTAAGGAGTGTCTGCCGACAGCTACAACTGCTATTCTAAAACAGCTTGGAAATGTACTATTTGTATTCTAAGAAACAAGGTGGTAGGCAGTTAAAATAAGTAATCATATGATTTATTAAGCTCAATATGTTCCCATTACAGTGATACTCTGACTCTCACATCTCTCCAGTACCTAGTTGTTTTCTCTACAGAAAGACACTTCTATACTAATCAGTTCATCATCCTCTGTGAGTTGAGACTGAACATTATGTTTCTCTATAATGCAAGGAGTTCCCATAAATCATTTTCCTGGGAGACTCACATGCCTTAAGACAGTGGAGGGATGGAGCAGCATGCAGAGATCAGGATCCCCAGAAGATGGCTCTCTGGAGCTGAAAGGATCAGGAAAACCTCTGGGAACACAGATTGGCCTTTCCCTTAATCGTTTGGTGACACACCAGCCTCTATCAGCAGCAGCAACAGAACTCCTGCTCCCACCTACACCAAAGGCACATCAGATGCTCCAGTCGGGATGCGGTATCACCAGTGAGCTGGGAATGTTCCACGGGTTCTCCAGACCATAGGGCTTGTCTCAAGGTCCAGCAGGATGGACCAAGCTCAGTTGCAGGCAGTTCCTGGATGAGGGAGGGGTACGAGGTGCCGTGGTGAGAGCTCTGCACCTAAACACCCTGGACAAAGCTCCCACAAGGGAAACCCAAGAGTCTTGAGGGCTGGACAAGCAGCAAATGAAGGACCCCGTGAGTCCACCAATGTTTCTCACACTGACCATGTCTCCTCTTGATACTGAGCAAGAGTGCCAGAAAAAACAAACAAACCACAGGGAGAGCCACATACTGCTCCTTCGGCCCCTTTTGCAAGATGGGGACCTGATGAAAAAATACTTTTCTATAACAGACTAAATCATGCATCAGGATGCTTCTACCAACCTCCTAGCATCCCTTCCTCCCTCCAGGGGTGTGCAGAGGAAAGACAAAGACAGGCAGAACCACCCTACTGTAAGCCTTACTTGGACGATGAGTATTTTGGCTATAGGGAGATGAATGGTCTCAGGGGGCTGGACACCCACAACAGCTCCGGCCACTGGGGAACACAGAGACAACAGACAGACCTCGAGGTTTTAACTCTAGTTTGCACAAAGGGGCAGCTGTGCAGTAACTGTTTGTGCACACACCTTTACATGCACAGAGGGCCTGTGCACCTGGGCTATGCCTCATTTCTCTCTTATATCTAGCAGGAAGAGAAGCAGATGTCTCCGATTACCAGCCAGTTCCATCCCATAAAGAAAAGCCCCTCAATTAGTCCAAGAACGGGCTGAAAGGGATGTCATGGCTGTTAAAGCAGCAGGCGCCTTGTGCCCTGAGCAGGCAGAACAGCTCCAAGAGTTTCTGTTTCCAGATGAGCTGCTATTTGGGTAACCCAGCTATGGGAACAGGTGGCCAATGGACAAAACGCTCTTGTCTAGCTTTGGAGAGAAAAGCGTGACCAAATGCTAATATTACACCCCTGTGGCCACAGGGCTTGTACACAAAGCCACCTCCCCTCCCGTATCCTCTTCCAAGCTGCTGCCTCAGGCCAGGGGGCTCCTCAGTACGGGACACCTGCTCTTGCAATGGGAACTCACCACAGAAATAACACAACTCTTGTTCTGGGGCCAGCCTGAAGGGGTGGTGGAAAGGGATGATGATAGGGAATGGGGCCAGATCCGGCAGTCCTCAGCACAAATGGTGCTCGGGTGTTGATCCATCTCGACCCATGTCAGCCCTGGACACTGGGTCTGCAGATCCCTGGAACAGCCCTTCCAGGAGCCCAGAGAAGGTTGTGCCTTCCTCCACGTCTGTAATTTGGGTTTCCATCCACCACTGTGCCAGGGCAGAGCATTATTTGGGCTCCCTCACCTGCCATTGCCTCTTTGTGCTCCTCTGAAGGTGTGCAGATGAGCTTTTGATCACGTAACTTAATAGAGACCTCTCTGCATGGCCCAAAGACACCCTCAGCCTCCCCATCAGCATGAGAGGTGGCTCTGCCCTAACACACCCTCTGAGCAGTACAGTCTCACTAGGCCTCACTGCCAGTGCTGGGAAATGGTTTGCTCGCATTGCTGCCCAGCACAAGCTGCTCCCCAGTGATTTTAGACTCCCCAAAGCTCACCAGAACTGGCTTGGAGCTTGCAGCTGGTCCTCAACAGGCCCCTGCTCAATGGGCTCCAGGAGGAGGGCACTGGGGCTGTCGGCAGGCGAGGGCGATGGGCAGGCATAAGCTTGTTCTATCATCTAACAGGGCAGAAGGCGATGACTGAAGCATCTGCTGAGGCTGTGGATGGAGGTCCCAGCGAGAAGGCAGGAACCCCTCTGCTTGCTCTGGCCAGCCAAGGAGGAGCCAGCCTGCAGCTGCCTGCTCCGGGCGGCTGGAGGCTCCGGCCCAGCAGAGCCCAGCGGGAGCAGGAGCTCCCTGCACACACGGCCCTGCCCAGCTCTGTTCCTGGGGCCAGCACTCGGCACCACAGCCAGCTCTGGGGAATGAGAGACAGCAAAGGGGCCCCTGGCATGAGGTGGACAGGGAAACACTGGGGAGCCCCCAGCTCCTGCCTTTCTCCTTAGTACATGGGCCAGAGAGGTGTCCTGGGATGTTGGAGAGGGGCCAGAGGAGCCACAGGAATGATCCGAGGCTGGAACAGCTCTGCTGGGAGGACAGGCTGAGAGAGCTGGGGTGTTCAGCCTGAAGAGAAGGCTCTGGGGAGAGCTCATTGCAGACTTTCTGTACTTAGAAGGGGCTGATAAGAAAGATGGGGATAGACGTTTTAGCAGGGCCTGTTGTGACAGGACAAGGGGTGATGGTTTTAAATTAGAAGAGGGGAGATTCAGGCCAGACACGAGGAAGAAATTTTTCACACTGGGGGTGGTGAGAGCCTGGCCCAGGTTCCCAGAGAGGTGGTGGATGAACCATCTCTGGAGACATCCCAGGCCAGGCTGGACGGGGCTCTGAGCAACCTGAGCTGCTGAAGATGTCCCTGCCCATGGCAGGAGTGGCACTGGGGGAGCTGGGAAGGTCCCTTCAACCCAAACTGTTCTGTGATTTCCCTTCAAACACAAGCAGAGAACTCCGCACCCCAGGCAGGGTCCAGGTTATCTACTGCTTTGTCACTGGTGGGCTCAGCGAGACACACCACCAGCTCTGTCCCCATGCTGTCCCACCATGTGTGTGTGGCACAGCCCCCTCCCCAGCCTCCCCTGGAAGCACCTTCATGGAAACAGCAGAGAAATGCTTGTCCCTGGGCACAAAGCCAGGCCAGGCACCCTGCAAATCCTCCTGGCCTTCTGTCAAAGCAAAAAGGGACTCACCCAAGGGCTCTGAGGGGAAACCGGAGAAGCAAGAAGGCGGCAGCAGCTGCAGCACTGCCTGCTGTGATTTCTGCCAACAACAAGGGGGTGACCCGGGTCATCTCCCTGGCTGCTCCTGCACTGCCGGGTCAAATCCCCTCTGCTAATTCCGAGTGCCTCTCCACAAAGCCGGGCTCTTGGCAAACACAGTTCCTGCCTTTCACAGAAGACCAAGACCTTCCTACAGCCCATTTGCCTGCGCTGTGCAGACCCACAGCCATTCCCTACACTGTGCTCCGTTCTGCACTATGAGGCTTTGCTCACAGCCCGAGCACCGAAAACTGCATACAGGGACTTGCAGGAGCTTTGCTATGTAAAAGAGAAGAGACAGCAGCAAACTTGGTGTCAGGAGATAATGGGGACCAGGCCTTTAGAGACACCAAGGACACCAACAGCGCTGGGCCTCCCATGGCCTTCAACACCCTTCTCTCCTCCCCATTCTATTTATGCTCTGGCAGAACTTGCAGCTCAACGTCTCCTCCTGTCACGTCCGTCAGCCCAGGAAAGCAAAGCAGCTGAGGGTTCAGCTGAGTCCCTTATGTTCTCACAAGGCTGGCACTCGGGACACTCTTGAGGACACGGCACTGAACAAAGAGGTCAGGGAGCAGGAGTGGGAGGGCTCCGGTCTCTGCAGTGGCTGATCCTCCCCGCACACACACGGCTCCCCGGCCAACCACACCTGTGGCCAGGTCCCTCTCCTGGGGCACCTGCTGTTGGACCCCAACGCAAAGAGCACTCCAGCTGTGGAAGCCCGCCCAGCACGTTTCAGTAACACGGGTGAAATTCTGCATGTGGATGCAGAGCCCTGGCTCCTTCTGCTTCTTTCCCAGGCAACACACATCTGTGTACAGGCACTTGATACCTGTGTGTGTATCACAGAATCATAGAATGTCTTGAGTTGGAAGGGACCCATAGGGATCAGCGAGTCCAACTCCTGTCCCCGCGTATGACAACTCCACAGTTCACACCTTTTACCATTCTATTACTCTGCATCCATATTAAGTTACTAATTGTGACGGGAACAGTAAATGACGTATGATGGTATATTTGGAGCCAATTAGAGGTTAGTTTTCAAGACAAAAGGACTGATTTTCTCAAACCTTCTATTTTTTCAATACAAGAGGTATAATTGTTCATTGGTCAGGCAGAGGTATGCTGGGTTTTGGCGTTTTCAAAGGATTTTCTCATTGTGAAAAAACAAATACCATGGCAACAAAATGTGGTGTGGTTTTTGGTTGGTTAGTTGTTTGTTTGTTTGTGTGTTTCAACTTAAGGCAATGTCATCCAAACTTCTACCACAGCTAAGAACTTGAGTTTTGTCAGGTCCTGGACCCACCTTCAATTCCTTCACAGCCTGATGCATCTGATGGCAGCAGCCCAAGCACAGTGATGCCCAGGGAGCACCCAGATGCCCACATCTCCTACATCCATGATTTCCCATCGGCTGCAGGCATGGGACAGCCCTGCACTGGGGTCTATCACCCGCCCCACAGCACGTATATTCTATATACAACTTATTTCTAGCCTGTCCTTACTGCTAGAGCCTTAAACCATTGTAATTAGCTTGGCCACAGCTCTGGAGAAATGCAGAGCCAGCCTAATGCCATGAAAACCACATTAAAAGCAGTGGTCAATAAATGTGTAGATGACAATGGCATGCTGGTATTCAGTGTGCTGCAAGAGGCAAGTCCTGCTCTGCTGAGCTGGCAACATGTGGACACCACACTGCTGGTGGAAGAGAAGGAAGAGAAAATTCTTTTCGCTAGTAGATGCTGTGCTAAAGTCAAAAGAAGAGCAAAGCAGGAACAGACAAGTGTGTGAAAAGAGCACTTTGAGACATTAGGCCTTGAAGGCTAAACACGGAGGAATTGTACGCATTTTTAAGACAAGACTGATGTTCATCCAACGTGGAGAGCAAGCTGAACCAGGAACACTTCCCATTTTTCAGTTATATGTGCTATGGTATTACAACTACTAACGAGCAAGTCCTGAGTATGTCACCTAAGTTCTCCATCTTCCCAGGACGAGAGGCCAATACTCAGCTGGGATATTTAAAGCACACTCACAGCCAAAGAGCAGGACAGCATATTAGGCCTGACATGGGCAGGAAGAACTGGAGACAATTCATAGAGTCTCACCTACATATGTGACCATTTGGCTGTGGTATGAATTACCCTAACAGAGTCTCTTTGCTTTCAGTAGAGCAAAGATCATCTCACACATTTTTCTCTGGGCAGATGCAGAGAAATCCTTAACATGTTACCCAGGAAAAGCCAGGTAGCTACTGCAACAACAATAAAAAAGGCCATTGCAGAGTTTTCTTCTGCTTGGAAGTAGGTTTGAGTTTAAATCAGTTTCTTGCCTCTAGGGCAGGCAGAAAGATTATATTTTGCACTGCTGACAATGCGGTCTGCTCTTGAGCACGGGCATGCACAAGGCACTGGAGGCTTATGGAGAGCAGCCGGTGTTGATCCTGGGGAGCAGAGTTTTGTAGGCTCCATGGTGGAGCTTATCCAGCAGCACAGAGCACTCAGGAGAACAAAGCCTGATGCAGAACAGTGAGAAAGATCACTTACCGGGATTTTGTTTGGATGCTGCTCTCGGATCTGCTGTACTTCTTTACAACGATCCGCTGGAAAGAAAGAAGTACAAAAACGATGTTAGAAACAAATGGCTGCGCTAGTTCAGGCAAAAACGAGGTAACGACCCTGCAAGCCACGAACTGACTCAGACGAACATTGCAAAAGAAATACAAATTCCGTCCAGGCCTTTTCTGAACGTTTCGCAGCAGTGAGATGGTCAGTGAGGCATCAGCTTACCTTCATGGCTTCCTACGACTGCAGCCATCCCCCAAGCCATAAAACCAGGCAACACACACAGACACCAAATCACTTTAATGAGCCATAAGGATTACAAAACTGTATTCCTAAATCCACCTTGAGCAAATGCAGCTCCCGACCATCAGTGCTGGGCGGCAGCACAGATTGAGGGTCCCAGCCCTGGAAGTCCTTTGTGTCTCCTGGCCGCCTCCCAGAGATGATCCTCCAGCTGGCACTGGGTTCCAGCCATTTCCTTCTGCCTGCCGTGCGCTTCCAAGCACCACCTGGCACGGAGCCTCAGTCCAAAACCAACCCACCTTGCCAAGGAGGACTCGCTCACTGCCACAGATCTGCAGAGTAGCTACAACAGCTGCTGGCCTGACATATTTCTAGAGCTGTTGTAGAAACAGGGAGAAATCTCCCAGATGAGGAAAGGCTGAGGGAGCTGGGGCTCTTGAGCCTGGAGGAGACTGAGGGGTGACCTCATTGATGGGGATCAATATGGAAAGGGGCAGTGTCAGGAGGATNATTCTGTGATTCTGTAACAGAGCCATGATTCTGAACAAACCACCCTGAGCTTCACGTGGAGCCAACAGATGGTGATAGCATCAACATCACTGGAGCCACAGAGCGTTTAACGCCCTCAACTACCCTAAGTGTGATGGACCACAGAGGCAGCTCCCACACTTTAAGACCTGCCACGTGCCCAGGACCTGGTTGCTCTGGTCAGGTGGGTCAGGGCTTTTGCAGCCATTTCTCATCTCAGCGGACCCTGCAGGAGGGGCCTGATCTGCAGGTGACCACAATGCAATGGCAGGAGGTGCTGATTTGCTCTGGGGGATCCCTTCAGCTGCTGAGTGTGATTGCAACCACAAGCACCTGAAGCCCTGCACTGCTGCTCCTGTCCAGTTCAGGCACTTCATCCAGGATGGCAGTTGGGAGCAACCCCACCTAAGCTGCTCAGGAGCCTGAAGATTCACGCAGAAATCTCCACGACATCTGACGCTCTGAGAAGGAGCACACTCAATCCCATCCTAGACCTGGAGATTCAACCAAGCAGGTTTGGGAATCAGGAGAAGCCATCCCGCACCAAACCCTGCACGAGAGTCACTTCTGTGCACACAATAGCTCAGGCGCTGGAGATCTCCTGCATGAAATAGGGGATGGTCACCCACACCCTGCTCAGCCTGCAGTGAGAGCTGGAGGTTGATCCCGTGTCTCGTGAAAGCACCCTCAACACCACACAGCAAGGAATTTATACACCACCTTTAATTTAATGGATATGTAGCCTAACCTAAGTCAGAGGAATAAAGAGAAACCATTAAAGGGCACTTCAGAGACGCTTTCAGAGATGCCAGCCTAGCACCAAGCACAGACAGGTAACGCTCCCTCCACCCTTTCGCTTGCAGTGGCTGCACGGTCACATTTCATACACAACACGTCTGATTTTACAAGCCTTGTTCTCCTGCAACTCTCCCAAATTATAGCTGTGCTAACCGAGCTTGAGACTTGCCTCCGTTTTGCAGCACCTGGCTGTAGTTAATCCTTAGCCTATATGTAAAGTGAACCAGAACTGTTTACACAACCCCGTCTGTACCTACATATTTTTTTCTCTGGCCCCTCCTCGCTACAAGGAGAAGCAAAACCTGATTTCGGCATTTCAAGGACTCCAAGCAGGAGGGGATGAGGGGGCTACAGCCAGCTGCTGGTTTGAGGGAGCTGAGCAAAGAGCAGCGAAGCGCACACAGAGGGAACAGCACCGGCCCTGCTCCCATGTGCGGACACTGCACACCCACCACGGGGCACCGGCTTCTCCCCAGCGCCGGGATGGGAGAGCTCCAGAGAGCAGCAAGATAAAAACCACACACTTTTAATCGGTTATTCCCCGCAAAAATTCACTGCTTGGGCCTACTGAATGACGGGAGTATTTTTGTAGCATTGCATATGCCAGGAAAATTGCCTATTTTTCCTCCAAGTGCTGTTTCAGCTGTTAGGTACCAAAAGCAAAGCTTGCAAATTAGCCCAAACACCAGAATGTCAGCTGTTTTCTTGAGGTCCCTCCAAAAGATATGGGCACACAATGTATCCCATGGCAATGCAGGATGAAATCATTGTGACAGTCAAGGAGAACAGTAGAAAATGTTAAGCCAGATTTCCCAAGCATTAACCTTTTTTACCAGCAGTGCCCAGGAACCCTGGCTACGGGAGACGGGTCTGTGCTGGGCACTGTGCGGATACAGGACGAGAGAAGAGGCCTTAAAAGAGCTTAATCAGACAAAATACACAGATGGTGGAACAGAAGGAAAACACATGGCAAATTCTCCAACAGTGCAGTTGCATAAGGGACAGCATTTTCCAGGAGATGCTAAACAAGCACTGGTCAGGCACCGGTGCTGCCCTGGGGCAGCACACGGACTCTACGACCAGTCCTGCAGCCTGTGACCAACAGGAACGCTGTCAAGAAAACACAACGAAGGAAAAACACCACCTGGAAGCGTCATCAACGTGCTACCAGGTCAGCAGCTCCTGAGCTGAGGAAGAGCTGTGTGTGGGAAGCAAAGCGGAGAGTAGAAACTCAGCCAGGAGCTGCTGCCGCTCCCTGCGGTCCCTGTGCCAGGGCTCCGGGTGCAGCTGCCCATGGCACCAAGGGCACCACAGCCCAGTGACAGGGACAGAACCCAGGGAATGGCAGAAGCTGTGCAGGGAGGGTCAGTGGGACATTCAGAAAAGGTTCTGCACCCAGAGGTGTGGACACTGGAACAGGCTCCACAGGGAGGGGTCACGGCCCAACCTGACCGTGTTCAACAAGAGACTGGACAAGGGCCTCAGACACACGGGGTGACCTGTGGGGTTGGCAGTGCAGGGACAGCAGTTGGACTCCGTGAGCCTTGGGGGTCCCTTCCAGCTCAGGACACTCTATGATTCTATGGTCAGAACCAGGGAAGAGGGTCAGTAGAACGCTGCCCTCTCTCCAAGAGGTTTTCTGCAAGGAGAGAAGGAATTGGATGGTTTGAAATCAGGATATGTCTGGGATGAGCTGGCAACAGCTGAAAACATGGGCAAGTTATGCAGGTCATTCCAGATGAACATCAATAAATATTTTTGTAACATCACACCACCCTGAGGCCAGACACCTGTAACCATCAGGACGCACAGCCCTGTGTATGTGTCACGGCTCACACAACAGCTGACCCGTCCCAGCCCGGTGCCAGAGAGCTCCTTCTCGGGCCAGTGACACTGCGGGAGCAGCAAGGACAGAGCCCCACAGCAGGACAGAGCCCCACAGCAGGACGGATCTGGCAAAGCCAGACGTGCCCAAGAAAAACCATCCTCACTGTCAATAAAGGGTTCTTGCCCCAGCTTACACAGGGCAGCAGCGTCACAGGAATGTGACAGCGATTCTGACCATTAGTCATATTTTACTTCCGTCTGCAAAACTGGGGGGCTCCAGACAGGATGAATGACTCAGGTCCAAAACGACACTGTTTTGAACTTATTGCCTGATAGAAAGCGTGGTGTACGTAGAGCTTGATGCTCCGCTGTCGCAGGAAGGTGTTAGCAATGTGAAGGTGGAGCAGGTGACGAGCTGTCTGCACGACTGTCCATGTCGTTGTCACCGCTTCACTACGGGATGCGCAGTGTCTGGAAGGATTCCTGAACGCCTGGCTCCTGGAGCCCCGTGACTGCAGAGGGACCTCACCATTCTTCTGCATTTGCATAAGTTCCCAATTTTCCTGGCTCCAGAGTACAGCTTGAAAATGGATTTTAAAAGGAAGGAACCACCTTATATTTTTGGGGGTTTTTTTAGCAGTTTCAAAATGGAACTGAATATGATTTAAAGCCTGGCTCCAGGAATGAGCAGTTGCATCTGGCAAACGCAGGATAAGCGCTCAGCTCATGACTACGCAGAGCCACACAACAACTGTGAAGTCTAAATTCGTGTCAAGACACTTGTTCTCTGGTTGCACGTACCGTGTCAGCCCTGCCGTGGGCCAAGCAGGATGAGCACCGGACCTCCATCATTCAAAGAACTTAAAACATGCCTTCCAAATCCCTCCAGCTCCCGAGCACAGCGGGCAAATGGGCAACACCTTCCGTGCCACGTCTGGATGGCATACTGAGTATTCACATCAGCGGTCCAGATAAGGAACTGTTTTTTTTGCTCAATGTTTAATCGCAGTTTCACTAGCCTTGGAGAAAGAACAGCAAGTTCCCTGCGTGTGAGACTGTCCTCGGCCAGGGCTTCCCTCTGGCTTCTGTTTGACCTTTTCTTCCGTTTCGACATCTTCACATTTATGAGCCTCCAGGACAGCAGGAACGCGCTCAGATTTCTCAGAACTACTCAGGACACTTCGAATTGCTCAAACCAAGAACTGGCGCCCCTGACAGAACTGTATTTTCACGCAGAACAGCACACACGTGCACACACAGAGACCTTGCACAGCCCGGGTCATTGCTATTTGTGCACAAACACGCCTGGACATGCACGGATTTGCAGGGCCTGTTTGGGGAGACGCGCCAGACACAGGAGTCTTGAATTTATTCCTTCGTTTTCTCTCACAGCCTCTTTCCAAACCTCCTTCTAAAGACAAAAGGCACCAAACAACTGCATGAGCACAGCGTCGGGGCGTTCGCACAGCGCAGAACGTCACCCGAGCAGGGTGACACCCAGAAATCCTGAGTGACTCTCCTGGCCACGATCCCCCCCCAGACTGACCACGGAACCCAGAGCCAAGGGAGGTGACTGGGCTGTCACTCGATGACTGAGGGTCAGGACCAGTCATACAGCTCCCAAATTGAGCCATCTCCACCCTTCTGGCTCGGGGGGATATCTCCAGTTTTTATAGTGAAGAAAGTACTAAGTACCAAACAAAGGACATAGAGGTTTTATTGTTCCTGGCTGCCAGTGGGAAGCTTTTGTTCTATAAAAGAATAATAACAAAAAATTCAGTATCTGTGGTCTACATGTCTAGCTGGCACTTGTTCTGGATGTTTGTTTAGTTCTTCTTGTACCAATATTTTCTTCAATGCTGATAATTAACCCCACATCAAATCATGTCACAGAATGTCCTCACTAATTAATACAACTAGACACGGGCAGCTAAGCATCAATTTGCAGCCACAGCCTCATTTCAAGGAGTCCCAGTTCTTAAAGTACGACTGCCGGAGAACAAATACCCCAAGCACACAGTATGTGGACAAGCTGACAAATGAACAAACCTCAGATCAAGACCAAGATGCTTTTCCAAGCCACCAATAAACAAAACCGTTATGACAAGCACAGGGTTGCGTGCGAGACAGACAACTCATCCCCCTGTTGATCTTCCAACGGGTACGAGCATGGCTGCCTGACGCCAGACGAGGCCCTGGAGAAGGCAACGCTTCACTTTTCCCCAGAGCCAGGAGAGGGAATCCGGCTCCACACACAAAGCCTGACGCCTCTTGGCAGCCGTGCGAGTTCAAAACAACCACTTCAACAACAGAGGGAGGCGTGAGCGCTGCCCAATGTTCCGAAGGACTCGTGCTCTTTACGGGAAGCGCATCGGTGTCATCAGGCTGCCGAGACAGCCAGGACGCGCTGTTCCTTTGACAGCGAGCGCAGCTTTGTTCTGGGAATTGTTTTGGACCCCTGCAATGATCTGATCCGCAGAAGGAAGCCGCCTCCGTCCACAGTCAGGTTCAGCACATGGAAGCAGAGGGTTCTGCACCCAGACCGAAGATGCTGAGCTGCAGATGTGCCAAGGATGGAGCGGGTCACAGTGTCCCCCTCTCAGCACTAATGGCACAGCAGATGACAGGAGAAGTCAGCACAGGTGCCTTCAGCACACCTTGGCTCAAAGCCCAGGCGTTTCCCAGCCAGTCCCTTTTTCAAATCCTGAACAACGACGAATAGAAGTCCAGAAATTTTATTCAGGATAGGCCCAAGACAAGGCAGATGAAGAAGCGGAAGAAATTCATGGAAAAACAAATCTCAGAAATACAAGCAGGGGGAAAACATGCATGAAGGAAAGCAGAACCTCCAGCAAGGGCTGGCAGACCAGACCTAATCAAGCCACTCGCCGTGAAACTGGAGCCTGGGTGCCTTTAGTAAAGCGTCATATTCCTGACTCTGCCTTTTCTCTGTTTTTTTGGAACCGTTCCACTTCTATAAAGTTTTGAAGCCCTATAAATTAATCTATTCTGAGAGTACAGTGTCACTGGCGATGTTTTCCATCAGCCCTCTCTAACTGCATTGTAAACAATCGCTTCCTGCTCCTGTTGTGTAATGATTTGAAGACAAAAACAAGCTGTATTTACTTTCTCCAACCGAGCGATTCCAGCCCTGACCCAAAGCAAGTGTGTGGGCTGCCAGGCCGCCTCCTCCTCCTCCTCCTCCTCCTCCCTCCGCTGAGCTCTGCGGACCAGTCAGCTGAGAGAGCGAAAGGGCAGAGGAAAGTACACAGAAACAGGAGCCCCAAGCCCCCTCACCCCCCTTCCCTCCTGGGCTATTTTAATCCTGCATTCTTCCAACTACTCCAAGCTGCGGATTTTTGTTTTCCTTCTGGCTCATAAAAAGTCTGAGCAATGCGCAAAGGCAAACGACTCCTCCTGACCATAATAAGCTGATTCTCACCAGTTCAGCAGTAGGTAGTTACTAAGGGTTTAATTTGGGACTTTACTGCTTTCAACACGCAGCTTATGAGAACACAGCAGGGTCCCAAGCAAGTATTCCAGGGCACTCAGACTTCATTTTATTCCTGTTTGTGCAAGTCCACTTGGCTCGGTCGCTGTGGCACGAGCAGGGTGGGTAAGCTTTCAAGGCCGGAAGGGCTGTGCCAATAAATTACCAAATATTTACAGTTTCCAAGAGAGCGGCAAGGGGTGGGATCAGCAGTTCAGTAGGAAAAAGCTCCAATTTTAAAACTCACATAGGAAACACGCCCTCACCTGCCTTTGGACAGTATATGACACAAAATGAGCCTTTGTTTGGCATGAATACACTGATTTCAGCATTATTCAGGCAGTAAGGCTCAACCAATGACTTCTTTGGGGTGCAGCCTGCCAGAAACATGCACCTCTCCCAATGCCGGCTGGCAAAGGTCAAGAGAAACAGCAGCCGATGTTTTGTCTGATCCCACTATCAGCTCTGGCAATCAAATCCGGTACCTCCTCTGGTGACATCCTTTCTCATTGGAATTTTCCCACCACGTACATTTAACAAAGGGATGGCATGATGCGATCATTAACTCTTCTAGTTCTCAAGAACAATTAGAGAGGGCGTATCAAATCCTCGGAACAACCACCACTAACGAGATGGGGAGCACGGGAGGTAATTTTTGAAGAGGTCACTGCGCTCTGACAGTCAAAAGTGCAAAGACTGGAGCCAGGGCAAGAGCGAAACACGAACATTTACTCCCGAGGCCCCACAGCCACCACCCCACCCCAGTCACCCGGGGGGATCCACCGGCCGTGACCCCGCGGGCGGTGGCTCAGCAAACACCGCCTGTGTTCGACCCCCGCTCACGTCTGTTATCGTGGCTTTAGAGAAGACGGAGGCGCGCTGGGGAGCGCTGTCCCCTGCCCAGGGCACCGGCGGCGGCCGATGGCGAGCGCATCTATAAATATTCGGGCGAAGGGCGGCGCGCCCCGCGGTGGGGAGGTGCGGGATTCGCGTGCCGGGGACACAAAGCGGCCGCGGGGCTCCCGCACACGGCGGGGGAGGCTCCAACGGCCCCGGACCGGCCGGGCACGGCCCGTTCTCCGGCTCCCGCTCCCCGCGGGGCCGCTGTCCCGGGATGACATCACCGCTGCCCCGCTGCCCCCGAGCCCCCCCCCGCGGCCCGGCGGACACCGACAGCGGCCGAGGCCCCGCCCGCCCCGCGGCGGGTGGCCTGGAAGTCAGGGGGACGCGGGGCCCTGGCTCACCGAAGGTGCGGCGCTNCGGGTGGCGGCGCGGCCTGAGCTGCGGCTGCGGCGGAGCGGCGCGGTGACGTCACCGCGGCACGCCCGGAGGGGGCGGGGCTTTGGGCTGCCCCGCCCAGAGCCGGGGGGAGCGGCGGGGGCGGAGTGAAAGGAGGAAATGAACTGAACAACGGAGTCAATTGTGCTGTGGATCACACGCAGAACCACAGAATGTCAGGGATTGGAAGGGACCTCGAAAGCTCATCCAGTCCAATCCCCCCGCCGGAGCAGGAACACCCAGATGAGGTTGCCCAGAGAGGTGGTGGATGCCCCATCCCTGGAGACATCCCAGGCCAGGCTGGACGGGGCTCTGAGCAACCTGAGCTGGTGAAGATGTCCCTGTCCTGGCAGGGGGAGCAATGGTGCAGCTGAGAACGTCCCTTCCACCCAAACCATCTGTGATTCTATGATCTTCAAGTGAAACCGCTGGCTCCCGTCAGCAATCGCTGGTGGTGGGGGGACGAGCCCCGTGGGGGCGGCTGCCGAGAGCGGTCGGACCACGGGGGATCTGTCAGCTCCAGCTGTCAGCAAACCTGGACATAAACCAACCTCACCCAGATAATCAGATATTTGCAATTCCCACCCATCATTTCCCAACTAACGAGGCTGTTGTTTTCCTTGCTGCATCCAGAGCCACATCTGTGCTGAATATTTTAAAGACCGCAGCACAACTACAAATAGGGCAGGCTATTCCTGGAGCTACCGTGAATGAACCGAAACATAACTGCAAACAGGATGTCAGCGCTTCACAAAGAGCCATGTTTAATATCCCTCCTCGATGCACGCCACAATAAAAACTGCATTCTGTGAAGCAGTGGCTCATTGTTTACATCGACACACAAGTGAACACAAAATGTTACGGGATTAAGCGCAACCTTGGTAAAAAAAGACATGAAAGATGCATCTATTAAAAAATTCTCCAATTATTGAAAGTGTCACCAATAAAAAGAAAAATATATCTAACTATAATTGAACATTTTTTTTCCTTATAGAATTTATCCAAGAAAGGAAACAACTACTTTCATGGCTAACATCATGGATTTTCCTGGACAGTAGCAGCAGTTCATTAAACACATACTGGTAAGGAAGTGTGAATTCTTCAGATTCACTTTTATAATTAAGATACAGGTAGAGACATTAATCTCTGATATAGGTCATTTTAATCAGAAAACACGTAAGGGAAAGCAGTAGTGTTGAATTAGATATGGCAAGCAGATCAGCTTTACAGACTGCCTCCTCAGGCAAAGGATCTTTTATTGCTATTGTTACAAAGCATTAACCCCTTTTTGATGAGAAGCATGAGGAACTCTTTCCAATTTAGTGATTTGACCCCTGATTTTATCTATGCGGACATCATTGCAGGACTGGGGCTGTGACCCCATAGAAGATGATTCATACACCCCGAGTGGGAGAAAAGACACTGGTTCATGGAAGCTCCAGAGCTTCTCAGCATATTAATGTACTTAAAAATGGGACACGGATCAAGGAAGTTTTACTTCTAATGCAGCAGAGAATTATTTATACACTTCAGCACTCAGCTTTCCTGAAAAATCACGCATGCACTAATACCTCTCTGGCTTGTCCGTACTGATGTGATTGGCAAAGTGTCTTATTTAAAGAGATGCACTTCAGATCCAAAAGACCCTCTATCAGTCAAAGATTTAACGAGGATAGAAGGAACCAGCTGTATCAACCCAACACCAGCAAGTTCTCCCAACATCACCTGGGATCAACAACAAGCTTTCTGCGTGCCATTATTCCTGGGGTAAACACCCCGATAATGAGCACCCTGGATGCTTGTGAAACCGCATTAGTGGAGGGGAATCTCCCCGAAGGAATCCTGTCCTGCTGGTAGAGAAGCGTATTTTTGTCAGCAGACGTCGTGTCGATGCTCAGTTCTGAGACAGGTTTGTTGGAGCTCGCTGCCCCACACGGTGCGGCTGCCGCGGCCGCTCCTGCACGTCCCGCTGGCTCCAGGAGCTGCTCTGACTCTGTGTGCTGGTTTGACTGAAATGGGTTAATTTTCTCCCTGCAGTTAGAAACCTTTCTTTTCCATAGCTAGCACGCTCATTATTTGCACTTAGTTTGAGAACAAGCAGATAACAGCCCAGCACAGAGTTAATGTTTTTGCTTGCTCTGGTCTGAGAGCCAAGGACACTCTGAGCGCTCTGCCAAGAGATGGGGCAGAGCTTAACTGACATCCGGATTGATCAATAACAGTATTCCATCCCATCAGCGTCATGCTTCGTGTATAAAGAGTCAGGGCCTTCTGGTTGTTGTGTGCTCTTCTGTTTTCTTGCTATCGAGCCGGGGGAGTTCAGTCAGGACTTTTAGCTTGGCCTTTTGCCACCCTGCAGAGGCCTCTGGGCTTTTCTGCCTTTTTCCTCTCTTTTCTCTCTCTGGGATCGGTTTTAGGACCAGGTGTGGCTTGCTGGGACTGGCTACTCAGTTGTGGATGGAGTTCATTTGGAATTGCCTTGAGTATCCTTTATTTTATATTCTATTTCTATTTTATACATATATTTACTAGTAGTGTATTAGTATTTAGTTAATTTATTAAACTGTTTATCTCAATCCAAGTTTCTCCCTTCTTCCTTTTGATTCTCTCCCCTGTTGTGGGGGGTGAGTGAGCGGCTACCATGGTTGCATTGCTACCTGGGGTTAAAGCACGACCCTCTGACAGCGTAAGGCCGGCCCGTAGCGGTGTAACCACTTTCACCTCCTATAGATGTAGCTATACATAATGAAAGTGTCAGGATAAGCTCAAGCATAAACATCCCGTACGTGATGACGAACGCTGCACAATGGGAGCTCGGCCCTTGCAGGCAGAGCTGCTCGGGAGGGCACTGGAACAAACGCAACCTGGAGCAGCTTAAAAGAGCTGCTCTAAGGTGCACAGAAAATGTGTTTCCACCAGCCTGGCTTTTGCAGTATTAATCCGTTATCACCTCCGTTCCTCTGCCAGGGCCTCATCTTGGCACAGAGGCGGCACAAGAGCCCCAGGTGGGGTTGGTGACAGCTGAGCCAAACCTCAGGCTGCCCTTGGTTAGCTCGTTAATGCAGTGGGGTTTGTTTTCCAAGGCGCGGATGGCAGAGCGTGCTGTTCAGACCCTCCCGTGATACCTGGCTGTGCCTCCTGGCTGGAAAGGAGGCCATGATGCTTATTTTTTGATTCTTTCTCACTTTGACAATAATTTTACCGTATGAAATGACCAGGCCCAAACTCAGCAAACACAGGACAGGAAGCAGAACTGCATCCCATCTCTTCCTTGACCCTCTTTGAAGTAATTTAGAAGTGAAAGCCTCCCCTAACTTGCATACAGAGGAATTGCCTCTGGTCAGATCACTGCGACTCTGATGCTGCTGATCCAAATAAGACATTTTTTTCCTCCATGCTAAATGGCAGTTGTTGTTCTTCAGCTTCATACACCTTTCCCTCTTTCTTCTAAAAAGAAAAAAAAAAAAAGAATTAAATTGAATTAGCTTTGAATGCTAGTGTGTAAAGGTAGCACTGGCACGTAAGCAAGGCCCTGCCCTGACGGACTTGAAAAGCTCCTGCAGACTCCAAAATCAACTTCTTCAAGACCCCTTTATTCAAATTGCTGAGTATATTTCAAGTCAGACTGCAAACAGAAATCCCCTCAAAAAAACCAAACCAAACACCGTGAACCAACCTCCTCCAACACCCCAATCAATCAGCACACAGCAGGAACTCAGTCATTTCACTGCAAGTTTACGGTCTAAACACAATGTAGAAAAGGGGCACGATCTTTATTTTGCATTAGGGTTACTTACTACAGCTTGTTTAAAAAAAACCACCTCAACACTTGGTCTCAAACCCAGACACCACACAAAACCACTGGTGGGGCAGCTGCCCTTAAAGAAGCCTCCAGAAGAATGCAGGACACTAAAAATCTTCACTGTTCAAAGAGTAACGCTGCCACCCACCAGGGACACCCAAAGTGCAGAAGCAGGTCACAACCTCCAAGAAACATCTCCCTGGTTATGAACAACAAAAGATAAACAGAGGTACCTGAAGTCACTTCTTTCTCCTGCCTTGCTTCACTATTCAGTTGTTACCCAGACTTCAGCTTGCTGGAGATCGTTTTTTGGAGACAGTATTCAATGATGACGGATCACACACATCATATAAGCTGCTGTGCGTCGGGACCGCTCCACATGCAGAGCATTTCAGCCCCTACATGTTTGATGGCATGGCTTCAACCCAGATTCAATAATAAAAATAATCCATGCTCTGAGAGTTATCTGTCAGTTTTCTGCAGCCAGGGAGTGGATGTTTCTGTCAGTCTCTTCTTGGCACAGAACATGATCCCAGGGCGATGTCAATGTAGTCTGGTCAAACACGTGCTGATGTGAGAAACGGTTCATGAACACTAAGAGCTGACACAAGTCATGATGACAGCAGAGATACATCCAAAATGGTGTAAAGCACCCTCAGCAGGTGCTGCAGGACTGACCACAGGTCTCAAAAAGCATTTCTGACCTTCCCATTCATACACGCTACCTCAAAAAATTAGACAGTCTATAAATTAATGCCCGAGTCTGAAAGCGCACAGAAAGCAAACGCTGAACATACCGGTGGTCTCAGCTGTTTGAGTCACCTCATATCCACCCCAGCACCTTGTGCGCTGAAATCCAGAAAGCGTCCGAGTCAACACCCACATTTTTATTTTTTTTTCCAAAGCTGCACTGCAGGCAGTTGAGTTGCCTGGGACACCCTGAGAGCAGCCAGAAATTCTTACCGTGTTCCTCAGTGTGGACAGCAGCACATGTTCCAACTATGGTTTGTAATTCTGGCAGAGCAGGGCGAAACACGGGCGATACACTTCTGCTGACAGAGATACGCGAGTCAGGAGCGATCCTTCACCAGCACAACAAACGTCATCCCCTAATAAAACTGCAGTTACTCGGTCAAGGTTCTTCCTCTGATTGTACAGAACGTTTTGGGCCTGGAGGCTGCACCTCTTTGCTCAGATGCACTTTGGGAGAAATCCCTTTTTGGACAGGTGAGCACTGATAGTTTAGTAGAAATGTACTGTGTAGATAGCAATGTATTGTGTAACTCGATTGCAGTTAGGAATGTATGCAATGTGATCAGCTTAACCAACAGAAATAGGGGCTTCATGAGGAACTTAAAGAAGACCACCCATCCCAGCCTTAACTGCATCCTGTTGTGAAGCAAACTAAGCAAAAAAGCACGACAAGGAGTCACGTATGAAACAGTTTCCAGGCCAAAGAGCAAGGGTTTATCAAAGTTCGTCAAGAGGAAGACTATGTACTTCAGCCCGAAGACCCCAATAGATGATCACCAGGAAGCTGTGCGCACACGTGACAAGGGGTGGAGATATTAAAATGATTTGGGGGAACTAATTGCAATATTACTGCCCATTCTAAGAAATAGCATGAGTATGTATGAACTAACTGGCATAAAACAACAAGCTTTGGGCAAAACGGTGTGCAAGCTTTGGGAGCGATCCCCTTGCACCCTAATGCTGGAATAAACATACCTGCTTTATAACTCATCTCGAGTTGCAGCTTATTCCGCACGTCAACACTTGGGTCACAACTGGCTCCACCGCCCCATGGGACGGAGGAGGCTGGAGGAGCCGGTGCTCCCATCGCGCTGCAGCGGTGGCTGCGCCGAGCTGCCCGAGCGCACAAAGGCAGCGCAGGACAAGGCACGGCATTGCTGAACCTGGCCCGGGACCACCCGCACGTCACTAAGACTCTTCAGGACAAGGCAGAGTCGTGGCTGTCACACCAGTGACAAACATCTTCAACGCAGATGTTCTGCACAAATTCTTGGGCTCTGCGTGTGATTATGAGGCTCTACAAAGGCTACAAAAATAAGCCCTTTATTATTCTGGCGGAACCAGATGACCTTCTGTCCTTAATGGCCATGGATAAAAAATTACTAAAGGAAGACACCAGATAAAACCGGATACTGGACTGTGATATTACGAGCGCTCCAACAGGCAGCTGATGGCCTTGCCTTGCCACAACGTTTCTGTCTAAAACAAAAAAGAGGTGGTAGGAAAATACATGATTATGCGTCTATTGCACATGCACTTAGACTAAAACCTTGTGTAGAGAAAGCAACAGATTAGTAAAAATAGTCTTAAGAAAGTTCTGTTTTTTGAAGAAAATCTCAATCAATCACGAGAATAATTAAAAACTTCAGAAGGAAAACACATAAGGCAAAAACAGTTACTGGTGACACTTTTTAATTTGATATGGCCAGACTCTTTCAAAGGAACTTGTAAAACCAACAGAATAAGACAGAACTAGAGGATAGACAAGTTTCATATTTACAAAAGTAATAGTGTAAAAGTAATTCAAAAGTAATAGTGTAAAAGCATGTTTCAAATAGTGCTGACAGAAGCATGGAAACATACAAAGCATCATCCGTTTTAGAACATTATTATAGTTTTATTATATTATCTTTTTAACTATTAAAAGAATGTTGATTTTTTTTACTGCCTGATTCTAATTCACCATCTCATCCTCAAAACTTGTGATACAAAAAAAAGCCACTTTTTCTGCTTGTAAACAACAAAAACACCTGCTTTTGTTTTTCCAGATATTACTGAAGTGACACAGCAGAGTTAACACTAATGCTCTATTCATTACCATTAAATTAAAAAAAAAAAACAGTTGAGCAAAGGGAAAAAAATAGACCGAGTCGGTGAATCATTCAGTTGGATTCTGGATGACAATCAGGAAGTAGTCCTTATCTGGAGAAAAACAAAACAAATCATTCTTTTATTGCTGATATTTGTTCACAGCAGCAGTAAATGTCAACATTTTTTCATATCTTGTTGATACACTGGGAACAACAGAGTCCTGACACCCATTCTCAATGAGCAAAACAGGCTTGGCATCTCAGATCACTTATGTTTATGAGTCTTACTGAGAAAAAGTCTCAGCTTTAGAAACTCTATGCTCCCAAACCAATTGAATTTAGCTCAGTTTGTGCCTAGGAAATAACAGCAACCGGCACATGCAATAATGGAATCACAATAGGCGGTGCAAGCCAGCGACTGCCCTTATGCGCTGGGCAGACCGCGATGCTGTGGCGGCTGGAGTTGCATTTTTCTGCAGCAATGCTCGTTCCTCTCTTTTCATGCCTCGAATGGAAATCAGAAGCTGCCTCAGCATCAACCCCAGAGCCTGGCTTAAGATCTGCCTGGACCAGCCCCCAAGGAGAGGTTTATTGCAGCTGCCATCCCCTCCTGCAGCACAACCCCACCGCGGAGCAGCACGAAGGAACAAAGCTGAGCTCCTGCTCCGTGAGCGACCTGCGCTCATCTCGCTGCTTCCCAGCGCATAACTGGGTGAAATGAGGATGTTTCCTGAAAAGATGGTTGCTGCTGCTACATTCTACAACTCATGATTCCAGCTACAATATGCTCTATTACTTTTCTCTGAACTAGAAAAATCTATTAGACTGTTTTGCTTTATCACTTAGTCTGCAGTGCAGAACTGAAACTGCTCTCAAAACACATTCCTTTCCACCTCTTGTGGTTTTATACTGAGAGCACAAAACACGAGAGGCTGCAACACACTCTCAAACACTATTTAACACTTTCTACTTCAATCAACATGAAATGAGGGAAGTGATTTCTCACATTCAAAGATGAAAAAAGCAAATTTAGGTCAATGATAAAAGCTTTCGATTCAGAAGAAAGCAAAACAGCTTCTTGGAAGGGATTATACAATATGAATAAAAGCAGCAGGCAGAACATTCCTCTCAGGCTGACAGTGTCAACCACAGGAGAAAAGAATTCCGCTGGATTCCCTGATACCTGCTTTACCCCACTCGCTTTTACCTGGTGCAACCATGATTTCGTTTTTCTTGGAGCGGATCCGCAGGAACGTGAGGTCATTCTGGGGATCGATGTCCCGCACGGTGCTCCGCGCCTTCATGATGAAGCTGTGCATGAGGCCCGCGTACTGAATCGTCGTGGAGTTGTCCATAGTGCTTTTGATAGGAATACCTGCAAAACGGGACAGCAAGGGTCAGAGACAAAACTGCAGAACTAACTGTGCCTTGGGCAGCACCAGGTCCAACTGGGGCGGCTGTTTAACCTCAGCAGGTGTTCTCACTGCACTGTGGATTCTTTTTAAAGGTTTAAACGAAGAACACAAACAGAAATACGATGTGGAAAGGCTAAGATCTGGAACCGCAGGAGTAGGCGAGAAGAACTGTTTACCTCTAGTAGCATCAGTGCTTTACTTTTGCTTTTTCATTTAACTGTTTACTTATGAAATTTATAAACTGAAATAAATAACGACAAAAATATCTGGGATAGAAAGAGGAAATTCCAATGTTTCAATGGTTTTCTCCTGACTAGGGACAGCTTTTCCTTTCAGAAAGGCTCCTGAACATCACAGCTGGGCTGGGATCGGTGCCAATTACCGAGAACATTGGCTGCTGCATCACACAGGTACAAGGCCTGTATCTAGTGGAGTCCCTCAGGGGTCGGTACTGGGACCAGTCCTATTCAATATATTCATCAATGACTTGGATGAGGGAATAGAGTGACTGTCAGCAAGTTTGCTGGTGAGACCAAACTGGGAGCAGTGGCTGGCACTGGAGGCTGTGCTGCCATCAGAGACCTGGACAGGCTGGAGAGTTGGGCGGGGAGAAACTTAATGAAATATAA
>VWYH01000791.1:360303-451553 GCA_013399365.1 Pampusana beccarii | reverse complement strand
GGAGGTTCCACTGAAATATGAGAAGAAACTTCTTCCTGGTGAGGGTGCCAGAGCCTGGCCCAGGCTGCCCAGGGAGGTTGTGGAGTCTCCTTCTGTGCAGCCATTCAAACCCGCCTGGACACCTTCTGTGTAACCTCAGCTGGGTGTTCCTGCTCCGGGGGATTGGACTGGATGAGCTTTCGAGGTCCCTTCCAACCCCTGACATTCTGTGAAGGTGGAGGCTCCAAGGTTCAGCTGCAGGAGCTGACACTGTCCTGTGAGGTCCCTGGTTCAGCTCCTGCGCCCAAGAGGGCAGAGACACCTACACACTTTGGCCAGAGCTTTCCCTCCCTTATACTTCTGCCACCCATTAGACATGTTATCCCACAAAAAGGCAGCCAAAATTCAGCTCATGTGTCTGAATAATGCAGCAGCCAACTGCCAACTACTGGCACGGCAGAAAAACTGCTGCAGGTGTTTGTTCAAAGCAGCGCAGCTCCAGCCTGGAGAACATGATCCATTATTCACCATCACGAAAAAGCAGCAAGCAGGAACACAAGCTGCATACAAGTGCACAAGGATCTGATCTTCAATATATTAATATACAGCTACTGTCTGTCATCTTTTCTAAGGGTTATTTCTAGGATATATTCAATTTAAAAAGATAATGACACCATTTTAAGAAGCTGGGCTGCTCCCAGTGTATGTAGAGGGCTCTGAACAAGTCTGTTCTGTTGGGCCCTTCACTGAGTCCAAAAAGAGACAACCAGCTTACAACTAACATGAATCACAGGATGGCTGGGGTTGGAAGGGACCTCTGGAGACCATCGAGTCCAAGAGGCCAAGACAGCAGCGCTCTGAACATGCACAGCAGCAACATTTCAGATGTCATGAGAGCTTTTAGCACTACTGATGAAGGCTTTGACCAAACACAGCCTCAAACACTGGCATAACTCAAGTATTTCTAAGTTTTTGCAATTTACCTTCATTTATTTATTTCCTAAAACATTAAAATGAGCTTGCAGAAAAGCAGAAATGTGAAAACAATTTTTTCTTGTCTCTCTGCTTTGTCTACAGCAAAACCTTTGCTAAAGACAGACTGGAATCTACACACAAGTAGCACAATCAGCTGTTTTTAAAGTGCGTGTTCAGAAGAAGTTACATCTCAGAAAACCAAGGCTGACACCGTACCTTCAGAATTAACCACAATGATTCCTTGCACTCCTTTTTGGCTCTGGATTCGCTTCAGCGTTTCTTCCACCTCAGCCTGCAAACAGAAAAAGCACAAATCAATAGAAGATGACAGGTGCTATTTGCCTTCCACCAAAGCTTTGGGATAATGTGTCCAAAAATAAAGCTGCACCAAGATGATTCAGGAGAGATTTTACCTACACTGCCCTATGCAGCACCATGTCTGTGCTTTGGTACCACCTTCTCTGCACGACCTTTTCAGTTGTTTTCCATCTGTCTTCGCTCTTCACTCATTTGCGATTATAATCTTGTGGAAATTTGGGACTCCTCTCTAATCTTTCCCTCTCTCCACAAGCGCACACATCAGTTCCTTACTGCAGGCTTGCAGCTGGAACACTGCTGAGTCAGACTGCTACGATTTAGGTGTCAAGCAAAAAACACATAAGAAAATACACGTGGAATTTACAAAAAAAGCAGAAACATTTGTCTACATTCTTCATGCAAGGCTACCTCCCCTTTTATCAAATGAATGCTAAGAGCATTTACAAATAAGTGAGGGAGAAAACAGTGAATAAATGCTGCTTATTTCTAATTATGATTCATGCTGGGATAACTAACAAGATTATAACCACTAACAATAATTTACAACTTTGCGAAATCAACTTAAAAAAAACCCAAAACCAAACACAAAAAACCAAACCAAACAAAAAAACCAACAAAAAACTGAAGGCCAAGGCAACAATCCCTTTGCCTTCTCTGTAAAAATCACCATCAACTTTGGAAGAGCTTTCAAACCTGCCTGTGCAACTTCCATTGCTACAAGACATCAATCAAAATTTACCCACATTCTCTAACGGGGCCACAAACCCTCAGCACCTGAGCTGTTTTCCACACCTGGGTGAATATTTGGTATATTTTATTCCCATTAAAGGAAACAGAGACGTGCAGCATCCTTCAGGTCTTGCTGGAGAGTCCCACGGAAACGCTCCCGCAGGGACAGGAACCACCTGAACCTGGGAAAGGTGACACCCACCCGGCACATTTGGCTAAGGCGGCTGCTTCTGGGGCATCGTGAAAACCCCGTTTGCTGCCACCCCCAGCACGTGAGCGCAGCTGCGTTAGGAACCCTGTCAGGAGCCCTGTTCCCTCGTCCAACAAAACCACACGGCCTCAACCCCAGATCCACAAACCAACTTTCCGCGGGGCGCTGCCAGTACAAGCAGCTCAGAGTAACAAACTGCCGCTGATAAGAGACGGCGCCGCCGGAGTTTGTCTTTATGAAGCAGAGTTTTTCTGTCTTATCCAGCATAAAAAAAATCAGTCTTTTCAACAAAACTCTTGATTTTTTCTGAATGCTGGACTATTTTCAAATAGAAGACAAGGGAAGCGAAACAAAAACTACAGGGTGTGCAGATGCTGAGAGGAATACGGTGGCTCACTCAAGTTTGAAATAATTCCCTGACTTCTTAGCAGTATTTAAGTCCTGTTTTGTTAAATACTTTCTTTCATTGGATCTTAACTAACCCGTTTGGATGCAAAGAAGCATCTGCACAGAACAATACCAATTTTTAATTTCTTCTAACACCCGACAGATAATCTAATGACGGGGGGGTGATCTGCTACCGACATGGGAAGGTCTCGCTCCTCCTGTTCTTACTCCCTGACACGGGATCCATTTCCCGCACAGGAGCTCTGGTGCTTGTCCAACACCTCTGCAAGCCAGTTCAGCTCAGCAGACCAGCAAAAACACTGCTGAGAAAAAAAAATGTATATCTAACTTGCGAAACAAACAAAAACTATCTTAACAAAGAGATGGATAACTACAAAAGATAGTAAACGGGGCAGGAGAGATGCACACTGGAAAAGGAGAATAAATACTCCGCACCTTCCACTCAGGTCAGTATTTATTTCTTTAGAAATTTTTCCACATATTTTTATCCCAAATTTCATGAACATACACTGGCCAACAAGACACTTGAACAGGAAACAACCTCCAGTACAATTGCAACAAAATAAATATGGTCCAGGTTCCAAAGAATATTGAACAGACAGTTGTCTTAAAACGGTCTTTCTCCTGACTGCTTTCAGCTTTAGGAGCTGTAACCTGGTAGCCACGAGAAACACAGATGATTTCCTTGGATGGCACCTTCCTCCATCCTGGGGGGTGTTCGAGTGTCTGACAGAACGAACCGAAGGTTTCAGTTCATGTGACAATTTGGGGCAGCACCCACAGCCCCGGACGGGCCGGGTGAATCCCCTGGTGACAGTGCGGGGACCGACCCTCTGTCTTGCTCCAGCTGCCCTGGGCTGGCACCTTTCTGAGATGGAGTCTGATCACACTCCCATGTCACCCTGAAAAGTCACCAGGCACTGCTGAGACAGAGGGACCCACCTGAGACCACGACACGTCCCACCCTTCCCTAAGGTCTCGCCACCTCACTTCTAGCCCAGGAAACACACAGCTCATTTCACAAACCCAACAGCATCTTCTCTGTCGCATCATCTCCGTGCTTCTCCACGGGGATTTCACGTAACACAAAGATGCTGTAGGACAAGTTTGCATCCTGGAGGAAGCTCTCAGCTTGGAAGGACACCCCAAGGAGCCAGCCCAGTGTCCTAATGATGGCACCGGATTCAGGGACACTCAGCTCGTTCCCCAGCCCCACAGCTCAGAGGAAACCTGGGACACGTGTTCCCATGGACACACCTACAGGAAAGGACCCACAAGGTCAGGGTGACACGGGGTGTGTGACACGGTGTGTGGGTTACACGGGGTGTGTGACCCGGGGTGTGTGACTCGGTGTGTGTGACCCGGGGTGTGGCCCGGGCTGTGACCCGGGCTGTGACACCGGCCAGGCCACAATTAGCACAGACCCCGCTCAACCCCCACTTCACAACACACCGGCCGCACCCGCGCGGTCCCGGAGCCGAACCCGAACCCGGCCCGAACAAGGGGGACCGGGGCAAACCGGAGAGAGACCGAACGGACACCGGACGGCCCAGAGACCCGCCCGGGCGGGGCAGCCCCAGCGCCGCTCCCTCCGCCCCGCTCTGCGCCAACACGGGCGTTTCCCACACCGGAGCACCCGAGAGGCGGCGCCTCCCCAGCCGGACCGGGGCAGCGCCAAGGGAACGGGACGGGACGGGACGGGACGGGACGGGACGGGACGGGACGGGCCCCGCGGTTCCGCCCGGGCCCGCGCGCAGCCTCACCCACCATCTCGAGCCGCCTTCGCTCCGCCCGGTCCCGGCACCGCGCGCGCGTGCGCCGCCCGCTCCGCCAATCCGCGGGGAGGAGCGGCCGGAAGTCTCGTGACACCGCAGGGGTGGGGCCGAGCGGCGGAACTTCCGGCCGACGCACGTAAACACGGCGGAAGGATTTTTTTGAAAAGATTGTGGTTGGTACAGCTCTGCTTTTTCTCCAGCCGAGCCGCCCCTCCGCAGTCATCTGCTCTGAAGAAAAAGCTGTTTCCATACCCAAGCCCCACACCCTTCATTACCCTTCTCTGGCCCTTGTGCCTGCGCAGTTCTGCCCCAAGAGCATCATCAAGACAAATGTCAGGCTGACACAGAACCCGCCTCTAACGAACTTTCCTGCGACAATTATAATGAGAGGGGTGGAAATCGGTGTTTCTGAGCGTGGGCTCCAGTCACGGCTTGTGAATAATTACGAGTTCTACCAAATAGCAAGTGATAGGACAAGAGGCAATGGCCTCAAGTTCCACCAAGGGAGGTTTAGATTGGATATTAGGAAAAAATTCCTCCTGGAAAGGGCTGTCGGGCATTGGAACAGGCTGCCCAGGGCAGTGGTGGAGTCACCATCCCTGGAGGGGTTTGAAAGGCGTTTAGACGGGGTTCTCAGGGACATGGGTTAGTGCTGAAGCTGGGTTAGGTTATGGTTGGACTCCATGATCCTGAGGGTCTCTGCCAACTGAAATGATTCTATGATTTCAAAAACTGCCCCTGAGAAGCAGCAGAACCAGCATTCCTTATCACAGGGCTGGGAGAACGCAGACAAGGAGGGAACGGCCTTGCCAGTGAGCCATGTAGCAGCGAGCCCCAAAAACCTCATTCCAAACAGATTTTAGGTATTTCCTCCCAGAGTTGGACCTGTGGCTTAGGTCAGGGCTGCACTTGCACCTCCGCCACTTCCAATATGACCTAAGACTTTTCGGTGGTGTGGCTAAGTGTCTTATCTAAGCCTTTTGTCTTCTTGCTCTCCTCCCAGCAACGCCGGGGCATTGGTCTCGTGTCAGGGCCTCTAGTGTGGAAGTGAAGGGGCAGGAGAGGTGATCTCCCCGGCTGAGGCGCCTCAGCCGCCTCTGGAGCCCCAGGAGGTGCCGGCAGAGCCGTGAGGGTCCGTCTGGGCCCCCCTGGGAGCTCACACCGTGGGGGTAGCGGTGGCTTCTGCCCTGTGAGCATAAAAAGGGTAAATGCCCATCCCACCTCTGGAAGGCTCGGGGATGTGCTGTGGTCTGAAGGCAAAACAAACACACTGAAGAACCGTATGGAGCATAACCCCAGCTGGTTCCACATACACAATAATGGCATTTGGTGCTTTTCCCCTTTCATTGGGAATCTGTTCTCTGTTTGGATGTTGCTTCCTTCAGCATCACGACCCTGCAAGCAGAAAACTGCCCTGCAGTCAACACTCACAACAGCTACAGAAACCAGAGGTTTGTTGGGCAAAAAGTAGAAATGTGAGNAACCTCACTGGTCCTTCAGATCTGGCAGGGACTACTTTCTGCTCAGAGAAAAAGGGATTTCTCCAACAAACCCTGTCATGTGTGCACTGCGGTATGTTTGACAGGTTGAGAGTGGACATGGGATTGGGCATCTTCAGAGATCAGGAATAAATCCTTCTTAGGATCCAAGAGATACATTATTTTCTTTTCCAGTGGATGTTTACAGCTCTGAAACCTGGTGGAAATTCTATTCTCTCTTACCAGTCCAGCAGGAAGTTTTAAAGCTTGGCTGCAGAAAATCATTTTAGCAGGTTGGTTCCAGCTCTGGTCCCACTGATGACGCGAAGATTGGGTCAGGAGGTCCGCAGTGCACAGCTGCCATCAGAGACCTAAACCAAAGCAGGTTTTGTTTAAACCAAACCAGTGCTCCCATCTCACCATGAACAAACCCACCAGTAACCCCTCCATGCTGGTACTGGCACCAGCAACGTCACCATAGGAGGAAGCAGCACGGAACTAACACAGCGGTGCAACCCAGTTGTACATTTATCACATGTTGCATTGTGATTCTATTTGGGGTTTTTTGCCTTTTAAGAACAAAACAAACCTGCGTATATATGTGAAATATCCTCATAGCAGCACTAACTTAAAAATACCCAAAGCAGCATCAAATTTTGGGTTTACGCAACTTACTCGCATGCTTTTAAGAGAGTTCATCCAAAGCATGGAGGAAGCGACTCAAAACTAACCTCCACTGCTGTGGAAAAAAAGGTGATTATTATTGTGTATTTTTACTTGGCACAAAAAAGCATACTTGGGATTTGCTGCTACTAACAGAAGTGTATTAACTGAGGCTGTGTGAGCATCTGGGACAGTAAAAGCAGAGTGAAAACACAGTGGGAAGGTTTGTAGGCGGGACAATCACCCTCAATGGAGGAGGAGCCGTTGAGGGAACATTTGAACAAACTGGGCAAAACCAAATTGATGAGACCTGGCAGGAGGTACCCAGGGGCACCGTAACGCTGATCTCAATTATCTTTGCAGGGTCATGGCGATCAGGAGAGGTTCCTGATGACAGCACGAATGTAAATGCCACTTATCCCTTCCAGGAGGAGGATCAGGGTAACGACACACCCGGTCAGTCTCATCTGAGGTTTTCTCCCCTCCTGCTTGTCCCCCTGTCCTTCCTGAACAGAAAAGGGAACACAAACTTGCACAGCCATACCTCATTTTTGTGTCACTGCAATTAGTGGTACCAGAAGACGTTAAAGCTCCTGCAGAACAGTTCTCCAGCCCATCTGCTCGGTGCCGCCGCTAACGGAGCAGCAGCTTCCCACGAGTGCAGGAATTGTTTAATCTGTGGTTTCTAACCAGTTACACAAACAGCTGTGTCTGAAGCCTCCTCGTGACTTTCCACTGCGATCAGCAATGGCAGAAGAGGTGGCAGGAAAGAAACGTTCCTGAAGAGCTTTGCCAACAGGACAACGTGGACAGGCTGACCCCCCCAAAAAAGCAGATGGACGATTTCCACAGGAATAATGACGAGACTACCAGCTCTTTAAGTAGTTTTATAAAAGTATTTGACTTACTGAGATACTGTTACAGTTACCTGAGTATTTGAAATTACAATGCAAGGAAATTCCAACAATGAGTTTCAGTACAGTATTTTACAATCCAGTGCTGCTGATCTCAGTTTATATACGAGTTCACTAGAGCACATATACACAAACAGTGAATCTTGAAGAAAATTAAAAGACACCACAAAAAAGGGGGCTGGAGATACCAATATGACAGAGAGAGTTGAGATTATAAATCCAGTGCAGCATATAATAAAAATTCAAACAACCAAAAAAAAAGCTTTTTTTTTTTTTTTTTTATTTTTTTAAAAAAAAAAAAAAAATTTTTTTTAAAAAAAAAAAAAAAANTCAGATCTGGCAGGGACTACTTTCTGCTCAGAGAAAAAGGGATTTCTCCAACAAACCCTGTCATGTGTGCACTGTGATATGTTTGACAGGTTGAGAGTGGACATGGGATTGGGCATCTTCAGAGATCAGGAATAAATCCTCTTAGGATCCAAGAGATACATTATTTTCTTTTCCAGTGGATGTTTACAGCTCTGAAACCTGGTGGAAATTCTATTCTCTCTTACCAGTCCAGCAGGAAGTTTTAAAGCTTGGCTGCAGAAAATCATTTGAGCAGGTTGGTTCCAGCTCTGGTCCCACTGATGACGCGAAGATTGGGTCAGGAGGTCCGCAGTGCACAGCTGCCATCAGAGACCTAAACCAAAGCAGGTTTTGTTTAAACCAAACCAGTGCTCCCATCTCACCATGAACAAACCCACCAGTAACCCCTCCATGCTGGTACTGGCACCAGCAACGTCACCATAGGAGGAAGCAGCACGGAACTAACACAGCGGTGCAACCCAGTTGTACATTTATCACATGTTGCATTGTGATTCTATTTGGGGTTTTTTGCCTTTTAAGAACAAAACAAACCTGCGTATATATGTGAAATATCCTCATAGCAGCACTAACTTAAAAATACCCAAAGCAGCATCAAATTTTGGGTTTACGCAACTTACTCGCATGCTTTTAAGAGAGTTCATCCAAAGCATGGAGGAAGCGACTCAAAACTAACCTCCACTGCTGTGGAAAAAAAGGTGATTATTATTGTGTATTTTTACTTGGCACAAAAAAGCATACTTGGGATTTGCTGCTACTAACAGAAGTGTATTAACTGAGGCTGTGTGAGCATCTGGGACAGTAAAAGCAGAGTGAAAACACAGTGGGAAGGTTTGTAGGCGGGACAATCACCCTCAATGGAGGAGGAGCCGTTGAGGGAACATTTGAACAAACTGGGCAAAACCAAATTGATGAGACCTGGCAGGAGGTACCCAGGGGCACCGTAACGCTGATCTCAATTATCTTTGCAGGGTCATGGCGATCAGGAGAGGTTCCTGATGACAGCACGAATGTAAATGCCACTTATCCCTTCCAGGAGGAGGATCAGGGTAACGACACACCCGGTCAGTCTCATCTGAGGTTTTCTCCCCTCCTGCTTGTCCCCCTGTCCTTCCTGAACAGAAAAGGGAACACAAACTTGCACAGCCATACCTCATTTTTGTGTCACTGCAATTAGTGGTACCAGAAGACGTTAAAGCTCCTGCAGAACAGTTCTCCAGCCCATCTGCTCGGTGCCGCCGCTAACGGAGCAGCAGCTTCCCACGAGTGCAGGAATTGTTTAATCTGTGGTTTCTAACCAGTTACACAAACAGCTGTGTCTGAAGCCTCCTCGTGACTTTCCACTGCGATCAGCAATGGCAGAAGAGGTGGCAGGAAAGAAACGTTCCTGAAGAGCTTTGCCAACAGGACAACGTGGACAGGCTGACCCCCCCAAAAAAGCAGATGGACGATTTCCACAGGAATAATGACGAGACTACCAGCTCTTTAAGTAGTTTTATAAAAGTATTTGACTTACTGAGATACTGTTACAGTTACCTGAGTATTTGAAATTACAATGCAAGGAAATTCCAACAATGAGTTTCAGTACAGTATTTTACAATCCAGTGCTGCTGATCTCAGTTTATATACGAGTTCACTAGAGCACATATACACAAACAGTGAATCTTGAAGAAAATTAAAAGACACCACAAAAAAGGGGGCTGGAGATACCAATATGACAGAGAGAGTTGAGATTATAAATCCAGTGCAGCATATAATAAAAATTCAAACAACCAAAAAAAAAGCTTTTTTTTTTTTGCTTTACTTTCCTCAGAACAATAAAAAAGCTTTGCTTTAAAAAAACAAAACAAAACATAAGCAACTGGATTAAAAAACCCAAACAACTTCCATACTAGATCAGATGAGGACATGACACATTTACTGTGCATTTCATTAGTATATTAAATTTTCCTGAGCTACCCAGAACAATAAGGCTTTGTTAATTCTTAGATCAGCAGCTCAGTGTAGTATTTCCTCATGTCATTCTCATAAGGCAAAATTCTAAATAAAAGTTATCTCCATACTTGAAAATGAGGATCAATTGACAGTTTCACATGAATATACATTTGTGACGTACTGTGAATTTATGCAGCTCAGGCTGCTAAATCCATCGAAGCAGTGGGAGACAAATTCATTAATCTCTGCTGAAAATCTTACTTTTAAGTCCTATTTGTCAGAACTTTTATCTGGGATACCAGACGCTGCGGGATCATCCACAGGTGGTTTTCACCAGATCCCCATAAAGAACAGAAAAGTGCACCAGTGGCTCATATTAATTCCTTTTTATTTCTACCCAACACAATATAAAAGTTAACAGATTTGTCAGCATTCACAATGCTGACAAAGTAAAACGCCTAAGTAATCGTAACTTCTGACTTCAGAAATGTTGCCAATTTAAAACCTTAAAGTTGCTTTAAATTTTTTATATTTTGGTCAAATCCAATGTTTCACAGATCATAGTTTTTCCCCTTCAGTTAATTCTTTATTTGCAATATTTTAAAATTATATCTGGTGCTTGGGATATCCAGCCCCCTTTCCCCCATCCTAATACAGCAGAAAAGACATATAAACATGCCATTTAAATTAAAGAAAGAAAAATGGAATAAGTGGAATCCCGGACTGCAAAAATATATACAAGCATTTACCTTTTTCCTGAACTAAACATTTCAACCATAAAAATATTCAACAGCCACACCCTATAGAACTAGGGCTAAGGCTATTTCAATTATAACTATTCTTTATTTTAAAAATATAGGGCTGAAAGCCTTTTGGGTGATATTTATACATTAACAATATTTCTAGGTTCCCTACATGAATCATAAAGCATTATGCAGAACACAGACTATTTTCATAGCTTAATTTTGCATTATCTTGCTTAATTTAATCTCTCTTGTAAATATGTTAGATAACTACATTTCATTGTAAGAATTAATATAAACAGAAAATATTTATAAGGCTTTTTTTTTTTCTCGTCACGAGCTGTATTACTGTAATATATCCATCAAATGGTTTGAAGTTGGCAGATTTTCCTCCTAGTAAACCCCTAAAGTTCTCATCATCAATGGAACTGTAAAAGAGGGTCATTTCTGTATCATCAGAAACTCTTTTTCCATGCATGACAGAAGAGCTACTCACTCTAAAATCGCATTATTCTGCCTTCCAAGAGGCAAGTATCACTTGGCGTGACCTGAAAAACTCTTGAAGTTCAGTTAAAAACTGTCGTCTCTTGGTTCTTCTTAGGCCTGAATCAGTTTTCACCTCTTATAGTTCAGCCAGAAGGGACAGCAGGCAAGAAATCTTTGAAAGACTGGAAGTTGGGTTTTACAGTGTCCCTCTGTCCCGTTTCAGCTCTGCTATCAAGGAGCCTCTGAAAAACAGCTCCTGTCCCAAGGCTTTGAGCTGCGCTTATATTTAATATGTGCTACATGCGATTTCAAGTGTCTGGTCTCCTAGTACGGCTCACAGCTCACCTCACTGACTTTTGCTTTCCTCCCTGGAGGCAGGGGAAGAGCTGACCAGACCCAAAAAGTGCATTCAGTCTAAAGGAGCAGTAAAATTCAAAACGTTATTGTAAACCAGAAAGGAATTGAATATTAAGAGATTCTAAAAGGAAGGAAAAGATGTTACTAATCCAATAGGAACCGATTACAAAAGTTACTAGCTATAACCTTAGGGTGAATTAGCTTAGAAGCCTCCTCCAAAAACTTTAGTTTCAGTCTTTATAGAACTATTTACTGATGCTCCAGCTTTTCAAGAATCTGTGATCCGTGCCTGAACTTTCTAATCCCCTTAGCCCCAGCCAGTATTGTGTATCAGTTCATCAGCAAAAATGATAAGTAGTATCATTTTCTGCATCCAGTTGTTTTTGCACCTCTTCTTGAGAGCCCAATAAAGTCTCCAGAGCAACCTGACTGCAACACGTAGGAATAACACTGAGAACAATGTCCATTAACACTTTTGACAAGAAACATCAGTCTGCAAACAGGAATCTACATGGAATCAGTGCAATCCCAGGTGGTCTTGTCTTTTGCAAAACAAGCGAAGTACCACAGTGTTAGTATTGATTTAAAAGTTAAATGTGTTACACAGAAAAAAAGATGAGAATTCGTCTGAGGGCACACAAAAATGTTCCAACAACTTTGGGCAGGTGTGTATTTTGCTGAAATTAGCAGGATTGGGGAAAAAAAAAAAAACAACAACAAAAAGAAGCACAAAAAAAGCCCAAAGCCAAGCTATGCCCTGGATTTGTGCCACAGTTTGACATCCCCTTAACAGCAGCTTGAGTCCAGCTGGCATGTGAGCAGACTCCAGGTGAGGAAAAAACAGTCTGGCCACACTTGGCTTCGAAAAAAAGAGCTTAAGCAGTGGATTTGCTCCCGGAACGCAGAGGATGGTTGCACGCTGGCTCTAATAACACTGCTGTCTAACGAGGTGTATGAGGATGCTGCAGCATTGCAGCTACCAATGAACTTCCCAGTGCATCAGTAGCAAAAAATGCTACTAAAAAAGGAAAGACAAAACTATTGTTAAAAATCTGTCAGTCATTAAGGACACATTCTAATTAACGAATGGTAAAAGAAAGCAGAGCCCAAAGCTGTATTAAACTGCTACTTAAACATAATTCATTTGTAGCCGTATCTGATTGCTCATTTGATTTTTGAAAGTGCTCAGCAGAAATCCAGAGTTAATGTGGATAAAACCTCAGGATAACATCCATTCACTTACACATTAGTATTGTTAAATAAATCCAAGTCAAGTCTACTTTACAATGAAGTGTGCAACAAGCAGAAGTGAAGAACATACACCGTGTTGAGTTCACATTCTTCAAGGTGCAAATTGTAGCTACTCTTGCCCAAATCCTTCTGTTTCTTCAATTGCAAATAACAGCTTTTCCTTCAGCTGCTCATAATTCTTATAGGGTGGAAGGTCTAAGCGATTGAAACTGAAAATAAAGAAAAAGCTTAAGTACTGGAAAATAAGTGAATGATCACAAAAAATCCATTAGGAATACAGGTAATTAAACTTCTTGTTGTGTAGATGGATACCTGGATTTACACACTATGAAAAGCTGACAACCAACATAAATGTATATATTCCTGAGGGCAAAAGTTAAATTTCAAGCACTTGAACAGCGATAGTTCTCTAGAAATGCAGTGTGCTTTTAAGAATTTTCACTAACTTTTCCTAGTTGGTTAATTAGAGTCATCATTCACATTTGAGATTTTAAATGTGTGTGTTTTCACTAACCACTAACACACCCGAGGAACTGAGTAGAAGCTACTTTTTCTCTAGGGAAGAGGGAGTGTGAATGTGGCTCCTTCACGATCAAGATGGAATCTACTCCGTGCTACAGGAGATTTTCAGAAGCTCAGCTATTATTCAACACCAAAGGTTATCGGTATAACTTGGTGTTTGCTTTCACACAGCCTCAACCATTTAAGTGTTATTACCCATTTACTAAAATCTCCAGGTAGATTATTGTCAGCAAAACCAGAACAATATTCTGATTTGTTACATACTCACCAGGTATGACTTCTAGGTAACCAGTTTTCCTTTCCAACTTTTTCAATACAAAATTTTTGGGGTCCGTTGCTCCCTGCAACAAATGCAAAGAAACAAGGCACAGGTCTAGTTACCTTTGTATCAGCAGGGAATAGTAAGACAACTGGAGCATAAAAGGCTCAAACACAAAACAATATTATTACCATTACTTGCACAGAAAAAACCATCTGCCTTTTGCTATACAACTCCGTCTAGATCAAAGTACGGCGTGTGTTGAAATGCATAAATTTGAAGTGATTTTGAAACACAACAAAACAGGTGTAAATATTCCCTCCATCTCTTTTTCTATGATAGTTCAAGTATATGCAAGACTTACAAAATAGCGTTCAACATAAGAAGCATTAAAAATGTCCATAAAAATATAACTTGGTTCTTAAAAAAAAAAAACCCTAATGCATTAGAGAGATTATTAATGCATACCCATGAGGTCAGCAAATCCTCCCACTGGTAATCTGCATGTTCCAGTAACAAACTGCAAGAGTCTCATTCTCTTCTCATTATCTATTTCTTTCACAAACTGAAAAAACAATAATTGAAATGAACATTTAGGTATAGATTTGCCATTCAGATTTTCACATTCTCATCCACAGATTAACAAATCGCATGACTGCTAGGAACAGCTGGATTAGCAGTAACAAGTCACGCTTACCACAGATCTGTTCAATAATCAGGACTACTGTTTGTTACGCTGTAGCTGTGCTGTACAACTTTTTGGTCTGGTAATAAAACAAAGTCTACGAACCTGCCAGAACCACACGATCTGCCTGCTGGTCCTGGTGTAGTGCCGGTAGATGGCATGGCGCTGCCAGTCATTCAGATCAATCTCCTGCATTCCACACAGAAGCACCTGCAGGGGAGAAAAAGGAAAATGAGCATGTGAGTATAAGCCCTGACTTTCCTTCCGTGACTTCCCACAGAGCAACAGAACATCAGCTGCATCCATACTTAGAAGCATCTGCAATGACAGTACACTTGGTTTTGATTTTAAACTTGATCTAAAATTTCTACGACAAAGAATGATGACTGCTCGTGAGGTGTATTTGGAGAGGCCACCAAACAGAAAGCATCTCTGTCATGAAAAATAGAGTAACTGGTTGCATTTAGACATTTGAGCCAGGAACAGTTTCTCATTGCCCAGCCGTACAATTCTCCTCTAGGAACAGGAGGGTTTGGGTTTGCCTTTTTAAATTGAACAGATGTTTCAAAAAATGTGATTTTGAGAGATCAAATCCATCTTGAACCCGGACCAGTTCATATGTGACCATCCATGGCATATCTAGTTTGCTCTCCCTTTCTGACAAGTTACTCATTCCTTGAGCACAACAAATCAAATCAAAATTTTATGTCTAACCACCTGGATCAAGCTACAACCAAACAGTCCTTTACCTCCAGTTCCTTAGCATCAAAATACTGCAAATACTGTTGTGGCAGAATTTCATTGAAGCCTTCAAAGAAAGCCTGCGTCTGCTCCTCAACACCTCGGGAAAGTCTCCACTCCGCTACTAGCCTGGAAAAGAAGATTCAAAAAGGTAATTTAAATGGCCTGTGTTAAGCCACATGTCCACATCTTCATTAGCCTATTGTGAGATAAACTGCAAGCCAAGTTGAAAAGAATATGGAAAGTCTGGAAAGTTCTGGGGATAGAGCGTTGTATAATTTTATTAGTAACCTTTACTCTGTGCAAACAATTTTGTTTCTTCTTAAAGTTAAAACTCTATGTTTCCAACCATTCTGCTACAGCAATTATTTTGGACTCAAAAAGGACGCAGCATCTATTCACTGATCGTATTAATGAGAGCACAGCAGTCTCTGGGTATTTGAATAAAGCGCAGAGCTATATTTGTCTAATATTCTCCCCAGAAATCTCAGTCATTATCCATGAAAAGGTAAAAACTGGGTCAAGTTGTACCGGTGAAGATAAGTAGGACAGCTAGCTTACCAAGAAACGACTATGCCCATTTGGAAAGTTCCATATTTGTTTCTGTTAATCATGAAACTTTGCTCTGTAGCAGAAACTCCACTCTCCATTAATAAAAGGGTGAAAAGCAGGCAGGAGACCTGAAGAACCTGAACCCAGGGAGAAGCAGATATTATGCTGAATTCAAGCCTAACCTGTCAGGAGAACTGGAGTCTAAAGGAGGTTTGGCCGTCTTCTGATTTCAACCCCAGAGACTTGGGGGACTTAAAGCAGGACTCAGAGTAAGACAAAAGAATAGGAGTGAAACTGGGATCTGAGCTCTCCCTGGGTTTCTAGAAACTACAACAGAATGGTTTGCTGCAGATCCTCCCTATTTCCAACCCCAATATTAATACTTTGCAAAATGCCAGTATGTTTCTTCTGCAAATATCCTGTTTTCTGTGAATCACTGAAATGTCTTCAGGTTACCCATGCGATGAAAACAACATCCACTCCCCTTTCCCTTGCCCCTGGCTGTGAAAGATGCCTTCAAAGAACACAGTGTAAGGAAGAGAAGAAAGTTCTACTGTGATTCAGTTTATTTTGTGCCAACCATGTGGGACTGTTTGGTTTTTTTCTTTCACAAGCACATCCTCCAAGCTTGTATGTTGTAGTTCACACCCTAGAGCAGAGCTTATGTACTGCTGCATGTTGAGGAAGAGAGGGCTATTTCAGCACAAAGCAGGTCACTGCTCACATTTTTATTCTTTAATCCTCTGAGGCTCCTTCTCTCTTAACCTACTGCTTTAAAACATCCTGGTACTGCAAATATAATCCTTCATTTATGACAATATGACTTACATCATAACACTGTCCTGTTAACAAGTGCCAAGACCTAATTATATTATACTATAAGACCATTTCAGATAAAACAAGATCTCAAGTATCTTTAAAAAATAGGAATCATCACAAAAGCATCCAAAAATGTTGAATTTAAAAAAGCCCCAGGCATAAGCGGCTGGGCAGAATATCAGCAGGCTGCGAAGCAATACAATTCCAATAATGCAGGGATGATTTAGGGAAATACCTGACATTCACATAGGTTGTCATGATGTCCTGCTAAACTTAAGTATCTCTAGGAAGAAAGTGGACCTTCCACTAACTCTAATATCTGGGAAAAGTGGATTTTAAAACCTTATTTCTGTCAATATTCTTCTTTCAAATATGATATCCAAACAACTGCCACTTGTTGCCCACATGAGCAACTACTCAGGGACAGAATTTCAACAATGTTTCAGATTATATAGTTTGACAATGTTTTCTTGCTAAAACTAAAGAATGGAAATGACGACAATAAGAGTACTTTCAAATCTCCATTTATTCTTACCTAATATATTCTTCTTTGTTTTCTTCTGTGACCAGAATGTTGCTACCATTTGGCTTCAAATCATGGCTTTTGATTTCACCTAGAATTTCCTTATCAACTGAGAAAAACATTTCCAAGCCACATTCTTCAATGTTATTCTCTCTGTAAGGAAAAAAATAAAAATTTAAATAACTGTGTCAACACCTACTCAGTAGAGCAGATGAGTATGAAGAACCTTAAGAAAAAATGTTTGGAGCTAAATAACCAAGAGAAATAACTGTTTCTTACACAATAATTATGGTTTTGCAAGAAGTACTGACTCATTTTACCAATGCTCATATGTAAATTGTGCTCCTGATCGGATATTTTTGATGGGTAGTACCCTTAAATTTACCAGTCACAAGGCTGACAAACCACCTGCTGTCTGTGATCCCAGGAATGTCTATGGAATACAGAAACTTTTCCAGTAATGATGTTTTTGCATATTTCATTGCACGATCGCTGCTTCTAACAGGTCACGTAAGGGCTGTGTTAAAACGTAACTGTCACTTTGGCAGATGATAGCAGATAAGAAGCAACTAAGAAAGACTTCGCATGCTTTAATGAATTATCTTCAACTCCAGTGTATTTATGGGACGATCTTGTAAGCATATCCTAAAATATCTCAAGCTCCTAAGTTAACAAATAGCAAGAACTTTTCTATTGCTTTCCTCTGTGGTTAAAAAAAAACAAAAAAACCAAAAAAATCCAAACAACTCCAAGCATCAAGCACAGATTAATAAAAACACACATGGGCAGCTCAGCTGCCATTTGAAACCCTATTATACAGAATGAGATGTAAGAGTTACTCTTGACAGTAAGTTCTGGGTTTCCTAGTTCCTCGCTACAGATGCAGGCTTCTCCTGTCTGACAGAATCCTGCCTTAGCGACTGCTGATACCCAAGAATTCAGTCATGGAAATTTCACAGCAACGATGCCTTGGGTGGTAGCTGGCAACACAGCATACTTTGAATTAAAATGAGGGGAAAAGTAGTCTGGGATGTCTATGACAAGTCCCCATTTATTGCCATAGACAAGCAGCCTGGATGGGTGTAATCTTTGATGGATAAAGAACTGGCTGGATGGCTGGGCCCGAAGAGCTGTGGTGAACGGAGCCACATGCAGTTGTTGGCTGGTCACGAGTGGTGTCCCCAGGGCTCAGTACTGGAGCCAGTTCTGTTTAATCTCTTTATCAGTGATCTGGATGGGGGGATCGAGTGCACCCTCAGTAAGTTTGCAGATGACACCCAGCTGGGGGGAGTGTTGATGTGCTGGAGGGTGGGAAGGCCATACAGAGGGACCTGGACCGGCTGGATCGATGGGCTGAGGCCAATTGACTGAGGTTCAACAAGGGCGAGTGCTGGGTCCTGCACTTGGGTCACAACAACCCCATGAACGCTGCAGGCTGGGGAAGAGCAGCTGGAAAGTGCCTGGGGGAAAAGGACCTGGGGGTGTTGGTGACAGCGGCTGAACACGAGCCAGTGTGTGCCCAGGTGGCCAAAAAGGCCACCAACATCCTGGCTGGTATCAGGAATAGTGTGGCCAGCAGGACTAGAGAAGTGATTGTGCCACTGTACTCTGTACTGCTGAGGCCACACCTTGAATCCTGGGGTCAGTTTTGGGCCCCTCACACCAAGAAAGGCCTTGAGGTGCTGGAGCGAGTTGAGAGAAGGGAACGGAGCTGGTGAGGGGCTGGAGCACAAGTGTGATGGGAGCGGCTGAGGGAGCTGGGGGTTCAGCTGGAGAACAGGAGCTGAGGGGAGACCTTCTGATCTCTGAACTGCCTGAAAGGAGCTTGGAGCCAGGGGGGTCGGGCTCTGCTCCCCAGGAACAAGCGCCAGGAGCAGAGGAAACGGCCTCAAGTTGCACCAGGGGAGGTTGAGGTTGGATCTTGGGAACAATTTCTTCCCCAAAGGGCTGTGGGGCATTGGAACAGGCTGCCCAGGGCAGTGCTGGAGTCACCATCCCTGGAGGGGTTGGACAGATGGAGATGAGGTGCTCAGGACATGGGTTAGTGCTAGAGTTGGGTTAGGTTATGGTTGGACTCGATGATCTTCAGGGTCTCTTCCAACCGAAATGATTCTACGATTCTAATATTGACACCCAGAAGTCTCTGTGCTCTCTTTTACACTGTTATAAATTACATATGCACCAAAAGAACCATACATAGAATAAGTGTAACACCCTCAAGCAGCACTAGAAGACCTTGCAATTATTGGGTGTTGTGAAGAAAACCCACTGGTTTGTAATGTGAAATGCGGGCAATTTACATGCGCCACACACACAAATGCAGAGATGCAGCTATGGCAGATAACGGCCTAAAGTAACCACCTTCTACTCTCGACTATCCACAAAATACTAAGAGATTGACACCATCCATAAGGTAAACGTTGTTATATGCACAACTTGTTGCAATTTAGTCAGATCATTCACCAGTAATGGCTCCCCCCATGATTTAATACAAGTTTCTTCCCTATAACTTGCATTTTTCAGTATCATATTTCCTTGATCTCTAAAACTCCGTAAGTCAGAAGATGACAAAGTGCCCTTCTTTTAAAAAAACATACGGATATTTGCTGAGTACAAAACAGAACACAATTCCCTAATTACAGAAATCAGGACTGAGAGGTTTGAGACTTTTTCCTTCCCTTTCAGGTCAGTTTCATGGCATCTTTACTCAAATAGCAACTACTTTGTCTTTTCCTAATGGAATTTTAACTCACTACAGCTTTCAGCACCACATACATTGAGTATGGAACATACTATTTCAGTGGAATTTACTCAAGCCACTTTGTAATAGTGCTCAAGACTGCCACATCTGTATAATGTCTAGCTAGATTTATTAAACTGACGATGGAATTGATATATTGAACTTTCTAGTGGGGTTTTTAGTAATAAATGTACACCTGCTTCTTGGCATAAGTGAAAATCAAAAACATTGTGTTGCTATTTCAAGAACAAAATCAAGTCAAACTCACTTTACCCAGATGAGAGAGTTGTAAAACTCTGGGTCAACAGATTCTAAATCCTTGAGTCCTACTGGCTTGTTCAGGATGCGTTTATAGAACGGCAGAGAGAAACCAGTGTCAATGAATTTCCCATGGAACAAAGCCTGCAGAACATGAAAACGGAAAAAATAACGCAAAGAACGATTGACTCCTTAATATGACAACATTCTGTACTCTATACCAATGAAATTCGACAGCCAAATAATTAAAACCACCTAGAATATCATGACTGCTAAAATGCTGAATTAACCTATACCAACGGTAGTTCTATCCAAACACCTGATAATAGTTTCAGCTCCAAAATGAACTGTTTAATTATCCATCTGATGGTACAATATTTATTTACTGGAAAATTACATGAGAGAATCTCTTTTTATGTTTGAACTTACCATGGCAATGAATCTTCCAATAAATCGGAAATATTTCAGATGGTCTGGATTAATATAGGAGGCTGGGTTTATCTGTAAGCAGTAGTTATCTTTCCCTGCATATTCAAACAGGCAATACATTGGGTTCAAAACTTCATGCGACAATAGAAAGAACCATTCCCTGAAATCACACAAACAATAAAAACACGTTTCAAAATAAATTAAATTCAAAATTACTTTAGCTAACTCATGTTGACTTAGGAACTTGTTGGCACATTGGCAGTCGAGCTGACCTGTGCACCAGAAAGTGCCAAACTGAAACCAAATTGAAACTAACACAAATTATGAATTAATATGCAAAGTTACAATGATATGCAACTGCCAGTGGTTTGGATCAAAACCACCCTTACCTAAATGAGTGGATTAAAAGGCTACCACTGATTTAAACTTTAGAGTTTTAGGGAACGCTAATTAATATGTGCATTTCTCGGTTAAATTCCAGTAAAGGCTTTCGACTTGAAAGTAGATTTATATTGACTTTTCCAATAAACCTCTACTTTGACGTTAACGGTTGAGCCAAAGGCTGACTCTAGTTCAAGAAACTGCATCTCTTTAATCACTGAGACCATCAAAGTAATTTCTAAAGCGAACTGAAAACGATTTTACACAGTTTTAAGACATGCATACATCTTAAAGAACTGTCCTCCTCAAAATAAACTTCACTAATATTTTGAAAGCGCTGCAGTTTAAGTATATTTTGTGGAAGGCTTCACATGACAACTTGCAGAAAAAGGTACAATTTGCCATTTCAGTTTAGTTTACCTTGCAACTCCTCCATAATCTAAGCCTTCTTCACCAGGGAAAATAACCCATAAACGTCTCCGGAGATCTTGAGGGCTGAAGCTCATTATCTTAGTAAAAGAAAAGCAATCAGTTCTTTTTAAGAAAATAGCTATAAGCATTGGCTTCACTTATTACTATTTGCTAGCAAACAATATAGCGTTTAATAATTCAGACCATAAAATGAACTATGAGTACATGAAGTACGTGCTTACGTAACGCTCATGAAATTTGAAGCGTTAGTACGCGCGTATTTTCCATAGATCAAAAAGTAAAAGATAAAAAAAGAAATAATTCTGAAATTTAAGACTCGGGATAATTGGGCCAGCAGCCTATCTATAAATGATGGAAATCCAGCCAATAAATAACAGGCCCAAAGTGAGTAAATTCAGTATTTGTTAAACACCGGACTGAATGGTATCCCAGTTATAAGTAATGAAGACACATAATCAAGGGTTCAAAGAGATAAATTAGAAACAAAACAATAATAAAAATACATTATATGTTTTTTAATTTTACAGCTTCATCTCCTAAAGAGGATAATAAAAATCTAGCTGGTTGGTATGGTTTTTTTAAAAAAGTTAGGTAGAATCATAGATACTAAGGAACTTCACTAATCCTGGTTTAAATACAATGACTCAATTTGTAATTATGCTGATTTGGTCAATTCTCGGAGGTTTGCATAAGGAAATTTCACATAACACTTTTGTAAGTCCAAGAACCTTAAGTTTTTGGTTTGCAATGAGAGGTACAGAATTTGGGTCGAGATGTGCATTTTAAAATCTCTCCTAGATGTCTGTAGTAAGCATCATAAAAATTTTTATAACCCCAACAGAGATATCTGCAAATGATGAATGGCTAAGGAGTAGAAAAAATTACCTCGGGTCTTTGTGATTATTTCATCTAAATGATTGATAATGCACCCTGTTTTTCTACAGAAGCCTGGGTTTGCTGATGTTTACAGAATTACATCATCTCTTGATTCTCTCCAGGACAGCATCATTTTATTATCTCTATGGTTACTGTAAAAGGACTAAGTACCATTTTAGAAATAAGGCTGGAGCTAAGTTTCAGTTACAGGATTTATTTTGTCCCCTTCTAACCCCTTTTACTGGAAGGCATCACTGTTCCAAAAGAAAAGACAAATCAACTGCACCATTTGTTGCTTCTGCTAAACCAGTTTCCAGTAATTTGGACAAGCATTAATCTTTATTAAGAAAATAATCTGTCTCAAAACACACTGTCCTATTGATTCAAATTTCCTGGCTTGACACATGTGTGATAATCCCTACAAGAAATGAAGCCTGAAGACATCGAGGAAGATTTAAAAAAATATTCAGCTAGGGAGAGAGGAAGCTAAAAGTTCTTGCCTTCTTAGATAAGGTTTTCTGATGCTGTTTTTAAGTCAGAAAAATACAGAGGTGGCCAAGAGGAGTCTCTACCAGAGGAATTGTTCTGTGCACTTCAAGCCTGTTTCTGTGTATCTTAGACTGACAAACAGCTGCTCTTGGCTTCAATTTAACAAGCAACGGGAGTGATTTTTTGCTATATTGAACATTCAAAAGCAAAAGTAAAATTCAAATGCACTTGGAAATACCGTATAGGAACAAGTTTTAACCATGGTTTAGGTCTATAGACATTAACAAGAATTTTGCTTCTAATAGTCTAACTAGAATTATTAATTTTGATTTCTTTTAGCCCTTTCATTACTTAAAGACCTGTAACACCCAGACTAAGATGAGCTTTATCTATTTTCCTGGCTCATGCTTACAGCCCACAGTTGGGAAAAATGTGGCAAACATAAGCACAACGTGGCAACTTCCTGAGAATGGGCAGCTGCTGTGCCACAGCGCTCCCCTCAAAAGTAACTCACCTTGTAAAGAATTCTGAGGAAATATAATTAAAAAAAAAATTAAAAAATCACCTTCTCTGTCAGATGAATCAGCCTTTAGAGTCAGAACTTCACATTTTAGCAGGGTCTTTTAATCTATAAGTATGAATGTATCGTAACTATTAAACTAGTGGGTTTTTTGTTAGTCTCACCTAAAATAACATTAGCAAAATGTCAAAGAATCAAGAAAGACGCAACAAATTTAATCAGCTCAATGTTTCGTGCCCACTACTAACACGTTTTAATACAGTACCTGTTGAAATGAGTCTTCGAATAATGTTTTCCTGCTCACTGTGATCTTGATGTGTTGTGGCATTGCCAGTTGCTGAAATGACATTTTTAAAACGTTAAGAGTATAATCACTTAAAGCTTCTGAGTTTGGATTGTTATTTGTTGCATATGGTGTTTTAAGAGGTGCAGTTATAGTCACAAACCCATATAAAGCAAGCCCCACAATCAAGATAGTTGAATTGTAATTTACTTCAATAATAAATTTCTTCCAATATTGATACCTGCAGTCAGGTATCCGTCCCTCCAGATGCTGCTTCGAACAGGTTCAAATACTCTACTCTTACAAGACGTTGAAAAACATTAAGATCAGTAACACACTCTAAGTCAGCAAGGCTTTCTGCCCCAGAATTCAATTTAAAATATTGAAAATTCAGGTTATTCTACACAAAATTCAAAGTTGAAAAATTAGGCTAGTCTCTGTTTTTTTTTAAAGGGTAATTCATTGATTCCTGAAAACTGAAACATTTAATCCTAAGAATTTTTCCTGTGTGCCAACTTACTTAATCTTTCTATATACAGAGAGTTTAGAGGACCAAGACTGATGGGCTGGGGTTTGGTTATTACATTACAGCACGCTAATGTGCAACACAGTATATTCCTCAATGTCTAGACGTGCGTGTTCCGTGTCAAAGCCCTGTGTTTTCTTTCACAAGTATGTATTTGTGTAGAAAGCTGATCTTGTATGAACTATAAAAATGCTCTGCCTCCATATATTCCCTTACTAAAAGCAAAAAGGAAATACTATTCTGAAACCCACCACTTAAAAAGTAGCTAAATTCATGTTTTCCTTTATTCTGAAACACTTTAAATCCATAGCATATTCAGCTTTAAAGCTTGCATGAGTTTGTACAAGTCCTGTATTTGCTCTGTCCTAATCTAACTCACCTTTAACCTTCAAGTAGTTTGATTACCTTTATTCACAAGACATTAAAGAGTTCATTTAAAACATGTAAGCAAAAACCAAAAAAGGAAACAAATATTCCCAAGAAATGAATCCATACCTGACACCAGAATCTGAAATAATGGACCTTTGCCTTGAAATCACGCACATAAGCTATCTGGGGTCCATTGTCTCTGGAGCCAAAGGGAGGAAAAAAGAAAACAGATTTCAAAAGTGTGCTTGTAGTTTAAGTAAAAGTTGCAAGTGTATTAATTATGAAGTTGTACAGTTTAGTTATCTATCTAGTTGGAAGATTCTTATTCACATGTTTTGACTTGGGGATGTAATTTTCTTCCTTCTAAACAACAACAAAAAGTCTTCCTTTGTAAATTGTGGAGTGCATACACAGTACTTTTTAACCAGTCTCTGATTATTAACTGTAAAAAAGATTCTAATAAGCAGGATGGGATGATATTCAGTTAATTTAAGCTGGGAGTTAAGTTCTGGTTTTAACTCCGTTCTGGTTCCTAAAAATCAAAAGATAGAAAGGGTGAGTGTACTTAAAAAGACAGTAACTGGAATGAAGAGATCTGGTCATCAACAGGACTGATGAAGCTCTTCCATTCTCTTCAAATCTTACACAGGGCTTGGCAAGAAGGATTATGAAGCGTTCAAAACACCACCTTCCTCTGGGACAGTTATCAAGCGACAAAAAATCCCCAGAAAATTACAAAGCATTACTACATGCAAAACTTTCTGCACAAAAAAAAAGTGCAAAGAGGAAAAACAACTTTCAAAAATGATGCGTGCTAAACTTCGCTTTTGAAAGCTTTGTACAAATGTTAAAAACACTTACAGAGCAGACTTGCCCGTGCGGGGATCTATATATGTAGTGGTTCTCCTATTGTGATCCACAAAGTACGGAATGCCATCCACAGTAAATCGCATTTCCCAGCCCTCTGGCAAGGGTTTCTCATTTAATTGACTATGGATACAAGAAAACATATGGTAACTGATCAACTCAATACATTAAGTCAACTGAACAATACCTGAGATAGTAACAATTTTCGCAAATCTAGAAAAACTACAGATGGAGAAACTCTCCATTCAGTATTTATTCTGCCATTTTTCCCTCTTACATTTTCAGGTCAGCTCTCAATTAGACCGAAACGGCTGTTTACATAAACGTGAGCTCATTTGGTTGCGCTAATTGGAATAATGGCAAATAGAAACTCAAGGGAAAAATGTAAGCAAGGTTTATCGATGTTTCCTACACATAAACAACATAACTTTATCTCCTAGCTATCAGGTTTTTACTCAAAAACTGACATAATTTTAATAAGTAGCTTTTGGTACCTCATGTATAATCACAGTAGCCAAAAACTTAAGAGTTTCAAAATGACAAAAATAAAAGAAAATGCAAATACTGATCTTGTATTTTTTTCTGAAAACTTCTAACTCAATTTAGCTATGGACAAAACCAGATCTCAAGATATTTGGAAGAGCTGAGTAGCATCACTCCCAAGTGCTCTCAGAGTGACGTCCCACGTTGTAGGACCGCATTTCTGCCTGTGAAGTCAGCACATTCGTTTGGCGGATTGTATTAATAGTGTTCTCCACACAGTTGGCTGTTGCGGATGGGACTGGGATGGAAATGTTGTCATCTCTGGCTGCAGCTCTGCCCCCTCCACACACCCCAGGCGATTCCACTCGCCTTCCTCTTACTCCTTCTCTCCAGAGGGCAGATGAACTTGCTTCACCAAATGGAAATTTTCAGCTCAAACAGGCAGAGCTGGGACTGAGACCATTCACCCTGAATTTCCTGCCTGTATTCCCTACCTCAGAGAGTCAGAGCAAGCAGAGACTGAAATAAACAGAACTCCATTACTTTTAGTAGTGCCCCAAGTTCTCTTTCTCCCTCCCTTTTTTTTCCCCTTCCTCCCTGTTTTTTTAAAAGCTGCGAGGAGGGGCACTGCAGCTTTCTAAGTGTGTCTTTTTTCTATCTCTTAGCTATTAACTGTCTAGGAAACAATCATTCTTGTTCAGGATCCTCTGCACTATCCCATCGCTGTATGAAAGAAATCCCTTCCTCCTTCCATGATACAAGTGTTTAGATGTGTCTTTTTTAAAAAAAAGAGTAGGAGCTGTTCAGGGGAATGACCTTATTACTGTTGACCAAGACTTTCCTTGTAATTGTACTATTACTAAGTAATATTCTGATAGTTTCCATTTTGGCTAGTACTTTTTGATATTTTAAGGGGTTGTCTGAAGTTTGTGTAGGACAGTCCATGTTTCAGCTGTGGGCACTATTTCCTAACTCTCAGTCTCACTACTCTGTTACATTTGTGATCCTGAGGGTCTCTTCCAACTGAAATGATTCTACGATTCTATGATTTTCACTCTAGAGTCACATGAAGCTGCAACTGATTTCTTACCCCTGACTCCTGGGATCTTCCCACTGAGTGATTCGTGTGTTGTGATTGACAAAATACACCCTGCCGTTGCTGTCGGTTCTCTTCTCTGAAAAGATGCAAAGGGAAAGGAGAAAAAAAAAAAATCAATACCTGCTTGATTTATTTCTGAGACTACATAAAATTAAACAAATCTGAGACAGTAATGTAGGATTCTCTGGTTCTTCCATCCTCTGCAAAGCAGTTTTGCAGTCACTGCTTTAGAGATGCTTTCTGCTGGTGTGGGGAAGCCTGTGACATAGTCCTGCTGCTGCACCCATGGGTGCAGATTGCTAGTTGTCTTGTAGTACCAGATTTTGTCTCCTTACAATCAGAGAAAGGCAGATATAATAAGCAACCTGAAGAGATCTACCTCCCTCCTTCATTATACAGTCTGAAGCACATTTGTTCTCTTTAATGTAGGTGTCTGCAGATAGCTGGGTTNACAGGCTGCCCAGGGCAGTGGTAGAGTCACCATCCCTGGAGGGGTTTAAAAGGTGTTTAGATGAACTTCTCAGGGCCATGGGTTAGCGCTAGAGTTGGGTTAGGTTATGGTTGGACTCGATGATCCTGAGGGTCTCTGCCAACTGAAATGATTCTATGAAATAAATAACATCCATCAACAGACCCTGCCTGCCACAGCCTCTACTCTCTTCAGGTTTCTCTGTCCCTCCTTTGACTCAACATCTCACTTTCATCGACATTATTCACAAGCAGGAACCTGTCTGAACACCTACTGCTGACAATCACACGAAATCGCTCCTTCACCTGTGCTCAGCGAAAAGCTGCACTTGCTGGTGTTCATAGGAAAGTTCTTTATATCTCAGTTCGTACCCTGAAAAGTTCAGCTCTCTCTGCCTGCAGTGCTTGTACCACCAATCCTGACTGCAGGAGAGGTTCTGGGCATCCTAAAAACAGCATAAACATTTGCGTGAAGGACGCAGCTCATCACAGGAGATTTACCGTCACCAGATCTACCGTTTGCACCCTTCAAAAGGTTCTTCAGTGGTTTTGCAAGTTAAAAATTTATATGGATTAAGATATTGAAGTTGAAATTTCCACCTTAAGATTCTTTACTATGCTATTTATTTTTTGATTGTAGGAAAAAATTAATTGGGAGAAAGAAAAATGTAAGTTGCTTTCTCCATAGGAAACTCCAGCTGCTTCCATTACTGTGATATACCTTCCAGCACTATAGACAGCAAACACAAAACAGGCGACAGATGTACCAAGAAAGTATCAAGAAAGTACAAGGGCTTCATATTCAAATAATGAGCAGGAAATAAAAAATGATCCATGTAGTTTCCAAGAAAATATATTCATATTTTCTCTCAGTTCAGTGTACGTCCACGATTTAACAAAGTTGATGATAAATGCCCTGATTTGGTCTTCCGTAACATTCTGTGGCTCTTTATGAGATTTGTATTTAGCATTGCAAGAGAAATACAGAATATACATTATAAAAACAGGCCAAAATCTGACTATGACATGTAAAAACCTTCAGTGTACAAGGAGTCTGGAAATAGACACTTGTCTATGAGTTACACTGGTAGCAGAATCCAACCCAACGTGCAAATACAGTTTTGTTGTTTCCTGAGCAATACCAGCCCCAAGAACTTTCTTTGAAATGTTCTATATGCAATGCAACAAAACACAAGGGTGGGGAACAACAATTCTATGGCTAGAAATTGCATCGATACAACAACTAAAAATCCAAATAGTTATGTTTGAGAAACAGACGAACCAAAAACCCAGGTCTAACTCTGCCAAGTTATTACTTGCTTTAAAATTACACAATTCTGAGAACTCTGCCTACATATTGTGAAACTTGAATTCCTCTATCTGCTTGATAGTCACACCAGAGATTAGTTTTACACTTATATTTTTGTACACCCTCCTATGTATTAATTGTAAATCGTTAACCTGTAAAGTACAAAGCCAAATTTATTTCAGGGAGAGGGGCAAGTCAAGAAGTAGTTAGTTGTCATTATAAAAACATTTTCAGACCAACAAAACTCTAAGAATTGGCTTGAAGAGGGAACTTGGCAGTCTGATTTAGAGGAGATTTGAAGTCTGATTTGGCAGGAACGGGATGCTGGGGAGGAATCCTGCCTAATGAAAGTGGTAAAAAAAGGATGATGGTGTGAAAGAAGCTATTATGACAGTTACGGGGTGCAAACCAGAATACTTTATAGTTTCTAATCTACTCCAAAACCACACATCCTTGTCAGGACTCTGTTTTAACAGAACACTTGATCAATTTTAAAAGATTTTTAATCCAGATTTTCATTTTTAAAAACTAGCCTAGAACAGCTAACCAAATAATCTGGCAGAAGTATGCTTTAATGTTTAATTACATCGTATGACAAACCACTTTCAAGTCAGTCTTACCCCATCCATGTGGCAGAGGGCCAAGGGGATCAAACTCTTTGTTCTGTGTGGATGAAAAGTCCTGGTTCTGCAAGTGACACAAACGAATGCTGCATTAATGACTAGTCATTTGCTTTCCAGATGTTCTACCATAGCTATAATGAATTACTGCAGTAAATGCATTTTTGTTCATGTTACGTATAAGCAAAGATGCCAACAATTTATTTTTCTCCACAGAGAAGGCCTATCGTACAGACCGTGGCATGCTTAATTAACTACAGTGCCAAGAAAATAATTACTCTTTGTTTAGAGCCCCTGCCTACGCAGAAGGGAAATTAGCACAGTAGCACCCAAACCAATCAGAAAGCAAACCACTTCATTCCCGCACTCAGTACCGTTCTCCCTACCACTACTTATGAGGTCTATTTTTAATTTCTACGCATACAGCAAATTTAGAACCTACGCCATTCTTGATGGACTAGTAGCATGAGTTGGAGTTATCCAAAGTCTACTGTTCATCAGAGGTGAACAACGGATTTAAAATTCCGGAAGGATTATTTTCAATTTTGCCACTTTCAGAACATTCATTGTGCATATTTCATTCTACCCAAAGTAGAAAGTGATGTCCTGTGAGCTTGCTGACCTTCCAGATCTTTGGCCAAGCCAAAGCGAGACAAAATACAAATAAACCAGCTTATTACTAAGCTGTACTTTGTTTTGAAGCAAAGGCTTTTATCAATATTGTATGTATTTTATCAAAGAACACCACCTATATTCAGCTGACAGATAAACCACATCGCACTGCATGTGCTGCCCGCAGCCATTGCAAGGACACAAACTGAGGTTACCAATTATTACCTCCTGCCGTGCTACACAAAGATAGTGTATTATCATAAAGGACAAACCATAACAAAGGCCAGTATCTTTATGGGGACAAGTGACCCACAAGTATGCCCCAAACACAAATTAATATATACTTGGAATATGCAGAAGAGAGACCAATAGGCTGAAAATCTGCAAGAGATCCCTCTGTTACTCAACCTGTACAGTCATGGTTCTGTTCCTTACCCCGTAGATAAATCTCTGGTTGAACTGCTGCATGGCCCCTTGCAGCTGGCTGCGCTGCAGCTGCCACTGCTCGTAGTTCCGGACAGACTCCAAGGTCGGTCTCTGCCACGTTGTCGTTCTAGTGAAGTGGTCAACGTAATAAATTCTCCCCATGTTGTCGACTCGCCGCTCCCAGCTTTTAAAAAAATTACAAGCAACAGTTCTCAATAGCGGACAATTTGAAGGGCTCAGAAGCATTTTTAGGCAAACAACAGTGTGTTGGAAGTGGATATAAAGCAATGGGTCGGCAGCAGCCTTTTTTTCCTCCTTTTAGCCACCACTAAAATGATGAAAGAGCTAAAATTGTTTGAGAAGGATCACTTTGTTGCAAACTATACCAAGTCAGACTCATTCCATTTACTGTACTTCCAGGATTTTGTGAAACAGTTTAAGTGCTACACAAACCACTACCGAACTACGCTGCACATATTCCACCCAACCTATAAGACCATAGTCTGCTGGTTTTTCCTAAAAAGACAGCAAAAACCTGACAGCTTGGGCTGTACGATAAAAGATCTCCTCAGACTCTAATTTGGAGAAAAGGAAGGTGTGGGCATTGTGGTTTGGGTTCTTTTTGTGTATATGTGTTTTTCCGTGTGGGTTTTTTTGTTTGTTTGGTGTTTCCTTTTTGGTTTGTTTTAGGGTTTGTTTGTTGTTTTGGTTTTTAGTTATTATTATTTTCAGTTCATATGAAGCCAGTACTACTTACAAAACTCGAGTGAAAACAGTACCATTCTGAATAAGTTTAAGTAATACACTAAACAATCCTCTCAGAATTGAGTATGATGACAGCTGGGTTCCCTTTATTGGCCTGTCTGTGAGTTTTCGCTCTTGAATATCAAGTTCTCTTTACCATCCCACGTTTTAACTTTGTAATTCTGCATACTGTGTGACCCCCTGAGTATGAATGAAATGCAACTGAATAATTCTTACATTTTGCCTAGATTTTTTTAAAAATAAGAAACAAAAGAAATGAGAACATGGCTTTTAAGTAGAGATTAACATCACTGGCTGTTCTGAACAGCTGGAAATGCCAAATAACCAAAGCTGGTTTATAAAAGCAGAGTAAATGAGCAGCTGGGAACCCTGAGACAAGACCAAGGGGCTGTAACCTCAGGATAAAGAGGTGACCAAGGGCGCCCTTGCTCACGCTGATAGTTACCCAGTCCCAAAAGGCTTTCCTGTGGTTTTGGTTCTCTTTTACAGCTGCAGGAGTCTACTGTCTATAATTTCAATCCATTTCTCAGTAAAGATGCGCTTGCTTAATCTTCAACAGGAAATCCAGATTCTGTTATTTTTCATGTCCTATATACTACACATTTTTGCAGAACTCCTTGGAGACAACCTGGAGCAATTCCTTACACTGGGTTCACATTTCTATTTACAAACACGCTTTCTAGCTTTAGGAAACTGTCAATCAATCAATTTCTGAAAAATCCAGATATATCCTAGACAATGATATGAATCATCCTGGCTCACCTTGGAGGAAGAGGCTCTGGCCGATCCCACGTTGTTCTTTTTTCAACATGATCTACATAGTAAATTCGACCATGCTGGTCTACTCTTTGCTCCCAACTGAAAATAAAACAATATTTTTATCTTCCTCTAGATGAAACTACTCCAGCCATTCATCTACAGTATGAGAAACATTTGTTTTCATAAATATGCTTATTTCTAAACAAAATGCTTTAAACTAACACTTGGTTCATGGAATGCACCAAAATGCTGCGCGATTATACAGTGGTACAATGTTCATATTAACAAGTAATTCTATGTCAACTAGAATAAAAAAACATTCTAAATGACCACCTTCAGAAACTGAAGCTAAAATCCATGCCTACGCATAGAGTTTTAGCAAGCAATGAAACAAAGTTTTGTATTCAATACCATGTATATCAATAACCTGTTCAGCAGAATCATGTGTAGAACATAATCCCCCTAGAGAGTAACATTAATTCTATTTAATTCCTCAAAATATGCAAATTTTGCACAGACCACGTATATGCGGAGTTCATCATAAGGGCACTGGTCATTTATTCTCTGCACATGCAGCCTTTGGGATCCTGACTTATCCCTGTATTTGCAGCAAATTTAACATTGTGGGGGAAAAAAAATAAATTCACCATTTCTGTTGAAATCAAAATGATAACGCAACAACTGACCTTTTCAAGACTGCTCTTCTATTTCACAGTTATCCTGTAAGCGAGGTCATTCAAAACTCTCCTAAATTTCGGTTCAACTGCCCACTCATTAAGACAGATACTTCAACAATTCCACCATTCAGACTGGGAAGCTTTTTCTTTCCCTTGCTCAAATTGTCCAAATTTTTTATTTGAAGTTTAGAATCTAAACGGGAGCTCTGAGGCAACAGACCAACCATTTGGCAAATTCCACATGTGCCCGAACAACACAGGAGCTGCAGTATGAAGCCCAAAACTTCAGGACAAATTGTAGTCTGTGTACAGCAATAGCAGCTTTTCTTCTACTTATCTATACCAACATTTTACTACCTGACTTCATTCTAATAATTCTAATTTAAAGACAGCAAGCTGCCACATTATGTAAAGCTTCTGTGTTTCACTGACATGGGAACATATGACAAGTATCCAAAATATCAGAAAGATTAATTATTTTCTGTAATAAATCATGCCTAAGGGCCTACCAGACAAAACAGTTACGACATCTTCCAAATTAATATCGGGATGGGGGGGGGAAAATCTGTTACGCAGCAAAAACCATGTTATGAATGTTTTGCTACACCTGCTGTAAGGAAAATAAAGTAAAAGCAGAAACGTCGGCACACATACAGTAAAACACATCATTAAACTCGTACCCAGGCGGGAGAGGACCTTGACTGACTGTAGGAAGTGCCTGAGGAGGAGGATTTACTGGCTGGACCTGTCTTGATACGGGAGGTGTGGTGAGTGCAGCGGTTGCAGGAGCAGTTGTTGCAGGAGCGGTTGTTGCAGCTGTTGTTGCAGTTGTTGTTCCAGCTGTTGGTGCAGCTGTGGCCCCCTCGGGGCTCTGTTCTGAGGATGTATTTGCAGCTGTACCTGCCAGTGAGCCTGCACTGGCCCCATCGTTCTCTGTGGATGCGGACGAAGGACCGTTTACACTTGCTGTGATGTCAGAGATATCAAAGAAGAGGAAAAAAAACCGATTTTAAGTGATATTTATGACCCATCTATTTTAGAAGTTGTAAGTCACAAAAGTAAATGTGCAAGAACTGGTATTGCGAAGTGCATGCATACAGTCAAATTTTACAGCTGACAAAAACTAAAAAGCAATTTTGTCTCATTTTGTAACAACATTTTAATCCAAGAACCGTCATCAACGGCACAATTTTGCTATTTCTGATAGAATAAATCATATTTACCAAAGTAAGTTGTCTGCATTCTGTAAACACTAAACAATAATAAACAAAAAACTACTTTCTTACATTGATGAGTTAATTATTTTCAAATTATTATTTGGAAAAATAATTTAAGATATAATAAGCATAAAATTTTCAATAAGAGATTTAACATTGCATATAAATTAATTATCTGAATGGGAAGGGAATACACACATTCTTTTAGCATCTTCATTTTTTTCTGAGTGCCATTTAGTGGGACTGGAAGTTGTACACAAATCAGGTCTGATTACTGAACAACACCAGACTAATCTTTTAAAGTAATTACTCTATTGCAGTTTCCCATCCAGACTCAGCATTTATCAATTGTAATAACGAAACCATGGAAACCGACCACAGTGTATGGGGGTAAATGGGTTACCCTAAAAACATCAACTAACTTTTCAGGACTACTTGTCTTGAAATTTTGCAGTTTCTAAATAATCAGTAATTTTTTTTTTTTAAAGTATCAATTTCAGTGCAAAATAATGATTTTTTGGTAACTAGAATTGTACAAACAAGTAACTAGTATTTCAAAACCCAATATCATCAATTTGAGACAGTTCTATGAGATTTCATCTGGAGCCTCAAGCTCAGTGGGTGTCTCGGTGCAGTACAAAATTATTCACCCGTGTTTCTTTGCTCCGCTATATGCAGCGGCATCACTGCGATTGTTACTGAGCAGACACGGCAGCAAGAAATTTCTAATAACAGGAACGCCAATTAAACATGTACTGAATGCAAAGAGTTATCTGCCAAGGAATTTACCCTGAAAACACGTAGTTAAAAATGAACGTCATGAAAAGGGCTCTTCGTTCATGGAGCGTGAAGCTCCGAAACAAACGCCTGGCCCCATAACACCTACCGGCTGCTGAGGGGGGTCTGCGTGGCGTTGGGGGGGGCGGCCGGGAGGGCCTGGGGGGTCGGGCGGGTTTGCAGTTGCCGTTTGTGAGTAACGGAGAATCGCTGCCATTAACGGTCTTGTTTTCAGCGGGAGCAGCATCTTCACAGCTTTCCAGGCCATTTGAGTTCGTCCTTTTGCAGGAGAAAAAAAAAAAAAACCAAACAGAAAGAACTGTTCTAATGGTGTATGAATGATATCAAATTTTGCGGAAGACACTAGAACATAATAGTTATGATTACATGAGATTCTTACGTTCATAATAATCAAAATAACATCCCCCTGCGTATGAACACACAAAGAGTTTATCTCCCGAGGTATATGACACCCCAACTGATGAAAAGACTGTGAAATAGATCTATAGATATACGTAACACCTATCCCTGAAATCTCCGCTTTCATTCACCAACTTGACACACGTGCCTTTAGGCCCAGGCTCTGGATTTTGCTGCTCAGCTATTTCTGCCCATGAATTTCACTTCTAATGAGATGGGAAGCTGAGTCAAAGCTGAGAGCAGCCTGTGTGCATTCGCTCCATGGGGCAGCATATGCTCAGAACACACAGAATACTTCACATTTTTAGAAAGCTTAATTACACATACACTATTTTTTCCCCCTAAACTCAACGATGGAAAGGGCTGGAGAATTTAGGACTCAGCATTAAAGTTTTGACCAAAAGCTATGAATATAAGCTTCTCAACTTTACAAGAATTAAGAAACTAAATGGCAGTACTCACCCATTCTGTACTGTTCAGTTATGCCTAGTAGTGTATTATTCTGATATATTTGTAGGTCCCTAAGCAGAGTTGCAGGCATCCACAACTTTACTCCTAAAGCATTTTATTTACACAGTATGTTGAGCAAAATAAAAAGATCGTAATCTAGAATTCTAGTGGATTGACAGGTCAAGTACATAGGCCATTGGTAATGAAACCACAGGTTACAGTGTCAGCCCGGCACCTCTAAAATTCCATTCCTTTAAATGTACACGAAATAAAAACCAGGAGGCAAGCCTATGTAAATCACAAAGCATAAAGGATCAAGTCGAATCGTGTATATTTAACCTCAATATCATTGTCAAACACACTTTTGCTCTATACCAGGTGTGGTGCACGTGATTCATACCAGATCACACCAAGGCCACAGTAAATGTCGATGAACGTGTGCAGAGATAAGGAATGATGTGAGGTTTGTAAGGGTCACCTTCTATCTTCAGTGTATTTGACCAGTTGGCTTAAGGTATAACAATACGTATCAAAACATTCTTATACACGTAACAATAACCCGTTAGACATATTCCAGATCACTTACATAATCATCAAAATGGACCTTTACGAACACCAAAAACCCCACTGCTTGGTACTAAAACCACATCAGCTCCAATTACTTTTATTATTATACTATTACACACTCAGGCATTCCGAATACCCAAAGCACGGAAACATTCTTCAGAGTATGAAAAGGAAACAGAACAAAAATAAACTTTCACGGGAAGACTTCAGATGACAGAGCCCAGCGAGTTATGATCTGTTAAAAAAACCCCGTGAAATTTAACTTATGTACTCCAGATATCATCCAAGAGTGTTGTGCATTGTACAGATCCCTAAAATACTTGTAGTACTGGGTACTAACTAGTGGCACGGTGCTCACTGCAGGTTAATCCACCATCAAGCATGGTCACACTCTTATCCTACCAAGCAGCAGGGCACATAATCCAATATTGGCCTTAAAACACTGCAGCTGCCAGACACCTCTTGGTATCTTCTTAAAGCTAAATATAATTCTGATACTTCCATGCTATAAAACAAAACAGCGTAAAAATAACCAGTGCCATTTACTCACCAGTGGGATTTTTTTTTTTATATATATATATTTTACTTTGGTTAATCATTGGGAGAAGGACGAGGAACATGAAAGAAAAACAAAACAAAGCACAAACGAAACACACAAACAAAACCAAAAAGATCAGTCAGGCATGGAGGCAAACTGAAGCTAGAAGTGTGGCTCATATGGAAAACAATTTATACGTGAATGTACAACAGTACAGTATTGATGTTTAGTACATGCTCAGACTTTAAGAGATACTATTGCAGGCATACCCAGAAGTTTTTCATTGTCTTCTTTATAAAACATAAAATTCTTCTTTCAAAACTGCCAACACTAAAAGGCAGTATAAAAAAAAAAAAAGGAGGAAAAAAGTCTTACCGTGTATCGTTCCTTACTTTGGAGCCATCATTCTGTGTAGGACCTTAAACACAAGAAAGAAAAAGACAACAGAACTATAAGCAATATTCTGAATAATTTCCAAGAACAGAAGCACTCTTTAATGTTCACGTTTCTTTCAAATGTGGAGGTGACGCACCATATACCGCTTATCTGTCTTATTTCAAAACTGTATGTATTTTGCACGTCTCTGTATGTATGTGTGTGCGTATACACTTTTTTTAAACCACTGCCACTGTTAATATTTTCGCCTTACGGAAGACATAACAGGATATCACTTGACTCTAGCCTGGACCCTTCCCTTTCTCTGTAAATTATTTAGCCTAAGGGCATTCAAGCAGGTACAAAATATGGCAGGACTCCCAAGAGAATTATAGCAGCTCAGCTGAGATTTGCAACCGTTTTACAACTGCTTGTTCAGCCAGCTTGGAAATATTTGCCTTTTGTGCCGGCATTTGCAGGACTTGAATATGCAGCACAGAACTGCTCATTCATGTAGACAGCACAAATACTTTAGTTCTGTAGAATTAAACAACTGTCATTAACAAAGAAATCAGTTCTTAGTTCTGATGGGAACTATGTGCAGGTCTAAGCCAAAGACAAGGATGGAATCCTGCAAAGGCTTGTGATAATGTGCTGTTAGTGGGCAGCGCACGGAAGGGATTTTAAGCCCAGAAGCAGAAATCTTATCTTAAAAAGCTACTCAATAAACACTGTATTTGCCTGTAAGGACTTTTAGCCTGTATAGTAAGAATTTGTTAGTCTACTTTAACTCTTTCCTTGTGTGGCCCAGTCCCCTGATGATCTGCGAACCCTCTGGCTTGGTGTATCAACATCTGTCTTCACTGTCAAGCCCCAAACTACCCATAGCGCTCAGTTCCACTACCCACAGGCCTCCTCCTGCTCGCCAGCACCTTTTGCTCAGGAGGTGAGTTTCAGGAAACGAAACAATGCACAGATGAAAACCAAGTCTTGCACAAGAGGAGAGTTTGTTACTGTCACTAGGTATTTCTGTCATCCCACGTCAGCTCTGCTCTGCTCTACAAGCCCCACACAATCCCAGCGTTTGGCTTTTACTTAGCAAGAAATCCCACACCATCAAATCATGTGCTTAATCCTTTTTAACAAAATGCAAAGAAACATGGACTAAAAGCTAAGAAATAAGTTACAAAGCAAGCGTGCTAATTCAGTTTTCCTATGATGCTTTGATGGAATCTCAAAGCAACTTCCTCTAGCGCTTTAAAAAACAAAAACCAAAAAAACCACCACAACAACAACCCCCAACCAACCAAACCAGAAGCCTAAAACTTCCCAAGGAACTGCGCAGCTAATTGCTACAGCCGACAGTGCCCGCAATGCTGACTGCTGGAGAAATGATCTCTTCTCTATCTCTACTTTGCAGGGTACAATACCCTCAAAAATGCTCCATTGCTTGTCCTGCACCAACGGAATGAAACCCTCTTACTTTTTATTTCAGTGTAATCACCCATTTTACACGTATGCAAGATATTAAGTTAAAAATCATACTAGTTGTCTGAAGCTGACGACACCAACTAAAGAGAATAGTGGATCCCTCTCTGCAGCACTCCACAGGGAACAAAAAACCATTAAAACATTTATTTGAGATATTTTAAGAAAAAATACTATAAATCCACGCTGAATATTATTATTATGAGAGCAAACTAACTTATTTTATATTATTTTCTGTTAATGATGTCATGAAACATTCAGGGAAGCTAGAGACTTTGATTGAAGTCTGGGATTGCTAGATATAAGTTAGCAAAGTCCACAAAATCAAGATGCTGATGTTATTTTTGTTATGGTAAGGCTGAAAATCTTCACTGTGAACTATGACTCCACCTCAAATAAAAATGCAGAAGAGTTCTGGTCTCTACAAACAGGAAGTCATAGAAAACGCTGTTACGATGATTATTAAAACATGGTATTAAAGTTTCCAGAAGAAAAGTTTTGTCTACCAGATATATGTAGAGGGCAGACTTGAATTCAAGTTACTTACTTCTTGTACTTGAGGCATCACCGTTGGTGAGGAGCTCAGGATCTACCTGCAGCCCATCTAAACAGACGGACAAATCTCCGACCACTTCTGCTGGTTCTCTGTCACCAACGAGATGCAACGTCACCACTACCTGCTCAACTGAAAAAATACAGAAAATAATTTTACTACATGGCAAAAAAGTGCATTTTATTCAAGAAGCCAATCACAGGCCACGGTCATCAAGAGAAAAAACAACCCAAACCAAACCCTGAACTCTCTCCATATTTTTTTTTTTAGTTTCATGTTTCACAAATTTCATTATTTCATGTTTCACTAATTTCATTAGCTTTAAAAAATAATTTCCAGGTGTTTCACAAATAATTTCCAAGTGTCAGCAAAAAGTTATTATTTCTACAAAAAGGGGAAAACTGGAGCATAAGTTCATTGCTGACTAAAGAAAGGATTAACATTATAGCAGAGATTGAATCTCAAGTTTCTGCCCACGCTTCTAAAGCAATTAACGTACCTGTCCTCAAAAACCTATAGTTAGGAAATGCAATTCACCTTATTCTTCATGCAGAAGAGATTTCCATTCTACCTTCTCATTAAAATATTTCATGTTTATCTAATGACCTCAAGATTCACATTTAGAAGGTGAACATTTTGCATCATATTCCCAGACCTAGTGTATTTTCAGGGTAAATAACTGGTTTTCATTGAAACAAAATGGCAAATAAACATGCTTGATTAAAGTTTGAAAGAGAATCCAGTGGATTACAGCAGGGTATCTGATATCATACAGCATGATGTAGTTACCCAAAGTAATTTTCCCCCATGTTCCCACCATGTTTTCAATGATATCACAGCAGACTGTGTATAACGAAAAAGATCGCGCTGAAAAAGCCGGAGGAAGCTCATCAATGCAATCTGTAGCAACTAAAGGAATTCCTAAGGGTTTCCTTCCTCCTACAGTTGCCCAGAGCACTGATTAACAGACAATTCCGGACAAATTCTGCAGCATTCCAAAGCGTGGTTAATCTTATACTTACGTTTCATACTGTTTGATTTCAAAGTCTCCTGGATATCCAGAGCAGCACTTCCCAGAAGCACATCTGATTTTAACGTTTGATGGCTCCAGACTCGAAAGTTTAATTTACTTACAGGAGTGACGATTCTGAAAATAAAAGGTTGAGCACCGGGTAAGGGCATTTGTTGGCAGGGGAAGCGGGTGAACCGAGCGATCTGCTTCAAATGTCACTTGAAGTTATTTAAAAACAAAGAAATAATGGTGGTAACATCAAATCATTTCTAACTATCACATTCTAGTATCCGGTCACGTTTATATGTCATGAAAATCCTGACTGTTCATAGACTGAGTAAATTTCTTATTATTCCTAATTTAAGGGAAATATCTATAGAAAAACGACCAGCTCACAATTAGCATGTGAGTGCTACCAAAATTAGAAAAAAAGACTGATTCTTGCAGGTTCACGTTCCACGAGTGGTCAGCATTCGCATACCTTGATGTGAGAATTTTTCACACAGAGAGGGAAGACAACAAATTTGCTTTCTGAACAGCTTATCAGACAATCTTAGGACAGCCCATAAATAGAGAAGTACTCAGGCTAAAAATTATTTCAAGGATTTTTAGAAGACAACTATTCCCCTAATAAGCCAGCACAAACATACATCATATTATGACAAAGAAGCAGGAACACATTCAAAATCATTTAACATTTTCCTAGCACACTTCTGGCTTCACAATGCATTTACTGAGTACAGAAGAGCACACTACATCTTCCACAGCTTAACAATTCAAAAACTTCCCTCACCATTCCAGGAACAGGATGTATTACTTCTACAATGTGCTAATGTAATGTCCTTGGAGAACTAGTTCCAGGTTTACCACCAGAAAAGTCCATTACAGACCCAACTGTCACAACAGCTCCTCTTCATTCCAGATCGAGTTAATTCAAAGAAGAATTCAACCACTTATTTTTGCCCCCCTTTCACTTCCCTGATGCTTTTCTTAAATTCTCACCAAATATTTTGAAGCAAGATGGCCAAAAAGGCCACCAGCATCCTGGCTAGTATCAGGAATAGTGTGGCCAGCAGGACTAGAGAAGTGAATGTGCCACTGTGCTGGGCACTGGGGACGCCAAACCCCAAATCCTGGGGTCAGTTTTGGGCTCCTCATCATAAGAAGGACATTGAAATACTAGAGAGAGTGCAGAGGAGGGAACGGAGCTGGTGAGGGGCTGGAGCACAAGTGTGATGTGAGCGGCTGAGGGAGCTGGGGGTTCAGCTGGAGAACAGGAGCTGAGGGGAGACCTTCTGATCTCTGAACTGCCTGAAAGGAGCTTGGAGCCAGGGGGGTCGGGCTCTGCTCCCCAGGAACAAGCGCCAGGAGCAGAGGAAACGGCCTCAAGTTGCACCAGGGGAGGTTGAGGTTGGATCTTGGGAACAATTTCTTCCCCAAAGGGCTGTGGGGCATTGGAACAGGCTGCCCAGGGCAGTGCTGGAGTCACCATCCCTGCAGGGGTTTAAAAGGTGTTTAGATGAGGTTCTCAGGGACACGGGTTAGTGCTGGAGTTGGGTTATGGTTGGACTCGATGATCCTGAGGGTCTCTTCCAACCGAAATCATTCTATGATTCTAAGATGATGACGACTGAGACAGTGTACATGGTCAGGCGAGTCTTGGAGAATAAAGAACTCTCCCAGTGATAAGAAAAACCTAAAAGCCTAGAATTGTCTTTTTCCTTCTTATAAAAGTATTCTGACAACAGCAGAAAGATGAGCATCACAAAATAGCTGACATAACAACTAAGAACAGACTCACAAAACTTTTTTTCCTAGAAAGTCCCTCTTACAGGTAAAATATTCACCTGCCTCTCATGCTCCCTTCAGTTTTGAGAAGCCTTACAACAGGGAAACAAATTGATGCCACTATCAATTGCTGATGTTGTACAAGCACATCTGTTGGTTCTTTTTAAATCCTTACCTTCAAAGTAATTATTAACAACAATGTTCTTTTTCTATAAGGAACATTCTAACATTTATATTTTTAAAAATTATTTTAATTGTGAGAAAGAGGTATTACAATTGACTGCTTATTTTCTCAGTGGATAATTTCACTTGGATATGGTTGGTTAAGTCCAGACTTTCACAGTAAGAAAATCCCTTCAAAATATGCAGCTCCACTTAACAGGCTGCCTCCTAGGAGAGGAACCCACCGTCCTCAGCCATTTACAGCAGCCGTTCCACTTTTCCTTTTTAATCTGAATACGAGTGTAAGCAGCTCTGTTAAAATATTTCCTAAAAAGCAACTACCTTCCTCCACTAAGCTCCATGTGACATTAGTGTGATCTTCACTCAAGTTGATGTGCATTGGGTGCCTCTGTTCGGCACGTACTGAACAAGAGGAAAAACTGCCCATGGATTATTGTGTGGACTTGCACAGCACAAGCCACAAACATTTCAATTAAAAAAAAATAAATAGAAGGAAAAAAAAGCAGGTTTTAACAGCTAAAAGAAAATCCTGGCCTTGCACATTTTTATGCACGTAAAGCACAAGGTTTTCTTTTTCTTAAAGTAATTCTTCACAGTGGAAACTAAGGTAAACAGTAGTAATTAGAACTTCATAATGATCTGAAAAGAACAGGCAAAAAAAAAGGTTTTCATCAGGTAGGAATGTTCAAGGTGCCTCAAGAATAACGACTTAGAATTTAAGCCTAAGCAAATGTGCAAGCACAAGACCGATTTTTATCCCAGTGTTCCATGCAACGCATTCTCAAGAGAAAACTGAATTTTACAGAAGCTGCAGATCATTTTGTTCCTGCACTTTACGCTTCCTGTTATCTCACAACACAGACCCTGGGCCAACAGCTGTGCTCACCTTGAATCTCATGTTAGTTTTGTACTCTGAAGGCACAAATTAATCAGGCATTTTGTGCTTGTGATTGAATTTAGACGTGTGCAAGACAGAGTTACCTACCTGCTCTACGGCACGGTACACAAAGAACAGCTGCACTTTTCAGCCACGTATTTCTGAAACACCATAAACTTAACTGTGACAACGAAAACGTGTGTGAGACTTTTCAGTTTTCATCTCCAATTATCTTACTTTCCTTACTACACACAGAATTAAAGCTCCTTTGATACACCACATACACTAATACAGAATAAATGGCTTCATTAGCACTGGGTCCTTTCCACAGAATGTAATGCAATAGTTTGTAAATATATATTCCAGACCGTAGTACCATTTGCTCTGAAAAATCACACAAATATCTTCATATCATGTAACATGGAATGCCTGGCTTAAAATAAAAATGCAATCCTTAAGTCTACTGTCAATTGCATTAATTTAGCCAAAAAAATTGGAAAACAAACCCATCAAACCTACACTGTAAGATGCTGTTTCCACTTCGGACTGTTTGTATTGTTGCATTTTTCTGTCTTCTTGGACTGTCCATCTACTGAGACTTCCACATAAGGGCTTGGTCCAAACCATTTATTTTTTTCTTTCAGTTTTGCTGAAATAACTATTAAGAAAGAGAAAATAATTTACTCAGTAAGATTTCAATTTCAAATAATATTTTTCAGTTGTGTGCTTAGCATTCAAGTATCAGGTCACTGATGCACGACAATAAAGCCCAAGAAAAAAAATATATTAGATGGAGAAAAATGCTCTTGCATTCCAAATCACTTTATACAATGCTATAGCTCACACAAATGCCTAAAACATGCAATAGTACTCCATAATATCAGACGCTATAATTAACATTGACAAAAGCACTTAGGTGTTGAAAGCAGAAAACCTCCTCTAAAACCTCCTCCTGTCTATCACCAGCCAAGAGAATTACTGGAGTTTATCACACATGCTTGTTAGAAAGCTCAAAACATGATCTGTTTCACTGGGGAATCATGGAAAACTGCTGCCATGGCTGGTGAAAAGAACACCATTAAGAAAAAGAACTTTGCGTTAAATTATCTATATCAAAATGTTTTTCAGATATTCAGCATCGCTGACTGTAAGGCTCCTCTCTTTCTGCTACCCCGGCTACGCTGTCCCCATTTAGCCAAGCAGCATCGTGCGCACGCGTCTGTCCCCAACGCTGACTCTTAGGAGTGTTCTCGGATTCCTTGGCAATAGTAAACTCACAAAACAGTACTTAAACCAAAGATATTACCATTTCCAATTGGTCAGGGAACTCCACTCCCTTCTGACAAATAACAACTTGGTCTCCTGTGTTTTTGTCACCCACCTCAGCTGCACTACAGCCTGAAAGAAAAGATTACTAATTCAAGCCCATATGGCTAATCTACCTAGATTCCCTTTATAGTCTGTGTTCCTTTAGAGATTTAGAGAAGGAGCTTAGTATAAACTGCTCTGAACTGCTCCCAAAAGAAACTCTTTCTCTCTATATTACAGACATCTTACAGAAATGCACTTCACTCAATTCTCACAAATATCTCCCCCTCCCCTCACGCCTCCAGCTCTTCTGTACCGCAGCATCTCCCGCCTCAACAGCACCACCTGTCTCAAAGGCACCAAGAACTACGGTGAGGTAGCACGAACCAGCAGTTTTGTCACGACTGTCGAGGTTCTTACTTACCCAGACAACCTGAAAGTTCATTTATAACTAAGAGAGCAGAACGGGGAGGTGAGGGAGGGCAGGTGGCGGGTGCTGCTCACAGAAATGACTACAAAAAGGCGGCACCTGCTTGCACAGGCCACAGCTGGCTTGCACACTGGGGCTGAACTTTGACGGCAATTAAAAACCGTTCAAATGTCTTAATAGTCTCAGTTATAAACACCGAGACACTTCTTCAGTTTCACTTTATGTGAGTCACAGGCCTTTAACGGAGCAAGGCTTAGACAGCAACCACCACTTCAGCCCGTAGTGCTGCTCTCCCTACCATGCGGAGGATGAACCTCCAAATTGCTGCTATTTTTCTCTCCAATATCAACCTGTAGGGACAGGATTTCTCCTAAAGTCTCATAGCCTATGGAGAAAAAACAAGCGTGTGACCTCAGTGTGACAGCTGCAGTCAGTATAACTTACTCTGTTCCAACCTCCTGTCTGGTCTAAGGCTTTCCCATCTATCTTGGACGATTCTTTTCATCCCCACATTATCAGCTTTGTGAAACTTCTGCATTTACCCACAGTCCTTCCACACTGAGGGTGCGAAATTTGCTCTTGATGCTTCTGAACACAGACCTGCGTACATCCACGGATCTTCCCAGGCTTCAGCTCGTACGCTTCAGTAACATTTGTCAGAGAGCAAAAGTGAGGGAAACCTGGTAATTTTCAACAGCTGCTCTGTTGGTGCTCAATGACACGAATATTCTCACCAATACTTTTAATAAAGCTCCTCTACAATGGTGCCCATCAAAACATGTAACAAGGGAGATGCAGTAAGTCAAATTTAATCAACAGCAGCTCACATTCACTTAGTTTGACACGTAAAAACACTCTTAGGAGAATGTGTTAGATTCAGCATTATGTCAAGTGTTAGTAACTGAAAGCAGCATCACATTACATTTCACATTTTGAAAAGGATTGTTTAGTACAATTTACTTAACAGCATTCAAAAAGAATTATTCCTTCCTTTTTTTTTCCCCACAAAAATGTATCATTTAAAAATGCATCTCAGATAAAACTCTGACTAAAATAGTTATATTTCTGCCAAGTAATGATGGCATAAAACCATCAATTTTATCGTGCGACTTGTTTTGGGTTTTGTACAACTCAAAACTCCCTGAAATGCAACACACTAGTAACTTCCATTTAATTGTGGGGAAAAACACTTTTACATTTCTAACCATAAAACCTGTATGTTTTCCAAAGGCTTACCAGTGACTTGGAGCTGTGATTTCATGGAAAAGCCACCGGATGGTCCTGCTCTGGACCCACTGCCAGCCATAATATGGGCTGGATCTTGAATCTGGATGAAGAAACAATGGAAACATTTAATTCAGGAATTCAAACAATAAATCATCTGGTTTTTGACATGTAGATACATTATACTGAAAACAAAACCACACTTGTTTTCTAGTTCCTTTCCCTTTCGTCAAAATACAGAAAATGGTTTACAAAGGGCTTAGTCTCTATTACATAATCTGTAAATACCCATGTCCAAGGCAAAAGAGCTCTTTTGATTTTGTCCCTTCAATTTGCCAATTAGAATGGAGAATAAACGATGTTCTAACTGCAAAGTTTGCTGCACCTCTTATGTCTTGAAAATACCTGCTTATTTTCATGTCTTAAGTTCCCATGTCAAATATTATTTGTCTTAATAAAAAAAAGAGGAAGAAAACCACAATACACAAATATAGAAAAAAGGCTGAAAAATAATTATTAAATTTAAAAGTGAATTTCAAATTTAGAGAAACCCATTTCTGTTTTTCCTCTCGTTTTCACTTGGTCAGATCAAGTCTACAGACGGGCTGTAATTCCACGAAACACTTCACTAACAGAGGAAATACATCGCTTCTGAAAGAGGGGGAGAGAACCTTCATTTCAACCCAGCCTTCCCTCTCGGCACATCCCAATCCTCACACCCATGACTAGTCTGACCCTGCACCAGAGCAAGCAGATATTTCTAATATTATTTGAAATAAATTCAATTCAGTATTCGGTTTCGGGGAACAAGGGGAGAAAATGGACAATATGCATCATATAGCTTCTTTATTAACAGGCAGAAATGGTGTGCTATTATATTAAAAACAGACATCACTTTGGAAATATCCAGATATCTTTGCTCCTTCATTTTTAAAACACACTTTCAGCTCCACATCCCTTACCAACTGAAGTATCTATATGTCCATGAGTTTACAGCAGATCACCCACTGGAAAATGAATGGGCTATTGAAGACTCCAAATCACCTGCTGGATCCAACTTGCAGCCTCCTTTCTGCATCCCCCTCATGCCATGTTCCCTCCTCTGTGCCATCTCCTCAGTCACCTCTGCTCGTAACCTCCCACCAAACCTTCATCCCCTGCATGTCTGACCTGGCTCGGGTGCTGCGGCCAAGGAGGGGTTGATCCGCACGCCTGGGCTCAGGGACTGAACCTGCGTCCCAAAGCACACCAAACACCACATGCCAGCTCTCCAGCCGCATTCTGCACACGTTATTGCCAACAAGGGAGGCAACACGTTTGCTTAAGCTGCTGCTATCTGTATCTTGAGTGCAAGGGGCGATTCGTATGAACTTACCACCTGATAACAGCACAAGCAATCTAAACCAGCGCATGTTTTATCCTCTGCATGCCGTGCAAAACACAATTTGTAAAGGAGACCAGACCTGAGTATCGCAACCTTCTTTTTAGAGGCCGCAAGCTAAAGCAAAATTCTATACACTGTGATAGTTACTGTGAAACTGACAATTCCACAGGTATTTTGAAAGCAATAAATGGGAAGTTCTTGCATTCTACAGCTTGCTGGTGCTAGTGTTAACTACCGGAGAATAGCACACAGCCAAAAAAAGTACTGATGACTTGCTTAAATAGCATATAGTGTTATTACTGGAGTTCAATACTGTTAATTACCACATTCCAGATGTGAATCATAAAAATCTAACTTCTGCTAGAGTGAAAAAGCTTTTAATGTAAGTATTTCAAAAGTAGTCTAAATTTAAAAGACTTGGAGGACTATTTGTAACTCTGATGCCATTATTAGTTCTACCAACTCACTAGGTATCACTTATGCTTTCAAAAAGCAGTTGAATAGTGTCTGGACCACCACAGATATACTGGAGAGCCTATAGGAGTTTGCATTGACAGGAGAGCTGCCGTTTAACACCCGGAGAAACAACGCTGCACACAAACACAACCACTGCAGGTGAGAATCCTCAACTGAAGTCCTACAGTAAGCACACACAGCGTACACCATCCGTTCAGACACCGTATGTTAAAGCTGATTTCCATTTTTAAGCCTGCAAAATACCCATTCAAAATTGTATTAGTATTTTATGATTTTCACTGAGAATACGCAGAAAAACATAGAGCCGATTAATCACATTTGAACTGACTGTTGTGCAAACAGTTGCCGAGTTAGCACATGTGTAGGTACACGTGTGTACATAGTGACACAGTTTTCACTAACAACCAGCGTAAGTAAAATTTCAATAATCTATCGCCCAACACTTCTTAAAAAAACCAAAGTACATTACACGCTGTGTAGTCCTGTCAGCTGCCATAAAGTTTCTCATTATTTTTGACCAATAAACCTGAAAACTCTTATTTTACTGCATGCTCTTTACCGTGGCTCTTTCAAGCGAGCTCCATTAGTTAACCAGGAAAAAGGAGAATTCAGAGGCAGAAGCAGCAAGTAGCAATTTACCAGTGCCCTGCACCTCAACAGCCCTGTATTTCTCTTTTCATGTTTTTGAACACCTTGACCCAGCGTCTCCTCTGCTCCCTTTAAGTGCCGGCTGGAAACGACTCCGCACATCAAACAGGTGGGTTTGAGCCAGGAATAACCACGGAACTCACAGCGCAGCTTCCCTCTCACCTCAGCACTCGTTTCAAGTCTCTTCCCTACCGCGCGTGTATATACTCGATCCAGATTTTCCATAATTCATAGAAATTAATCAACTTTGATACCTCCATCAATTTTTAGCTGGAATGGAAAAGTTTGTAGTGCAACACACAGGGAAAGGGGGAAAAGCAGAACAGGACCGGCAGGTGGAATTGTACACATCTCATTTTCTTGGGAAATAAGGCTAAAATACATTAATTACTCAAAGAAGAATCTTGCGATGATTAACGAACTCCACCTTGAAGAAGCACAAAGAGACTGCAAAACCCAACAACCCCACAAGTCACACACATCCAGCTGATTTCGACATTTAAACTTAAGTTTCTAGCATTTAACTCCTCTCTGTTTACATAACAAGCACACAAATCCCTTTGGTAAGAAACTACTGTATTAACAGCTATTTTTAATGATTGCACATGATTTCAACAGCAGCCTACAGCTACTTAGAAACTTAATCACAAAATAAGACAACATACGCTCTTAAATCATTACTAAAATATTTCCAGTTAGTTTTATGACAAAGAGAAACAATATATAGGATTTTGGGAAATGAAAATGTCTTTATTTAGGACAAGTAGTTCTGTCAGCAGCTGGATGTGAATGGACCATCCCATGGGAACACCAAGGAGCATTTCAGCGGCAGCAGAACATTGGACCCCTGGCCAGTGGAAAGGAGCACAATGACTGCTTTCAAACGATGTCATAAATAATCATTTTCTGAACAAAAATGTCATTTGAGAAATCATTACAAACCAGGCACATCTGCATTATAAATTTATTGCAATACAACAAGTACCTCCACTGGTTGAATCTGTCATTCCAAACAACTGAGAATGCATATGCAAGTTTTTTTCTACAGTAGAAAATTACACACATCTTCAGCAACATTCAGGGATTTAGTTTGGGCTTTTTTTTTTGCTCTGGTTTTGTTCTGTTTTAAACTCTAGTCAGCCCATACAGCCGTTTTTTCCCCTCAAAGGCTGATATCCACTGTCAAGAAACACGCCACAATTTGAAATTTAGGAACACGAGTTGAAAGGTTTGAAAACTACGACAGAGAGTGGAGCAGCATAAAGGACACGCAGAGCCTGATCACGCAAGTATCATTTTCTTAGAAATGAACAAGACTAATTATTCGGTGTATAAAAAGATTTAAACCAGAACTAATATCTTGACATTCAAACCAAACCATCCAAACGCTTGCCTGCATTTCTTCGGAGGCTGCATACCTACCCCCAGGTAGGTTGGTTTGTTTTTATAACCTGCTGCCACAATGTGGGGCTTATTAGATAAATGAAGCTCAGCATCAACATTGCATATGCTATTGTGTGCACCCAAGGCAGGTTTGAACAAACACCGCTTAAAATAATACACCAATAAATCCACGCATCCTGCCGGGATTCAGTTCTTTGAATTCCACCTCCAGGGAGGATCTTCATTTATTTTTCTTTTAACAAATAATGAAAAGCAGCTCTGATAGCTTCTTGGTGAAAGTAATGTAAGGAAGAGGTGGGAAGGTGCTTCTTACCCCACAAAATCAGGGAGTATAAATAGCAGAAAAATGCTATCAAAGGCTTGATTTATCTTTAGAGTGTCACACCGATTTGACTTACGGTGACTTTATTCAGTGACGGGATTCAGCTGTTAAAGAACTTATCAAAGAAGGTAATTTTGTTTCATATTTATTCAACAGAACAGAAGACACAACTAAGTCGGAACGAAATCCTGCAACTGCATATTATACATACATTGCTTTGAAAATATGTTGGCACATGCTCTTTATAATTTACAAAAATACTGAAATAATTGCACGTTGTTGGCTGCTCTAAGTCTTACGTTTAGTAACTTTAAGAACAGGCTAAACTGCTCTTTACAGGTGTACTAATCCAGTGTATCTGCTGTTTCAATAACCCAGTGAAAAAAAATTACATAATTAAAATCTTTCTTTAACCTACCTAGTAATTTTAACAATGATTTTGAGAAACTCACTGTGTAACTCGGGAAATAGAGACTTTTAGAAAAAGTGTAAAATACACAAAGTTTTGCTTAAAAAATTGCATACAAGGTGTAACATGTCCTCTCTGCAACAGTTAATTTTTTAATTAACACGTACATGAGTTGCAGCGAATTAAGAAGAAATTAGGCTACATATTTCAGAGGAAGTTCAAAGTCACTTGTTTACATTAATACTGCACTTTTTTATGTGTGAGAAATTAAATACAAATGCTTGCTCTCCTTCGCCCAAAACACCGAAGCCTCTTTAGAACTGAAGGCATGCTTAGTGTGGAAAAGTTCTTTTAACTGTCAGATACAATTACTCAGTAAGCCCAGGCAGAGACAGGTCGCTTGGTAACTTACTTGTTTAGCAAATTCGCAGTTACTTTAACTGTTCAAGTTTTATCTTTCAGTAAAAAGTGGTTTGACAAAGCTGGTTTTATTGTTTGACATTTTTATAGCTGTTTTTTTTTTCCCTAAATAAGTTTTAAGGACATGCTTGGTTTAGCCCAAACAAGTAAGAGGACCGACAGAAAGAAAGAAACTGCTGAGTAATCAACCAGGAAAGAAAGAACAGACACAGATTACAAGGGTGTTGAGTACAGGTTGGGAAGGGAAGCAACTATGAGGTTTGCGTTAAGGGATATTTATATAAGGAATACAAACAGGGAGGGATTTAGCAGCAGAATGCAGCTTAGCTCCCTCGGCCTTTACTGTGTGTGAGCAGCACTACACCTATTTACTCAAAGTGCAGTAAAATGAAGTATTCTCTGCCATAATAGATCTGTTGAAATTTAAAACCCAGACATCTGAATTGTTTTTTGAACAAATGTGAAATACAATGCACAGTGGGTCCAAAACCAGGCTGGAGGTTGAGTTCCTGAGCGGTTCTCGCACCTGCAGTGCTATGGATACCTGCACCCCCAGAGCCAGCGCACACCCGCTCAGCAGGACGGACAGACAGACACGTCCCTGCTGCCCCGCGGGTGCCGCTCCAGTCAACCCCTGACAAAGCTGTTGTACAGGCAGCTGTTCCAGTAAGAACAAGTGAGGTGGAGGCTCAAAGACAACACTCGAGCCAATTCAATATACTAGCTAAAAATATATTTGTGGGAAATACAATTTAATCAGTTCAGGCAGCAACTCAAGTGACGTGACCTTCAGAAGCTGCAATGATGGAAAAGCAAGATATAAAACCCATGAAATGCAGGAGAAGAGCTGCCCAACTTCTGGCCTTTCCCTATTATGGACTTGCTAATGAGAAAACCTTGACATTGAAGTAGAAACTTCATCTGTTATGCTGTTTTAAGAAGGTGTATCTTCCATTTGTCCCTATCTACTTCATGTATACAGTATATATGATCCATTTTACTTTTGGCCCAACATAGGAACCACTTTCTCACTATGTCTGCTTACAAACTATCAAACTATCATTTCTACACCCTTACGAACTAGTGGTATACCAGCGTCAGAAGTCTCATCTCCCTTAAAGCAACAAATCTAATTGTATTTTATGAGTGAGATCATCCGAATCTATTCTAACTACCATCCTGAATCTTTCTATGGGATGTCTTACTGCTACAAGTAAACATACCCTGTAGAGAATTGTAATGAAGATGTTCAGATTGGCATTAAAAAAGGAGTGATATTGTGCGTGTATAAATGAGAAAAAACAGTAAAAGAGAGGACAGAAGAATGACTTTTATTGATAACAAAGGACGCTTTTTGCAGCAATCAAACTCAGTGTTTGTGACAAGACCAAGATGCTCTCACCTCGATAACACCGCAGCACAGTGTTAGAGCATTAGCCTTAAGACTTACGGAGATTGAAGTCAGTCAGATTCTAAAGCAAAGGACTAGCGTAGAACTTTTGACTCCCAAAGGACATAAAATATCTATCTGTAAAGTAGTTTGGTGTCACCAAAAGGAAATGGAAACACGATAAGTAGTGACAGTTACCATTAGTTCTACCCTCCATGGTGCACATAAGAGACACTGGCTACACAACCTCGACACTCAAAAACGTCCTGGTGCTTCTGAGCACAGGAGTGTGAGAGAAGGCCTAAATGAAATGTATAAGAGAAAGAGTGTGAATTTGTAAAATTAATTTGAGACTTTAAAAGTAAATAATACATTTCTTTCCTGTAAAGTCTCACACTGTATTTTGTGATATGAATTATAATTAGCCTGACACCATATTGCTATAATGCAACAGGCTCACAAGATGGCTCTATCCGGCGTCATGAACAGATTTTAAATTACAGTAGCAAAGACTAATGGACTCCAGACAAACAGCCACAAAAACTTTTCCTAAAAACACGCAGACAATTATTTATGCAACACTAATCCTCAGTGCTGATTCCTTGTTTGTCCTAAATATCTAACACTTCAAAAGAGAACTGAACATGGGAAAATCTTCTAAATCCAAAATTTCTAAGTCAGAAGAGCCAAAAAACACATTTAACCTGACTATCAAAACAAAAAGATTGCCCAAGGAAAGACGGAATAACTCTGGAAACGTTGTGGCCAGACACTCGGTGATATTCACACCGTAACTTTTACCTCAATACCACGGATCACTGGTGTTCCCTATGCAAACTGCGCAGATTAGAAAAACTGGTCCATCAACTTCAACCTGCAGAGAAAAATGCTTCCAACTCTGCTTGCAACCCAAATTAAAGTCTGTCTTGAGACTTCTCAAACCAAAGACTTACATCAAAATGACGGAGAATTCATTCATTAGCATTTCTCTGCACGAAGCAGCCTGCTTGTCCAACCTGCGCCCCAGCTGAAATATCTCCTATGACTTTTTCTACATACCTATAGTATTTGATACTCAATAAAAGAACTGGAAAAAAAGATGTGTAAATAAATAGTACTGCAATATACAAAATGCAAAGAAAAAACATCGTGGAATTTGCCTTTTTTCCCCCTTTCGGTAGCACATCAGTAATTCCCCAACCACAAGCTGTTCCCAGACTAAAACTGTGGCAGGCAGGACAAAAGGGGCAAAATAGGCTTGACCACAACTCAAGTAACTTGCCCATGAATCTCCTTCCTAACTGAAAGGATGTCAGCTTTTACCAACTTCTAAGAAATGTTCAAAGAGGGGGAAAAAAAAGACAAAAGTGTACATGTCTACATGAACATCACATGCCTTTTGCTTGATTCCAAAAAGCCTGGCAAGAAAAGGCACTGCAGAGAGCTGCACGAGATAATTAAAACCATTTGTGAAAACAAAGCGATAGTCTATTTTTATTTCAGCCATTTCCTTCTCATGGTACAAGCCATTTCAAAAAGGACAACAATTCCTATATGCAAACCACTAAGCTAAAACTGGTTCACTGCTGTAATCTTAGAAATAGAGCAACACTTTAAATGGTTGGTTCTGGAATACCACTGTTGGAAAACAAGATAAATTAAACTTGCCACGCACGCTATCCCTGAGGAGAGAGAATCAAACCTGTATTAGGAAGACAGAGAAGACAGTGAAACCAGCATCACTGTAACTACAACAAACTTAAACAGATTTTCAAACCACTGGGTTTACTGGTATTAAGAGGACATCAACTGGATTAACTCCTGCGTTTTACAAACCACTGCTTTTAGAAATTCATTTTGGCTTTTGAAACTCTTAAAAAAATCTTTTACAATAATATAATTCCAACGCTATACTGCATTGATTCACAACTACGTTTCAAATTAATACTCCAGTGATGAGGCTTCAGGAGAATTTTCCAGCGGTAGTGAACAACCTGAACAACGTTACAATCTGTGGACAGGAAGGCAAGCAGTTACCTTGCTACTCGCTAAGCAAGACAAATTGCTTTTTGTTCAAGAAACTAGATATTCCATGGCTGAAAGTACCCAGGTTTTATCATGGACTGACAATACACTCACAAAGTTTGTTTATAGGGGTTTGTGCTCTTTTATCAATTTCATGATGGGCAAAATTATTCTCCTAGGCCCTGTCTTCTGGAAGCGTGCCCTACAGGTCAGGATTTTTAAATCACCGGTGGTTGCCCTTTCCTTATGGAGTAACAAATCCCTAGGAGTATGAGTACAGAACATTTTTACTTTATTTATCAAAGACAACTAATCAAATTTAGCTTCAAACCTGTCTCCATAGTAGGGGATTGTACTGGATTTACGCTGTGAGAAGAGACGAGGCGCTGTGTCCATGCTGGACGGAGCTGGCTCCAGTACAGACCCAGCCCTGGCCACAGCCCAGCCCATCAGCGATGCTGGCAGCGTCCCTGTGATAACGTATTGAAGAAAAGGTAAAAAACACTGGGTAACAGCTGTGTCAGAAAATGTGAGAGGGTTTTCTTCCCCCTCCTGCGGAGAAGGGCGCAATGTGGTGGGCGGCCAGGGCTGACCCGTCACACTGCTCCGCTCCGACCATCACATTTCGGTTCCAGCCCGTTTCTTTTAGGGTGGTTTGAAGGAAATTCAGCTCCCAACACACAAATTAAACTCATGACGTGAAACCTGCCAGCTGACAGTATTATGATCCGAGCGTTGCTGCCCTGAAGAGGTTCCAGAACTGGGGGCGACTGATTATACAGTGAACCAGCTTGTCAGAATGAGCCATATTCTTCTTTCACAGGGAAACATCCTTTCAGCACCTCCAAGTACCAAAGTTCCTCTGACCTTACGGAGTTCCTGTTATTACAGATCTTCCAGAAAATGCATCAAGTTGTAGTAGTTAGAACTCTCACAAACTGTAGAAATTAATTACAGCTTTCCTTCTTCATTCTTCCACTTCCTTGCACTGTGAACCATGTGGAAATGCAGGTTAAAAAATAACCCGTGTTGTAACTTCAGGGAGAGCCTTCCTCAGAAAGAAAAGATAAAGTGATCGACAGATATGTATTAACAGAGCCCTAACAGGCAGAAAGCCCTTTTATCTTGCATTTTTAAAAAACAACATCTTTATATTTCCAGGTTTCTAAAAAGAAAGCACCTAGAAAGTATCGACAACGTTCTCCACTGGTAACCTTGGAAGAGAATTTTCTCAAGGGAAAAGCAGACAGTGTGGCCAGACAGTTTGAGCAGTCAAACTGTGCACTAACCTCACCAAGTATCCAAAAGCATTTGTGCTTTGAATTGCAGCCCTTTCATAAACACAATATTCTACAGCAGGCAGCCTTGCTTACAGTTTACCTAAGATTGCATACTAACTGTAGAAATACATTCCTTTGTTTTGTAATTCAGAGGTTCTATTTCTCAAGGCTTCTCAAATTTTATCACAAACGACAACAAAGCAGCATTGAAGAGAAGCCCAAGATAGTTACAAAACACAGAGTTATCAAAAGCAGCAATATTTTTTGTTCTGTCTGCCCTATAAAATCTCATTTAGCCCCACAGCTACGTTTACACTCCAGCTGGCTCTGGGGCTAAGAGGTTCCTACAAAGCAAAAATCCCAGTCTTGAGAATCTCAGTCAAATATTAATATTGGTGCTGGCAACAGGTTATTTTGGACCTTGCCATGAAAGCATGAAAAAGAAATCTTCTGAAGAACTCTACCCAAAGTCTCTTCCTGCCTGTTGCTATGGGAAGGGGAAGGAAAGAATTTATCTGGAGGTGTCCGCTTATCACAGTTTTAACTACGTGACACAGTAGTGAGAAGAGACGGTCACACAAATCCACAAGCCATAAGCTACTTATTCATGCTAGTCAATTAATTTTTAATTAGGGCGATGAAAAAATCTCAATGTGATCACTCAGAGCAAAAATATTTCCCCTTTAAGCAATTTTCTTACTTGCCATCTATTAACTGATGATTGCCTGGAAGAGATATGTCGAATCATCTCCTTTTTACCTGTCTTTTTGCAGTTTTAACAGTTTTCCTGAAATGCAGGAAGTTAGTAGAAACGGGTAAAACACAAATTAACATACCTCTTTTTCATTATGGCGTGTTTTAGAACGGCAAGAGCCTTTTTCCAGCGATGACAGTCTTTGAAATCACTGTATCTTCCTTAATCCGATTTGCTATCCTATGTCTGGATCAGCACGCAGCGCAACGCGATAGAAACGGAGCCAGGAAGCAAGACAGGTCAGTAGACCCAATACCGGCATTGTACGCATTTCTGGAGTTTTATTTTGGAACAGCTCTCCTCTGATCCCACAGCCCCACACCAGTCGGACCACAGCTTCCAGTTTAGTTTCATCTAAAAGCAACTCAGATTCCTTGATGCGAGCCCATTTCACAAGTCAAATCAGAGTGCAGTCTGTGAGAACGACGGGGGATTCATTTCCAAAGCACAGCCCCTGTCCAAATGAAAACACCAATGCAGATGCATTCCCTGTTTCCCCTTCACCCGCTCCTCTCTCGTATGCATTCTGGCCATATGGAAAATCTCCACGGGTCTGAGTTACGGCCACTGACTCAAGCTCATTCTTTTGTACAACTTCTGTTCTCTTTCTTTAATTCTTTAAATGTGGATACAGGTATTTTCATGCAAGAATATGCTCAGTTACTTTGTTTGAAGACTTCTACCTTTCACTCTGTTTTGACAGTTTCAGGGGAGACTCCTTTACAGAACATTTTCCTTTATAAAAATACAAAAAGGAAACTCTGAAGTTTCCCACTCTCCATCACTGGGATAGATCCGCTTTTTTGCTTCTTCTGCCCAAAATCTAAGCTAGAAAATTGTTTCTGCAAAACTACTGGAAAGACATAACCACAGCAGTTCAAATGTAGTAAATAATAAGGATCTTTTTAATCAATTAGATTAAGATGGCGTTTAAGGCATATATCTATTTAACTTGAATGATTAATGCTGTAGGTAAAAAAAGAAAGCTCTGTCATAAAGCACAAAGTATTTGTGTTTTCAAACGGGGTAGCAGATTGTGTTTCTGAGGTCTAAGCAATGAGCTGGACAACATAACTACTTGTTTCATGTGGAAGGAAGACCAGTAACTGAGTACCACTATCTGTGTAAATCCACGTTTCTTTTTACAAGGAGGATAAATTTCAAGAAGTATTCATCTACAGAGATGCTGAAAAATGGAAGTTTCTTTTCCCATTCACTCTCTGCACTAGAGAAAACCATTCATCAAAACTAACATTTCTGATAGATCTCTGAAATAATGTTTCAGCTCAGCGCAGCCCATACTGTGCCATGTAAAAGTGAAAAGGTCATGGAACTCCTTTGAGCGACTCTTCGCATTCCCAAGTGCCAAAAAAACCCCAAACACACACCACCTCCTCATAGACAAGATGATGAAATATGGGCCAGGCTGTGGGGTGGGCTGAAAACCTGGCTCAAAGGGCTGTGATCAGCGGGACGCAGCGCAGTTAGAGGCCAGTCATGAGGGCTGCACCCCAGGGGGACATACTTGGCCAATACTGTTGAACTTCTTCATTTATGACCTGGACAATGAGACCAAGCTCACTTTCAGCAAATACGCTGATCAATCAAAAGTTCCACAAAGGGAAATGCAAAATTCTGCACCTGGGGAGGAATAAATGCCCACACCGGTAAAGGCTGAGGGGCTGCTGGACAGAAAACGACTTTCAGAAAACGTGGGTCCTGTTGAACATGAACTAGCAATGCTTGCTTGCAGCAAAAAAACAGGGTCACCAACATCTTTGGCTGCCCCGGGAAGAGCATCACTAGCAGGATGAGGAAGGTGGTCCTTCTTCTCTACTCAGCACCACTGAGACCACATCTGGTGTGCTAGTGGGTCTGGTTCTGGGCTCCCCAAACCAAGAGTGCCACCAGCAAAGGGTCACAGAGATTATAAAGTGATTGGAACATGACACATGGGGAGAAGGCTGAGAGAGCTAGAATTGTTAAGCCAGGAAAAGAGAATGCTCAGGAGGATCTTCTAAGCACGTATAAATACCTGAAGGGGATATAAAGGGTTAAAAAATATGAAGCCAGACTCTCCCCAGCAGTGCTCAGTGATGGGACAACAGGCAGCGGGGCACAAATACAGGAAATTCCACTTAAAAACAGGGGATTTAGTTATTTATTTTACTGTGAGGTGGCTGAACAGTTTGCCAAAAAAGCTTACGTTGCCATCCTCAGAGATACTCCAAACCCAACTCAAGATCTTACTGACCGCTCTGACTGGCCTTGCTTTAAGCAGATGGGTTTGGACCAGGTGATGTCCAGAAGTCCATTCTAACCTCAATTATTCTGTGCTTCTTTGACTTCCCTAAAACAAACTTAATAATTCCTGCCATACATGTCCTGTTCTTTCTGCTTGTTCTCTCTAGGTCTCCTTCTTGAACCAGATTCCTCTTCTAAAGAGACATCTATCAAGTTGGTTATACAGTTTGTGTTTTGGCTGGTTGGTTTTGGTTGCTTTTTGTTCTCCCCAAACTGAGGTTCCCTTTCAGTGCTCAGTTACTGACTACAGCTTAAGTTTTACTAGTTTGAATAGAAAGGCCCAGACTGCGTAAGCCAGCATGCACCTTCTTCAGGTTCAGTAATCTTCATCTTTAGTATCATCTACTTTAATTTCTTCAGTTTTCCCCAGGTCCTATATTAAAATTAAACACACAAGCCTAACCAAGGTTATTTTTTCTCACTTTTAAAAACTACTTCCATTTACCTTATTGCTGTTCTCTATTGTAAAGAACAAAGCAATACAGCTTGAGTCAATCTTCTACAAAATGTCCAAGTCTATAAATACCAATTAATGACAATCAGGTAACGTGAAACCTAAAAATGTGCAAAAATCAAGGCCAAGTTCAATTGTGCCAACAGAAAAAATGCTATTGGACACTTCATATGCACACTGCTTTCTGAGTTTATTTTAATTTTCTTTTGCCCTGATAAAAAAACCTCATAAACATTCACATATCACTGCCTTGGAACCTGTGGCATCCCTTCATTATTTACATAATGTCAGAGATGGGGAAATCATTGAATATCGTGCTTGATACTCTCTTTATTCAAAAGACATTTTACTTTGCTATTGGCAGGTGTTCGACTGCTCACACCTTTAAGAATTTCCTTCTTTTTACCTCATATGATGGTAACTTCGCAGAACAAATCTGGAAGGTTACCCATATGTTGCTCTGTATCTCTCTCCCACACATCTATAAAGCTGCTGTCCCAACCTCTGCAGTACTTTCAACCAAACTAATTAATCTTGGTTTACATTAAAAATATACCATGGATGACAAATTTGGGCTGGAGTGTCACTTCAAGGATGTTGATCCTCTTAACAGTTTCTAGAAGTGTCTCCTTCGTACAGATACTCCTAGGTATCTGTATAAATTAATCCAAACCTCAGTGGGAAAGAATAGCAATGGAGTTTCACTTATACTAAAACCAAAAAGATGCTGCCAAAAATCCCAATGATATAAACAGATAACATCAATATGCTGTGCTACTACTTCAGCCTTATGGCTTAAACACATGCACTAACTTTCAATCATTTCACAGTTCCCAGTGCACACATTTAACTTCCTTATCTCATTATTAGAGAAACACATAGCATCACAGTTCAGATTACCATTTTATGTTATTTTCCAATAAAAAACGCAGAAACCACTAACCTTCATGAGCAACTTCCAGCAACTGCAGAACTTAATTTAAGGCTCATGGCAAAAGACATAAAAGACTGTATTAGTAGACATATTGGAGAACCACTTGAGCTTTAAATAATTTGACTGGTTATTTTGTGATTTGGCATCAGAAGGAAACTAATGTTTTTGTATTACAGCTATTTTTAAATGTATTTCAAAGCCATTGCTTTTGAAGCAATGAGAAACAACGTCTGTATTATGAACTCTCCCAGTAATACAAAATAAAACGTCACTACCTGCTATTTCACCATCCACCTTGCAGCTTCTAAACAAGTCACAGTTACATGTTCAGCTATTAACAGAGGAGAGCAGCTACAGACGATTTCATAATCTCTTTTTTTACAGCTCAACGCTTGCTTCAGCATATTTCCCCATTCCATTCTCAGCGCTACACTTCATTACCAATGGTTCACACACACCCTTATTCAAACAAACCTACATAAAGTTTTAAAGTCTACGGGGAATGGAAAAGAAACAGAAAGCTTGACCATTAAATTACATTATTACCTGTATACATTACTAAGAGTGACAACTTCACCCGCCATTATGGGAGTTTTAAAGAAGCCTTTTGAAAAGCTGTTGTTTACTAGCAGTCTACAAACCCAGAACCAAAACCAGATCCTGTCACCTGGAAGACTCAAATCTTCAAAAAGATATATTTTTCAAAAGCATAATAAAGCTGGTACCTACATTAACCTAAACCGGATTCTTTAGTATGTTCTTTACAGAACTGTAGAGCACACAACACACCTTGTTCTAAGTGTTCAAGTGCACTCGTGAGGGTTCAGGCCTGTACAAAGGTACCTCGCTCTGGGTTATCACAATGAAGAGAGCCCCAGATACACCTTCATTTCTCTGCTCCCAAGAACACAGATTAAAAGGGCCACGGAGGTATCAGGAGAAATTTGCCCGCAAATGGTATCGCCTGACAAAAACTATCTTGCTAACAGATTGTCACCATAGGTACCTGAGCAATAAACCAAATCAGAACAGGCTGCACAGATCTGCAATTCAGCCTGGCAAGGCTCATCGAAGAAATGATGAATCATTCGCTACTACCAGTGATAACCACAGACCTGATATTTGCTGATTATTTAAAATCTCTTGAAAAGGAAAGTTCTTTGTCACTTGCTGCTTGAAGTTGCTGTAGCAAATTTGATGGCATAAGACACAGTTCCTCTGGAGCAGCTTTGGCTCAGCTGTAAGAACAAGAACTACTGCAGCCAACACGCTAAAATTCTTATAGTTAACTAGTCACCCAGCTATGAATATACATACATTGCCCCACAAAGAAAATAAACTGCTTCTCTGAGTACTCTTAAACATTACAAATAAAACTGGAAATCGAGTATTTACAAAAAAAAAAAAAAAAAAAAAAAAAAAATAACTATATATAAAAAAAAAAAAAAACAGCTTCTAAAAGTACAATAAAAAAATAAAAAAAAAACAGAAAAACAAAAATTAAAAAAAAAAAAAAAAAAAAAAGAAATAATTTTCCTATATGCTAAATTCAATGCCAGCCAGAAATAAAGGTTGCATCTTTCCAACCTAAATTATGCATTACTGAAGTCAAGCACAGAAATTCAAAAGATGTAGTAGAAATAAGAATGAAAAAAACCCCAACAAAATTAAACACTGAGGTATCTGGAAGTCTACTATGGCTCACTGTCTTTTTTAAACTGCAAACTGCTGCAAGCAAAATCTTGGTTTCCAAAGGAATCACCTTCATGCTTTCTAACTGCAACAGAAGCCCATCACCTGCTTCCTAGGAATCTTTTGCAAGTGACCAGATGGCAACACAAAGGCATAGCCAGGAGTGGACAACACAACCAGCCCAACCATGTAAAATGCGACTGTTTGCTACATTCCAGCTCACGTCTCTCTGAAAAATAAAACCAGAAACTACAGGAAATAGATGGCTTAGAACTGCACCACTATTTCAATATTCCCAGCAATTCCATTTAACTTGTTTCTCATGGGGCTGCCCTAAAACACTTTTGTCCTTTATCAGAAGATAAAGCAGACTTCACTTCTGAAATCTTGGGTTACTCAAAACTGCCGGCTGTAGTGATAAAAACCTTGAATGAAAATTTCAGTCTTTACATCTTGGCTCTTCTGTATGAAGAACTAACAATTTCACATTTGAAAAAAAGAACATAATTATCTGTTAACAACAAACACTAATTGCATCCTCTAATTTCAAGGGGATCTCCATAGTGCAGGGATACAACTTAAAGCCCACAGGTCTGTGAAGAAGCTGAGAACTGTTTCCTAAGCTAGAACTTGACAGTGAGCCAGAGGGACCTGTACAACAGGAGTGACAGCAACTCGGCTGTTGCAGCTATCGGGAAGCGCACATGGTGGGTTCTGCTCGGGCAGCTTTGCTGATGCTGAACAAGTGGTCTCACCTTCCCCTTCCCACTCCCCCCAGTCACACAGTTCCTCCTGCTCTTTGTGCCCATCCTAGTGCTAATTTGACACTCACTGACCTGTTCAAATTCAGTAAATCTTCAGGGGAAACAAACAAACAAAACCTAGGGCCCCGATAACTTCAAAACTTTTTTTTTTTTTAATAAAATAGACATACTTTGCATGCCTTGGTATTCTGTACAAGGAGCGTAATTCAGTGTCACCACACTTACACCACCACACACACCACCCTTCACAGCTTACCTGTCCACGCATTACTTGGCAAACCAAAACGGTACCTCCATACTGGAGCAAAAGCACAGGCCCACAGGGTTATGATGCTGTGTAACGACCCTCCTAATCAGCATTCTTCCAGATGCAAATCCCAGGTCTAAGTCATGTGAGGAGTTCTGACAATTGTTCTACATCTTGTTCAAACGCTTTTACTTAGTTTGTAATGCACCAGAACCTGTGTTCGATTATAAGTCATGAAAGCAGAAATATAAAATACAAAGTACAGAGTATACTATTTTAAAAATAGGAAGTGAAATTCCAAAAAGCAAAGAAATCGCAGCTGTGGCACAGGCTTTCTCTCATAATAGATCCTTTCCCTATCATTACTGTCTGCAAAGTCCCTCCCTGCATAACTCCCACATCATCCACCCTTAACTGGGAATTTCATTTTGCTGGTATCTCCTACACTCAAATGTGCAGTTCACTGGAAGTTCACAGCTTCTAATTGAACACACATCAGCGTGAAAGCATTTTCGTTTCTACTGTCACCATCAGGACAGTACTATTTTGTTCAGCCATTCAAATCCACAATGAAAGCAAGACTTTTCTTAAACGTTATCTTTCGCTTTAGTAACTCAAATTGTCACTAATGCCATAAAAGTATTGTAGTTCTGAGGTCCTGATGAGGGGTGGAAAGCAAAAAAAAAAACCAGATGCCACACCTCACAGGACTAAGTTTAAAGCCCTTAAACCATTGAGAATACTTAAATAAACCACCAGCAATGTCAACAGTTTTCCACGCTGAGCAAATCCACTTGCTCAAATCAGATTTCAGGACAGGGGTTAAATACACTGATTCAACGGGTGCACAAAAAGAACAATGAGAACACGGCTGCCTTGTGATAGCTTATTCTTTGACCTGAACTAGATCTGGTTCAGGACAATGTTTAACAAAGGTAGCACTGCTCAGTAAACTGATCATTCAAATATATAGCACATGCCACGTTTGCAAAAGACAAAAAAGATATTCTAGTGTCTTACTGGTAAACTCAATTTAACAAGCACAAAATGGAGCATGCCAGTCATCAAGTATTGCCCACTGGTGATAAGTTTTCCTCTGTATCTTTAGGTCACAAACACTTTTAAACGGAATTAGAGATGTTACACATGGCCAGTATTTGGTACGCAACACAAGGTAAAAAATCCCTGAAAACACAAGTGACAGGTATTTAGTTTGGATAGCTATAAAAACTTCCTAAATGTAGAGTGATGTGGCCAGAGTGTTTTCCTAAACCTTCAGCATTTCCCTCCTCTTTGCTGTTATTATATACATTATTCCCCTTCAAGCAGCTAGAATAAGAAGCTGCTTTGAAGACTGCATCATTGACGACAACACATGCACTGGATGAATTGCGCACATTTAAGAAGAGAAGCAGCCTTGCTATCCTTAAACAAAAAACATGTCAGCATCACACTTTTTATCTTCTAAGCTCCTGTACCTTCTTTTTTCTCACTTCATTTTAAAGGGAAGTGCCTTTCAGATGCAGGACCATCCCAAGAGGTCTCAACTTGAACAGATAGGAAAGTGTGCTCAGGTAAAATGTAGTGAAAATATGCAGCTCATCACTCTCACAGAAGTAAGCAAGCCTGGTTAAAGATTAGATCCAAGACATCGTCACCTTATGAACATTTTAATATACTAATCACCACATTTTTAACTAGTCTCTGAAATAATATTTAGAGCAGTAGGAAATACATACATAAGGCACATACACACACATAAGGCACACACACACTTGTAGAGGCAAGTCCTATGAAGATAAATCAATCAGAATGATCCAAAAGTGAACTAATTCAGGCTCTGACAAGCCAAAGTAAAAGAACATTAAAGTTGAGGAATCTCTATAATGAATGAACTGACTCCATCTATCTGATTGCAAATAAATGGAGTTCATGGCAGAGCAAAACTTAAGGTGTCAGAAAAATATCAATGCAGAATTTGGAACAACAGATCTTAATCCATTGCAATGTTTATGAAAGCAGCAGTGAAGAAATAAAAACTTGGATATCTGACCACTCTAACTGTCAAGCAAGAGTAACGATTATTAATATATTATTAAAAGACAGCTAGCACTGAGGATAGGAGCAGGCACTGGGGATGGATGCCAGATGGGATGGATAGCAATGCATGTGAAAAATTAACACAATTAATTCTTTGGCTTGCTTCAGGATCTAGTCTTCCTCAGTGTTTTTCACTGTACTGGCCAAGGCAAACGCTAGAAAGTGCAGTAAACACTTACAAATCATTCGCACAGGCAAAAATTCCATCACAATCATGTGAAACTGAAGGAAGCAAAGAACCAAATTTTAAGTAATGAACATAGTCCCACTCACAAACTTTATATTATTAAAGGGTATTTCACTGCCAGTGGCTACCCATTTGATGAATTAATGAATAAATCAGAACCAGATTATGAACCTGTCTTTACTATGTATTCGTCTATTCAACATAGCTTTAAACCTTAATGGATCTTTCTTTTCCTTAATATTAAATTTTAAAAATATTAGCAGGTGTCTAGCTAATACAAAGAGAAGTATGTGTAAAGGCTACCCTTGACAAAAAGCGAGACATATAGAGAACAGAAAACAGAGAGCATAAAGATCTTATACAGGCTGATAGTAACACACTCTTCTTGAAAGCACCAGCTTCCCTATCATGACCTACCCAATCCAAAACCTGAGATCTGCACATTTCAGGTAAAAGGCGTCACCGAACTTTCACTTCTTGATTAGAAACAGGGTTCCATACAATAAAACTTCAACAATCTACCTGAAGAGAATAGGCCTTTTCTTGCTCAACAACAATACCATTTAAGCCTAAGCTCCGAAATTGAAAATCAATGATCTAAATGCAAACAGGTAAGTAGTTCTGTTCATGACTGAAACAATGGGCCTCTCCTACCAGCAGTTTAGAATAGCTCAGGCAGGTGGGTGGAAGGCAGGCATTATCAGTTTCTAAATGAAAGGACTGTAATACAACTTCTTTTAAAGAAAGAACAGCATAGGAACATACTGCCAAGTTTTAGAAAAATTATTTGAATAACCAGTGTAACAAGATCTAGTATCATGTTTCCTCAGAGGGGGGAAAAAAAACAACCAGCCCTTGATGTTTTACCAGGAAGTTTGTTCTGTGCCCCAGTATAGTAAAAGTAGAAATTCCTGGCATAACTTAAGAGCTGGTCATATGAAACAGGGCCTTGATTTCTTTAAAATGCTCTTTTCCACTTTGTTACAATACTTTCATTTCTATTAAGTGTAATTCACAATACTTATCTAGATAAAGATCAATGGTTCAACTGCAGCAACTCTGCACTACCGTAAAACCTGAATGTCAGTCACTTACAGAAAACAGGCAAGTCCTTATTGCTTTATTCTTCAGATGAGAGAGAAGAAAAACCACCTTTCCCTCTCCAAAACGTGGACACAGCCTTAGCTCAGGTAACAGTCAAACCAAGCCCAAGAAGGGTTGCCTAAAACCTTGAAAAAATACACAATTTATGAGACAGTAAAAAGAAAATCTCTAGAAAAACAGAATACTCCCAAGCTAGAGTATAATCATGGCTTGTCTACTTCATCTTCTGAGGCAAGCACACACTTGAAAGTGCTTCTATAGCCGGGCAGAGCTCGGCTGCAGTGAGCAACGGAGGCAAATACCCTCCTCTAGGTTATGCACATGTATTCACTTTCCTGAGGTGTAAGGGCACAAAGGAGTTCCTTCAATTATATATAAATACAGCAGCCTGACAAAAATTAGACCATTACACAAATGTTAACTGGGCAGCCAACAGAAAGGCTTAAAAATAAGCAGCATCAGTAACTGCGCTCCCAAAAGCTTCATCATTACCATTTGCAAGGGGTTTTTCTTCTGCTCTAATCCTATAGACTCTTTTCCTTGATTTTAAGCAAAAATCAAATTGGTTTTGCTGCAACATGAAAAGCACTTCACAATGGTTCAACACTTTTACCACTTTGTCTAGACAGCTTAAACTTACAAAAGATGTTTATTTAGATGCTATCATCAGATGATACTGATAATGCTGTTGAGAAGTGACTTATCTATTGCATATTCTGTAAAATAGAAGAAAAATAATTGATTTTGTAAATCTCTCATGAAACATTTTTCAAGCAGTCCTAAGGCAAACTTTCTTAGAAAAAAATGAGTAATTCAAACTCTAGAAGAGAAACATCATGCTACTTTACTACCTGTCCACCTATTAGTTTATTTATTCCGCAATTAACCAAACCATTCTGAAACTTTGAAACAAAGAAACAACACAACTTCATATTTCTGGTCTGTTTTACCACAGAAAAAACAGAACTTTACGAAGGGAGAGAAAATTGAGGGAAGAAAACAAGGTGATGCTGCTTAACTAATAAATTAATATAAATAATCTTCTCTCAATCTCTCTTAAACCCCAAAATAACTGTTTAATCTGTAAGAAGCTTTCAAAGCTAGCACTCAGAAGTCTCAGTTATTTTCCACTGCAACATCACCTTTTACATGTACTATATCAGTTCTTTGTTTTAAAGGCAAGAAAATTCACTTTGGATCAGAATGCTACATATTATTCCGATGATCACTCAGAGGTGAACACATTCAGTGCAGCAACCAAAACTGTCAGCCAAACCACAACTAAGAATGCACACTAGACCAAGTTGAGATTTAAATGGCTGTAGCAAAGAGCAATGTAACTAATTAAATTAGAACTGCTTTGGACTTTCGCTGTAAGAAAAGAGAAAATAATTTAAATGTGTTTTTTCAAAAAAGATTTTTTTTTAAGCATTCAGATCCTCATAATCGAAGACAGCTTGAAGATTCTTGGATCTTTTGTAAGCATCTACGCCTTTTTCAGGTAAATAAAAGCTAGCAATAGCTGCATCTACTGTGATTCTCTTGACAGACAGAGACTGTTTTCTTACAAATATCAGTCCGGATTTCGCTCCTTTTCTCCTTGAAAAGGATGAGTGGCAGAGTAGCAAAGGCCAAACAAAACAATGAGAAACTCACTAAAGCAAGCAATAATATATTTGGAAAAGAAGGCCTAAACCACCCTCATTTCTCATCTTTTCAATTCTAATTAAGCTATAAAGGCAGGTTTTGCTGGGGATATTTTCTGAAGCTTCAAGTGTAAAGGATGCTACACAAATGACAACGGATAACCCAGATGCCACACCGTCCTTCTCTCCTCATCACACACAGATCTGAAGTTCTTTTGCCAATTAACATCACGAATTACAGCTATCCAAACAAGCTGAATTCTTGGTTATCATAGCCAATTAGATGAATACACCCTCAAACACTCTCTTCTGCTTTTATCAGGATACTATTGCCACACAAGGTCAAAGACAACCTATCTGGAAACGGTAGGGTTAACAGCTAAAACTTGTCTCTGTTTCCAAAATAAAGCGGTGGCACCAGCTGCCATTCGGCCGTATTTACAAGAGGGAACACAGCTGAGTATAAACCTCCAGCTAGAGCCCTGCTTTATCGCTGGGAAACAGGACTTCCAGGCACGGCTGTCCCCTGACAAGCCGAAGGCAGCGAACCCGCAGCCGGCCCTGGAAGGAGCCCCCGGGCCGGGGGGACGTGCTTCCCAGTGGGGGCCAAACACAAGGTGTAGAGAGAGCCGTGTCACGGAACGCCTGCCGGAAAGCAAAGTGAATCCCCAAGGCCCCAAGAGGAAGGAGGCTTAGAGGCTGATCCCGGCGACGAGCAGCCTGGAAAGGATGGCAGGGGCCGCCCGGGGAGGGGAAGCCAGAACCGCTGGGGACAACGGGAGCGAGCGATGCGGAGCTGGGGGCAACGGGCCACCCAGCCCGGGCTCCGGGCAGGTGTCCCCTCCAGGCGGAGCGGGGAAAGGGCTCGGCAGCGCGGGCCGGCACCGCCGGAGAAGGGGCAGCGGGGCCAGGCAGCCCTCGCAGGGGAGCGCCGGGGTCCCGGGACCGCCGCCCCGTCCCCGGGGAAGGAACGATGCTGCCGTCCCAGCCCGGCCGCCGGCCCACGGGCTGCCCCGCCGGGGCCCGAGGAGGCAGCGCGGCGGGGAGCACCTCCCTCAGCAAGGGCGAGAACCCCTCCCGCAGCCAGGCCTACGCCCGCCGGGGTCCCCCGCGCCCCCGCCGCTGTGCCACGGCCGCCGGGAGCTGAGGAGAGCGGCAAGGCCGCCGTGCCGCGCCCCACCGCCCCGCAGGGCCCCGTTCCCACCGCTCTCGCCGCCTCCGCCTCCCCCTTTCCGCCCCGCCCGCGGCGCAGACCCCGCTCCCCTCACCGGGCTCGGCGGCGCGGCGGCTGCTCCGTCCCTCGGCCAAGATGGCAGCCGGTCCCGGCCCAACCTGAGGCAGCGACTTTACAAAGTCGGGCGTGATCTGCGCATGCGCCGAGTCACTCGGCACCCTCAGGCGCGGCGACTACAAGTCCCGGCGTGCCCCGCGCCAGCGCTGCGCATGCTCAGAGCGGCTTGAAGGGCCTCTGCTGGCCGGGGGGGTTTCCCCTCCGTTCGGGTCGTGGCTCCGTTTTGTGTGCCCGGGCCTTGGCGCTCAACTCTCGGCAACGCTTCGCAATGGTACTCGGTTCCTAGCCCGCAGCTGGAATGGCTGCTCCGAGCAGCAGGGAGGCGTTTGGGCCTGCTCGTCCCCTCACTGCTCACAACAACCCTCTGGGCCAGGTGCCTGGAAAGAATTATAGAATCGCTTTGGTTGGAAAAGAGCTTTAATATCATCGAGTCCACCTGTTAACACTGTGAAGTCCACCTCTAAATCATGTCCTTAAGAACCTCATCTACACCAGGATGAGCCCAGCCTGTGCATGGTCCTTTGGAGATGTCCATCTAGATTAACACGTCAAATGGGTCAAGGAACCTCATCAAGACCCACTTTGGACTCCCAGCCGAATGGACTCTGATGTGGTGAGCGGGTGAGGATGGGGAGGGCAGCATCACACCTTCACAATACTCCAACTGCCCTCCTCCGGGACCCGTCTGCTTCCTGCCCTTTGGAAGAAGGTTGGTGGCACCTTCCTGCACCCAAGGCACCCCTCCCTTAGCACCTTCCTCATGGATACAAACAGTAGACAAGCTATGCGTATATATACCCACACGCATAGCTTATATATATGTGTGTTTGTATACATATATGTACACTTCAGTACAGATAACTGATCATCAAAGCAACCCTGTGGGCTGGGCTAACGCTCCTCTGAAGTTACAAGAATACCTTAACGAACCTCTGGCCATCCATAGTGCTGGGTTATCACAGTAACACTAATAACTTCAAATTTTGAATAGGACGAAGGGACATACCGGGTAATCTGTTTCTACCAGTCAAGCAACTGGGACGTCACTGGTAGCAGTGTGGGCTTTGTGACACACAGGTGAGGTTTTGCAGTTCTGATGTAACTACTGCAGATACTTAAGCTATAACCTTTATATAAAACCTTTCTTGTTTCAACAGTATTTTTTCTTAATCAGAATGCACTATTGCATACGTGAATACTTAGAGATCACAATGCAGCTACTCTTTTTACAGTGAAGAATGAGAGTTCAGTTTCCATGCACTGAAATCAGAGAAAAGACTCCTTAATTTTCAAAGAGTAGGAGAACATCCTCATTAATTTTTCAGGAAAATCACATACTTCGCAAGTGCAAAGTTTAGCATTTTCATACAACTGGTAGGGATGTGAAAATCCATCTTGTCTTCCCTATTTCACGCATCAACTCTAACGAGAAAGATCCCACAGGTACAATGAAGTGAGCACTTGCGTTGACGAGGCCTACACAAGAAAACAACTCGGATTCTTTTCCCCTAACAGAACAACATCCAGGATTCAATGCAATTTAGTCATCTGCAGTTATGATTGACCAAGGTACGTATGCACATAACATCAAGCACAGGAATCACTTTATTTCCAGTGCAGATGGTATGTGCTGCTCAGTCAAAGCCTGTGAGTGCTGAAGGGTTGGAACTATGGGGCTTTGTCAGAAAGGTGCACGTCCCTGGGAAGCAAATTTGCTGCCAAAGTTACAGCCCAATATCACAACCAAACAAACAGAACAGCTGGATTAAGTTCTGGAGTTTGTTGTTGGCTTTTTTTTTTTTTCCTCTAAAGCTTTTCAATACACCTTTAAGTCTTCATGTTCATTTACAGCAATTTGACCACATATACAGATCCACATTTAAATGGTCATTCAAGTTAATAATAATAAAAATGATTTCTGCAAGCCTTACTTGGCATAAATTTCTCTCATGTGTCACAGGCATAAAGAGTCCCCTGGTGCCGGACGGGCTCCTGTCCTGGCAGGACAGCAAAGCTCTGCTGACTTCAGCCGGAGTTCCACATCTGCAGATCTGGGTTTCCTTTGCAGCATATTTGTTCCCTCTCCCAGCTGGTACGTAATATCTGGCTTGTTTCTGCAGATTGCCTGTGTTTTCATTCCCCAAACCATAGGAACATTGCAGCTAGGTGTACTATGCCCTTTTACCCCAGCAGTCTGAATTAATTTTAACTTCAGTAGAAGTTTTGTGTTTGCAGGAAGAAACCGAATGCTACCCCAAGTACACATATATGTGACTCCCGTTGAATTCCACAGATGTGCATATATCCCTAGGGCAGTGTGGCCATTTGCAGTCTCTGTTTTTGTCTTACTGTTTTTTGTATTTCCAGGGTAAAGGTTGCTAAAGCAGACACGAACTAATAACATTGTGTCTCTTTTCAAGGACACCACATAAGTTGTCCTGTGTGTTATCATTTTTTTCTTCCTTTTGTAACTGGCATGTTGGTAAAGTGGTTGTTGTTCAACCCCAGCAACCCTAATCTCTTTATTTTTCAGCTTCTGGTGCCTCAAATCAAGTTCCACTGGTGCTATCCGCTCTGCAAAATTCATGAGAAAAAGAATGCCTTCCAGGTACACAGACTACTGATCAGTTTATGCTTGCCAGGACAGGATGAGCATAGAGCAATCTTCACATTCCCACTCTTTCAGAGATCATTTTCCCTGTTAAAAATCATGGCCTGTCAGTGAGGTGGAACAACAAATAATGAATTAACGCCAGAACAGTGTGGCAAACACAGATGAATACAACTGAGTGACAGATAAGCTGCGTATCCAAGATTTTACCTTTCTTTCATTTGCTTATTTGGGGAAAGGAGGAGACTACTTGATTATTTTCTTTCTCTTCTCTCTACATTTTCTATAACACAAGATACTCTTGTGGGATGGAATTTTCTTGCTATTCCCTGTCATAACTTTCTTTTGACTAGTAAGAACCCCAACAGATTAAGAAAGTTTGCTACGACGGTGCAGGATGATCTTGTACAAAGGCTTTTTAGGAAAACTGTGTATACTTTATAGGTTTTCAGATTTCGTGGGTTTGATATAGTCAAGCAGTGCTTCTGGAAGTAAATTTCTGATATATAATATTTAATACTATTAATAATATTTTTTCCATTCTTTGTCAGTCCAATCCAGATTTCAAGGTCACTGGGACAGAGATTGTTTCTTGTGGCAAAATATGTAGTGTTTATTCTCGGCTGGGCTATTGTAAGTAGCAATATTCAAATCAGTAATGCAGCGTTAACTGTGTTGTTACAGCCAGAACTATTAATAGCACTCTGAGATAGTGCTGTTGGTGCTGGGAGTTGACTGGGAAACCACTGAGGATAAGGGGGTGTGTGACAGGGTTGTATAAATCACTTCCATGTTTGAATCTTTCATGTAGTAATAAAAAAAATCCTGCAGGATCATTAAAATATTGTAATTCTATTAGATTTCTGAGCCGAAGTCTATCTCTTTGGTACGTCAAAGGCATAGCATCCTTCAGCTAGAGGGCTGGGACTAGACCGTGTAGCAGAAGCACTGAACACCGTTATTATTCTACTGTCCTTGAAGTATGGGATCCCTCTCCTGAACCAACCCCTGCCTTCAGTCACTCCCTTTTGCCACTCTCAACCAACAGATCCCCATTGACCTTGCATATGACAAACCTATTCTTCCCAAGGTTACATGATTTTGTAAAGGTTGCACAGCAAGTCGCTGTCAGAGCTGGGAACAGGGCTGGGCTTCTTAGCTCCTTAACAAGTGTTTCGTGATTGTTTTTTTTTTAATTTTAGTGAAGCCCACAACAATCCAGACAGAATCACATAAATACAAAAGAATTTAGGTAGGAAGGAACCTCTGGAGGTCCATGCCCTGCTTGAACCAGGACCAACTGGGTTGCGCAGGGTCTTGTCCAATTGAGAGATAAATATCTTCAAGGATGGAGATCCCACAGCCTCTTTGTGCCCTGGTCAAGTGTTTGATGACCTGCCCAGTGATTTTTTTTCCCTATATCTAATTGGAATTTCACTTGTAGGAACTTTTGCTTCTTGTCCCTCGTCCTGTCCCTGGGCACCTCTGCTCCATCTTCTTTACACCCCCTCCCATCAAGCTGTTGTAGACAGCGGTAAGATTCCCCTTTGCCTTCTCTTCTCCAGGCTGAACACAACCATCTCTCTCAGCATCTCCTCACACATCCTGTGCTCCATCCTTGACCATCACAGTGGCCTCCCCTGGACTCTGGTGCATCAGCACCTGTCTTACACCAGGGAGCTCCAACTGGACCCAGCAAGAGCAGATGGGTTCTTAACACTGCGAGTAAAGGATAAGGTCCTCTTCTCTCACCCAGTTGCTACACTCTTGGTGACACAGCCCTGGACACACTTGCCCTTGTCACAGGGACACTTAGTGGACACCTACTTGTTTACCAGGACCTGAGCACCTCTTCCACCAAATTGCTTTCTAGGCAGTTGACCGCATGTCCTGCTGAACTGGGGTTAATCCCACCCAGATACAGAAGCTTCTTTGACCACCTGCATTTCTCTTTGTTGAGTTTCCTGAGCTTTTAGTCCACGTTCATTTAGGACCTCATTCCGCTCACACTATGTAAGTTGATAACATAAAGCTGGTCCGGGTACTGAAGAGACCACAGTGACCATCTCTCCACGGAAGCAATTTTGGTAGTGGGAATGCTGACCCACTTTGGGCTCCACACAGCCCCAAGCAAATGCCACACCATGACTGTTAAATAGTCATCAGATGTCATCAGCACCCATTAGCTGCTAAGCTATTTTAAATCTTTAACAGTGGCTTAACACTTCTGTCCCACTTAAGGCTTTGTAAAATTGGTGGTTTATAAATGCAGGGATATTTTGGTTTTGCATAATTTTTCATTACTGGATTTCAAAGCAATTTATAAAAAACTATAAAGTAAGTCTTACAAATAAGTCTTCTGGAGGTTTTTGTTAACCAGGTAATTATTACAGCAAGTGCTTTGTATTTTAAAATTTGACTTATCTTGAAATTGTCATCCCTAAAAAGAGAATTTTTGTTGTGCTGCCTTGCCATCTGAGTCTGAATTCATGATTTCTCTCATGAAGATAACAGTGTGGTGTCAGAGTGTACCTATTTCTAATTGACTTTAAAATCAGAATTGATTAATTTGACTTGGGATTTAGAAAAGTATCAGTAGGAAAAGATAAATTACTTCCTGTTATCTGGAAAAGGAATTAACTAACCCCTCAGGTTGGTGAGCAACTATTATTATTTCCAAGTAATCTAATTAAATAAAGACATGTGGCTACTTAATTAAGTATTTTATTACTCAATTGCTCGACAGTGCATAATCAGAGAATTGGAAGGGAGCGATTAGGTGTCTTGAGAACGGAAATGACACAACCAAGATACGCAGATGTTTTAAAGGAAAGCCAAGATCCTGGGAAAACTGTTCCCCTCTTCCCTAAGCAAAAGGCTGAACATTATTTTTCCCCCGGGGCTGAAGAACATGATACTGTAAATCTGCTGGGGAGTGTTCAGAAAGAGCCATGACACGCTGGTGCTGGGATATGTGGAACACACCATGCGTTTTGTAACTGATGGCTCCCTCCAGCTCCCGTCTGCTCAGAGCCCTTGGAAGCAGCGGTCGGGTCAGCGGGGCCGGTGCTGGGATGGGTGACAGACGTGCAGGTACCCACGGGCACCACCTGCACCCCGGTTACGGCTCTGCCCTCTGGATGCTGCATCCAGGACCCATAAAGGAGAGGAACAGTGAGGTGGATACCGACTTCTGCCAGGCTCTTTGAGGAGAGTATTTGAAATGGAGGTGCTAGTAGAGAGGGAGCTTTTATCTTGTTTAGACCCAGGTTTATTCCTGTCTCACCCTGATAACTTCCCTCATTTATGCAGTTGTAAATGATCTACATCAGAAAGGCTGGCTCTTCCTCTGAGTGGTTTACCTCCTTGCAAATTGCTCTGGTGTAAAACAGGTCGCATTTTAGAGCAGAATAGATGCTGATAAAAGCTATGTAACATCATAACTAATAAAAAGGGAGAAAGTACGATTTAAATACCTGGGGCTTGATCCAAAGCCAAGTAAAGCTCATGAACTGGCTTCCATTGTGAATTCTTTAAAAGTTTGTATCAGCTTCAGGGGGCTGTACCTTCTTTACCGTATTTAGTCCCTCGTAGCAGGATACCCCAATGCTCTCCACTAAAAAGAACAAAACCACCCAAGTTATCAGTCCTGTTGAGTGAGAGGCTAAGTTGTGTGTTCCACTAAGTCCATCTGTCCCTTGGAGCTGCAGCATTACACTTCTGAACAAGAACTCTGAACCAAACCTCGGGGCTTGGACTGCAGGGAAGCTAACAGGCCCAGGCTTTAAATATCCTTGGCCGACCAGTAATAGTGCTCATTCGCTCTATTTATTTTATCCAGCCTTTCCCATGCTCAGTGTGCGCTAAGTAACTGGGCAGCTGAAATCACAAACTTGAGGTGCGTAATAGCGAGGGGCAGGAAGGTTGCTGTACCAGTCCCATGGCATGCCATTAACATACCAGCTCATAATTTCTCAGACTGGATTAAGGGAGAATTTATGTGGTTAAACTTGCTCGACAAGGCTCAGGGCTTGGTCCTCAGTTCGTGTTATGCTCATGCTTGCTGCAGCTGTGAGAGGGAGGAGGAGATGATGTTGTACCGACTTACCACCAAGCCAGAGCCTCAGGCTCCTAGGGACTGAACCAGCTTCTTGTGTAACTGGCTGGCCCCAGAGTTCCTCTAAGAAACAAAACCTGGTGTTTTTTCTCTTGTTAAGGGTATAAGGAAAATAAGAGACAGAGGTAAAATTAGTCCAAACTTCCCATCATGAGACCATTTATTATCTTCTAGCTTTTGGTTCAGTTCATTCTTGCACTGAGTGTACAGACAGCATGTTCGCAAGTAAATAATTTCTAGTATTCTTGCAACAAAAACACAGACTCCTTTTAACCCTTGCACTAACCATACTCCTCCCAAAAGGCACCAGCTTGATCGTACCAAACTCTCATTGAAATGTGGGTAGTCCTCATTCACATGGAAGTCAAAACAAAGGCTCCCTCTGCCCTCTGTTGGGCAGTTGATGAGGGAAAGTGGATGGTACCACAAATATAAAATCAGGGCCTGGTAAAGTGCCGAAGTCTTTACTGAGGAGAGGAGGGGTGCGGTGAATCTGGAATGTGTTGAATTTAATATCATCGGGGCAAATGGTATTATAATCATAATGCTAATGCTTGCTACAGTAATATAAATGTTGCTGTGGATTGAGGTAGCAGTAACTGAATTAGATCCCCCGTGGTGTTCTGTGCTGCTGCACAAGATGATACTGAGTGAGTACTGAGGAGAGGAAGGTCTTTGTGCAAACACATGAGGCAATATGTCTCAGAGTTTATGCTCGAGGCAGGTAGGGAGAGTTTACTTGCGCATGAGCTGTAACATGTTTGTGAGTACTCTAAGTGTCTGTGCTCCCTGTAGCAGCCCTGTACTAAAAGCGGATTTAAGGGATGAACACCAAGGGCTGTTGTCCACATGGGGCTCAGTTAGCAGTGTGTGTAAGGAGGCTGCTGCAACCTCCAGCTGCTGGCTGGGGCCGTCGGGAGCAGGAAGGCTACAGAGAAGAGCACTTAGAAGATAGCAGTGATGGCATCACTGTTAAAACCTTCATTAGGCACCTTGTGGCATTTACCATGATACAGTCCAACCGGGTCAGCAAACACGGTCCCTGACTCACTGCACAGAGCGGCTTGTGCTGGCTGGAGCAGCAGTTCTGCGGCACCTCTTTCCTCAGCATCATTCACTGTGCGGATTCTTCTTCACTCCTCATCAAATCCCTGTGCAGGGTAAACCAACATTACCTTCCTAATTCAGGGTGCACCTGAATGCTGCTACCACAATATTGTAGTGCTTCACGAGCAAAAATGAATTTATTTTTGCTATGTGTATGTAAGTCTGTGGGAAAGTGAAATCATTGTTTGCAGTTTATGGGTAAGGGTGAACTGAAGTATAGAATATAACATCAAATGTTCTCATTGGTTTTGGGTACCACTTTGGGACATGCAGGGTTTGTTTTGTCAGAGTATTTGGCATTTTGCCGGATTTTCTGAGGTCACTGATGTGCTCTGGACTTCAGTCCATGCAGCCTGGCAGAACATTGGTCGAAGAATAGGAAAAAGCAGAGGATGATTGTTATGAGCACCTAGAAAATGAGTATACAATTAATGATCACTCACGCAAAGCCTGTCCTAAGGGACTGAGCCAGCACCACAGGGGACGATGTGCTATGGAAGGGCTGGAACCCAGTTCTCCACACTCCCACAGCGCTGCATTGATTGTCAGACCATTCTTGCCACCCTTTGTACCCATTTCCACCTGCTGTGACAAACGAAGTCCTGTGGACAACTGCCTCTTTCTTGGCACGTTTCTAATTCACACTCAGCGCAGATACTCCCAGGGCACTGCCAAATGAGAATCCTATTGAACAAATCATGGACATTCTTTCAATAAAGAACCGTAGCAGATTGCACAAAATCCTTCTAAGAATGTATATAATATATAAATTGCCCCAGTCAAGTAACTAACTGGCTTTATATGGAGTACCTGTGTGAAGTGTCACCTGTATCATACAGAAGCTTAAAGTGATGTTTTCTCCTAGTCTCGACATCCACAATATTTCCTAGCCATGCTAGTAAGCCCAGTCTATTTTAAAATATATTTCTTTTAAAATGTAATATCTTTTTTTTTCTTGTTTGTGGCTTGTTTTTTGTTTGTTTGTTTGTTTGCTCTGAGTTTCACAGCTTTTCAGTGACTGTGAGATATTTAAATTCAACCCAGAACTTCCTTAGGTGAACTAGGACAGTAAATGAAACAGTTGCAGGATGTATAACATGAATAACATCCTGTTATTGTTTCATGTACAGCGTTAGGTAGTGGGATTTGGGGTTTTTTGGTACTCTTCTGTTCTTTTTCCTGTTCCTCCTTCTTCACTACATCTTGCTCCCTCCATTTTGTGCCTATCGTGTGCCATCTGGTGTCCCAAATCCACCAGTGACAGCAACAGTGAAAGGACCAGGGTGTGTAAGAGCAATCAGGGCACTGACTACTTACACATTAAGATGTAGCATAGCACAGCGTTATGAGGTATTAATGTCCTAAACCAGGTCAGAGCAAATGATGCCGCTAGCATGACTTGTCTGTAAGCACTCCTTGTGCAGTTATAAAGAACTGAGAATATTTTGACAAGCATTGGAGCACTTTCACGCTGGGTGGAGCTGATCTGTCCTCATTTAATAAATACTGTCAGCTCCCACCACCCACTCCTTGGCTTTGCTGTCGTCAGGTGCTGGTCCCTTTCAGCTTTCACAGGGAAGTGTGCCTTGAGCTGAAATTAGTGGGAGTTATATTAAATGATGTCTTTGTTCTGGCCTTGCTCATTGATTTAGGAAGGACATTTTATGTGTAGTGGTTTGTGGGAACGGCAGGACATGTGGCCTTGGACAGGTTATACAAAAGTATGTTTTTTATGAGTGTAAGGAGTGATAGCTCAAACCCATGAGAATGGTATCTTGGGCCAGAAAACTGCCCCCGTGTGTATGATGTGTGAATGGGCATGTGAATAACTGGGTCAGAACGCCTCCCACAAGATATGCATGGGAACATGACTGAAAACAGTCACAACATGAGTGTGGTGTGTTTGGAATAACATTTTTTGAAAAAACATCCTGTCTAACCTCTTGGTCCAGGCCTGTATCTGTAAACCTATAAATTGCGAACTGTTAAGAAAAGCCAGCTCAGCCTGGCTCAGCTCTGCTCTGTTCTGCTCTCTCTACTAACAAGAACTCTGTGCCTGTGCATCTCTTTCTGCATCTTGGGCTGTGGGCTGACACCTAACGCAAGGCACATTTGGAGCATTTCGCTGCCCTTGGATCACGCTGTATAACGCGAGGCTGTCAGGAAGGTCCCTGTTTGCCTGTTTTCAGAGGCAGGTGTGCAGGAGCAGCAGATACTGCAGTCTGCCAGTGATCATAGAATCATAGAATCATTTGGAATTGAGTTGGAAGAGACCCTCAGGATCATCGAGTCCAACCATAACCTAACCTCACTCTAGCACTAACCCATGTCTCTAAGAACCTCGTCTAAACACCTTTTAAATCCCTCCAGGAATGGTGACTCTACCACTGCCCTGGGCAGCCTGTTCCAGTACCTNCCCTTCCCCAGCTCCGTTCCCTTCTCTCAACTCGCTCCAGCACCTCAAGGCCTTTCTTGGCATGAGTGGCCCAAAACTGACCCCAGGATTTGAGGTTTGGCCTCCCCAGTGCCCAGCACAGTGGCACAATCACTTCTCTAGTCCTGCTGGCCACACTATTCCTGATACCAGCCAGGATGCTGTGGCCTTTTTGGCCACCTGGGCACACGCTGGCTCGTGTTCAGCCGCTGTCACCAACACCCCCAGGTCCTTTTCCCCCAGGCACTTTCCAGCCGCTCTTCCCTGAGCCTGTAGCGCTGCCTGGTGTCCCTGGTGTCCCTGGTGTCCCTGAGGAGCGGGCGGGGAGCTGCCAGAGCCCCAACTCCTGTCCTGCTGCTGCCAACCAGCGCACTCGGGCTGTGACAAAAACATTTTGGTGATGTAAACCAACAGAGGCGTGACTGACTTAGATGGACCTGGCCCTGAGGAAAGAACACGCTTCTCTTTTGGGCACCTTCAGATTTACAGAACTGCTTGGTATGGTATCAGGTGTGCCGATACACCTGTAGTGCTTCAAATGTCGAACACATGCTACCACTTGTATGTGTAATGGCTGTAGGGCTGCAGGATTCCTACTGTGGCTTCTGTGTGGACTGTTTGCTGTAGGACCGGTCACTGAAGGTCAGCTGCTGCTCAAATACTGAACCTCATTTACAGGTATACTGTGAGTTGGGGTGTTGGGATGTACTGAGAATTATTTTAAACCTTGCAAAATAATTCAGTGAGAAATTATGGGTATGAGAAAGTCTTCCCTTTAAAATATTTCACAGATAAAAGGGGCATATTACACCCTGGTTGCGAAATTTGCCGCAGATCGTGACTGAAGCTTATGAAAAACGTATTTCAGACGTTAGAACAGGAGCGGACGTGCGTGTGACCGCCGGCCAAGGCTGAAGCCGGGCTGTGCCTCCGGTGTGTGCCGCGGGCATTGGCTGTGCCCAGGGTCAGGGTCCGGCAGCCCTGCCCGCACCCATCCTGCCCTGCACCTGCCAACCCGGCTGTCGGTGGGAGAGAGCGCTGGGCCACGGCCAAGTCCAAGGTCCAGAGGGACTCACGTGCTGCGGCTCAGCCCTGGCTGCCCGGCATCTCACCCGCACGCTGCCCGGCCACGCTGAGTTGTTCACTGTGCTCACGGTCTGTACACCAGTAACCGCTGACACAAACAAGCCCATGGGATCGTTTGGGGAGCCCCCTGGGAGAGTGAGCCGGGGCGAGCTGCCTGGTCAGTGCCCACAGCAGCTCCGTGGCCAGATCTGTAAGGAGCCGTTGAAGGAGAAATGTTGTTTTTACAGCTGATCTGGCACCTGACCCCAGTGGGACGGAGGACTGAGAGACATCAGACTATAAATCTTTAATATAAAACAAAGTCTCTTCGAACTAATCCTGGAATGCAAACTGATTATTGTATTTAAAAAGTTAATCTGGGGGAAGGGTAGACAGAGAGCCAGGAATGCATGCTTTACATCAATAAGTGGAGGGAGTTGTTAGAATTAGATGAATGAGACAGGTAAACTGAGGCAGCATCGGGTGGTCTGTAAATCCTGCAGTACCAACCACGGGGGAGCAGGGGAGGGGATTTGAGGCCGGGATCAGGGTGATATAAGCAGGGGCTTTTTGCCCTATTCCGTGTGCCTACTATCAGGTAGGCCACCCGCTTTTGCAAAATCGTTAATAAAATATGCTTTGCTGGGAGATCCTGCCTGAGCCTATTCTATTGGCAAGACGATCGCCTCCTACAGATCCGATACTGGGATCCATGACCTGTCCTGGCACCGGTGGGTGGCAGAGCCTGCGCTGGTGCGGATCCGGCTGCGGTTCCAGGGGCAGAGGAGGTCCCTCGGCCCACCGCGGTACTGAGGGGAGCCCACCGCGGTACTGGGGGGAGCCCACCGCGGTACTTGGGCGGCAGCTTCCGGGCCACCACATGCACTACAGGGCCCCAGGTTCCCCTGTGGCCGCGGGCCCCGCCCGCCGCCGGCCCCACGTGCCGCCGNGGGCCGCGGCCGTGCCGGGGAGCCCCGCGGCCCCGGTGCCGCGGCTGGATGCGGCGGCGGGGGGAAGATGGCAGCTGGCTGCCCGCCGCGGGGGCGGGGAGCGCGGGGAGGGCACGGTTCCCACCCTGAGCACCCCTTGCGCCGTGGGGCAGGGCTGGGCTGGGCTGGCACCCGTGCTGCCGAAGCACCGCGGAGAAGGAGGAAGGGGCCTCTGGGGGTCCGCAGCAGCTCCCGGACCTGCCGCCCCTCCCGGGGTTAAACCCGCGGTTCCGCTGCCCCCCGCCCAGACCTGCGGCCCTGGCTGCCCCACAAGCCCTGTGCTGGGGACAGGCTTTCACCCCGAGTGTGAAACGATCTTTAATCTGGGACACGAGTGGCACGTTTCCTTAAAAGGTTTTGGCGGGTGTTTTTGTAGACCTGAAACTCCACAAAAAAACCCTAATTTTTATGAAGAGTTGCGTGTTCTTTGAAGGCTAAGTTCAAAGGGAAGGACATCAATCCATAAGGCTCAGTTATGAATAATTTGCCTTGGAGGCTATGAGCATAAAATACTACAGGATGTGTTTTCAGGCAGCCGTGATAAAACTACCAAGCCCTGAATGGGGTAAGATTCATGAGCATCCCCCTGTTGATACAGTCGTTTCCATGGTCCTTCCGTTGCCTGAGGTTTCTCGGTGCCCCACTGGTGTAACGGCAGCTGAAGCGTGGGCGATGGCTTCAGTGGCCCCTGGGCTTCGTTCTGGAGCAAAATGCAATTAGCTTGTCTGTATTAAAGGCAGCAGTGTAACTGAGAGGTCCTAGTGTTCCTGAGTGCTTTAAACGGCCTGTGTTCTCTAGGTAGGTGAAAAAAGTGTCTGGCTGTGTTCTAAAGTGAAATGGGAGCTTCTGAAATCTCTGAAGGAGCTGGCTAAGTAAGAGGGGCGCTTGGTGGGTGGTGCACACAGACATCAGCTGTTGGACCCCTGTCCCTGGCGAGTGCAGTGTTTTCTATCCTGAGCTAACCTGTCAGAGGTCTATTTTGGTCAGTTTTTGGTGTAGTTTTCTACTACAGATCCTTTTTACGAAGGCAGGAGTACACCTGTAACTAAGGTAGTTTTAGTGCCTTGAAAATAATCTTTGTGGATCCAGGTGGGTAGGAGTCCCACAGTTTAGCTCTTAAGAGGGGGAGCTGGGCTGGGTTCAGCTCCTGGTGCACTTAGCAGGGAACGTGCTGTGGGTGTTATGTGGGGAAGCTATTGCCATATGGGCAGCCTCCCCCCACCCATGCAGGTCTTAATGCTGTGGCAGTAAATCTCTCTAGGAACTGTCACGCCCTTGGGTGGTATTTGTAAGTCGTCATTAAGGCTGGGGTGTACTGAATTAATGGGCCTCAGGGTATCTGTACACTAGATCACAGTTGATTAATATGCTCCTACAGGAGCACACTTATTTATTTTTGTTTGAAAACCTGTTTGCCACTAGTAAAAAAGCAGAGAATAAATGTAATAGAGTCTGTTTTTCCCCAACTCTGTCTCCCAGCTGTTGCTGGCTGTTCAGCTGTTGCAGCCGATGCCTGTCCACAAGCGTGCGAACAGATACCAAGGTCTCAGCTATTTAAACTCTGACACCTGTCCTCCTTCTCTTGCAGCTGACATCAGCCTTGCAGACTGGGGTCGCAAGGCCATTGAGATTGCGGAGAATGAGATGCCAGGGCTGATGAAGATGCGGGAGATGTACTCTGCGTCCAAGCCGCTGAAAGGTGCACGTATCGCCGGTTGCCTTCACATGACCGTGCAGACAGCAGTTCTCATAGAGACCCTTATAGCACTGGGAGCTGAGGTAAAGTGTCTCTGAGTTTCTCCTTCAGTGTGTTCTTAGGTAAGAGCTGTGCCTGGGGCGCTGCTTCTGCTGATGTAAGTACCTTAGGGGATCCTGGCAAATGTCTCTGCTATTTGGAAGAGACTGGTGCAGTCTCCAGGTGGATGTGTGATCTCTTTTCTCCTTAAGCAAAAAGCTTGTTACCTGTACTGCGTGCAGCTCTGGGATGTGGTATGTGTCTTCCCTCCGGACAAACTGAATCTTCCTGAGTGCCTGTTTTGGGCTGGGTCACTGGCTCCAGCAGCTCCACCAGCTATCTGTACAGCACCCCGAGCAGCGGTGCCGAAAGCTGCTCCCACGCAATCGTGTTGTGCTCGGGCGTGCAGTTGCTGGTAGTGTTGAAGCTCTAGTGGCTGCCTCCAGCTCAGATTAGCCTGTATTAAGAACCACAGCATGCCCTAGTAAAGTCAGCACAAACTAATGAAGCTTTCTGAGAGCTCACGCTGGCCCTTGAGCTCTGCAGGAAAACAACAGGGAGGCAGCGTCGTTTAGTGATTGAGGGCTGGGGATTCCACTGACTTTGAGTTTGTTGTGTAACTATGGATCAGTTACCCTGGTCCATATTAAAGACTGAGATACTTGTAAGTCCTTACTGCATTGTGTCCTCTGCCTGACTTGCTGAATGAAGTCCAAATGTCACAGCTGAGTGTTCACTGTGCAGAGCGTGAGGAGAGCCAGTCGTCTGAGCACAGTCCATGTAGCTTATGTGCTGACCTGACTGGAGCTTGCTGATGGATTATGTTAAGTATGGATGTGATCTGAAATTCCTTCTTCATGAAGTTTAGCTGCCTGGACTCAGGCTGGCCAGAGGTGCCCTGTATGGGATCCCTCCCTGGGAATGGTTAAAAGAGTTGAGCAGTGTCATGGTCATCAAAAGGCACTGGCAGAAGGGAAAGTGCTCTCTCTGTAGCAGCTGAGGCATTTCTGCAAAAGCGGAGGAGGTGGGTGTAAACAGCATGCCAGGTCAGCCTGGGCAAGGCACTGCTGTGGGGCAGGTGTTCTTCAGCCTGTTCAGAGCTCTTCCACAGTTGCAAATGTTGCTGAAGAGCTTTGATGTGGTGTTACAGTCCTGGCTTTATTCCATTCTGTGCATGAAACACTTGTCTCTCCCCAGGATTTCAAAGAAAGCAGTGTCCACTGGGACTTGTGAAGCTCCTTGCTTCTCCAGTTGGCTGCTCTACCCCAGTATGGCTGGCCTAGGCAGCAGCTTTGTGCTTACTGAAACATTGCCAGGCTGCTTTAGTCTGACCACAACGCCAAGTTAATGTTACATCACATTCATCCAAGTCGTTCAGGGAGGTACCTGCAGAGATTTTGTTCCTCTAAGCATAAGTTATGGTGATGCTTGTAAGATGTGTACTGTTGTATTAGCTCCTTCCTCATCCTGATGCATTCGTTTAGACTTTGGCTTGAGTTTGAACTCAGCCCTGGTTCACCTGTTTTGTCAGAACTTTGGTACCTGGGAAGGAGGAGTGAAACTGTACCCTACATAATGAGGATGTAGCTCACTACAATGTAGTAATCTTGGTATCCCTTTTTTGGCTGGGTTAACAAAGATAGAATAAATACTCTGACTCGGAGTGTAAATCCTAAAATTGTACTAAAAATGCATCTCCTTCATAACTGCTGTTGTAAGCATTAGGCTCCAAGCCCATTTCACACAGCACCTTCAGGATGGACAAGGGATCAGACCCAGCCAGCATGGGTTCAGGAGGGGCAGGTCCTGTCTGACCAACCTGATCTCCTTTTATGATCAGGTGACCCACCTGGTGGATGAGGGGAAAGCCGTGGATGTGGTCTACCTGGACTTCAGCAAGGCCTTTGACACTGTCTCCCATAATATACTCCTGAAAAAGCTGGCAGCCCGTGGCTTGGACAAGTGTACTCTCTGCTGGGTTAAGAACTGGCTGCAGGGCCGGGCCCAGAGAGTGCTGGTGAATGGGGCTGCATCTAGCTGGCGGCCAGTCACTAGTGGTGTTCCCCAGGGGTCAGTGTTGGGTCCAGTCCTGTTTAACATCTTTATTGACGATTTAGATGAGGGGATTGAGACCATCATCAGCAAATTTGCTGATGACACCAAGTTGGGAGGGAGTGTCGACCTGCTGGAAGGCAGGAGGGCTCTGCAGAGGGATCTGGATAGACTGGAAAAATGGGCTGATTCCAATGGGATGAAGTTCAATAAGGCCAAGTGCCGGGTGCTGCACTTTGGCCACAACAACCCCCTGCAGTGCTACAGGCTGGGCGCAGAGTGGCTGGAGAGCAGTCAGGCAGAAAGGGACCTGGGGGTACTAATTGACAGGAAGCTCAATATGAGCCAACAGTGTGCCCAGGTGGCCAAGAAGGCCAATGGTATCCTGTCCTGTATCAAAAATAGCGTGGTCAGCAGGACAAGGGAGGTGATCCTTCCCCTGTACTCTGCATTGGTGAGGCCACACCTGGAGTATTGTGTTCAGTTCTGGGCCCCTCAGTTCAGGAAAGACATTGAAGTGCTAGAGCGGGTCCAGAGACGAGCAACACGACTGGTGAAGGGACTTGAACATAAGACCTATGGGGAGAGGCTGAGGGAGCTGGGGTTGTTTAGTCTGGAGAAGAGGAGGCTTAGAGGTGACCTCATCACTGTCTATAACTACCTGAAGGGAAGTTATAGCCAAGTGGGGATTGGTCTCTTCTCCCAGGCAGTTAGCAATAGGACAAGGGGGCATGGGCTTAAACTCTGCCAGGGGAAATTTAGGCTGGATATTAGGAAGAAATTCTTTACAGAGAGAGTAGTCAGGCATTGGAATGGCCTGCCCAGAGAGGTGGTGGACTCACCATCCCTGGAGGTTTTTAAATTGAGGCTGGACATGGCACTTAGTGCCATGATCTAGTAAACAGACTAGAGTTGGACCAAGGGTTGGACTCGATGATCTCTGAGGTCTTTTCCAACCCAGTTGATTCTGTGATTCTGTGATTCTGTGATAAGGTATGCCAGTTATTCTGGGGTCTCTGCCATTATCACAAACTGGTGTTACAGATCTGAGGATGCAGAGTTGCAGCGGCCTATATCTTGTATCAAGTGCTTGAAGTGTAAACAATACATAGGTATTCTGCATGCTTTGAATTTTGTATCACCTCCTCATGTCATCTGTACTGACATGGAGGGAGCTTAGCAAAACCTGGGTGAGGAGGTGCGGTGCCCGAGGTTGGGAATTCGGTTTTCCTGCGCTCCTTCCAGGTGTGCTTTGTACTGCAACCCTTGCTTTGAAGTGTCAGTTCTTGATAAAGAGGGATGGGTATCTGAAAAGAGGCTGAAGGATTATGCCTTGGTGCCCTCTCTCCTCAAGGTCCTTTACAAATAAGTCTTCAAACACCTGCCAGTCAGCTCTGTAGGGAGCAGAGTGAGAACTTGTGCGTGGCTCTGGGATGCACTGGTTTCTGTGCCTGCGGGGGAGCTCTAGTAGGTACGCGGATGCTTTTCAATGCAACTCAGCAACATACTGTTGCTTTTCTAGGTGCCTGAACTTAGTTCTGAAATCTGTGTGAAAAACTTCCATGACTGGAGCACAGAGTGGGAGTTGGGTGAGCATAAACTTGGAGAATGCCTGTTGGAGTGCACTGTTTCAGCTGCATTTCTGACTCTTCCGAGTGCCAGCAGGTGTGTTGTTGCATGTCCATATCCCTCAGTGGACACTTGCTATGTGGCTGTTCTGAAAATCTGACCTTTATTGACCCAAACTTTCTAAACCCACCCTACTGTGCACTTCTTGAAGATCTATGGCTGAATGTGCGCTCTGGCTGTCTGGCAGAAGCTCTCATGAGTAAGGAGATGGCTGAACATGTGTCACAGCTAAAGCTCCATCGCATTCTCTCCCACAGTGACATTGTTTTCCCTGGCCTACGCACAGATACTTAGTTTTCACCTTAACTTTGCAGAGTGACTGAGAAAGGCAGGAATCTTCACTAATATGCCTTTCTGCTCTTGCTCCCTTTTTAACTCCTGTGTCTGGAAGAGCACGCCTGATATCTCAGAACTTTGTTCAGCAAACAAAACTTGGGTTGTTTTCCAGGTACAATGGTCAAGCTGCAACATTTTCTCCACTCAGGACCACGCTGCAGCTGCTATTGCAAAAGCTGGTGTCCCTGGTGAGTTTTCCATGTTCTAATTTGTCTGTGAGTTGGGGTGTAATGCTTGCTCTAGCTGCATCAATCTGTGTACAAATTGAGCTCTTCTGAACAAGCTTCAGGATAGAAACAGCTCTTCAAAAGCAGTGGCTGTTACAAACGAGGACATTTGGTTCAAGCTATGTGCATCAGTGCATGTGGCTCTCCTGACAGTGGCTGTGGAAGAGCCTGGCTGTATGTTACCAGCTTTAAGCCTGATCATTAAGGTGATTGAATGGGCTGGGTAATTAAATGGATTGGTGTGTAGGTGTGTGTAGATGGAGGTTTTTGATGCTAAACAGGGGTCAGGGAAGGGATGTTAACTGCAGTGTGCACTGTTATGGTGACAGGGTCAATACTCAAGGTACTTTAAGGCTAGAGCTATGCCAGCTGTGTTGCTGCCCAATATCCCTGAAGTGGTTTATCAGGATGCTGCTGGTTTGTTACTGTCACCTTCCAATAAAGAGCAATTCCTTGTGGATCAGTAGGAATACATTAAGCTCTCTGCTGTGCTACTCAGCTTAAAGACACACAATCCTATGACTCTGTGCTGGGAACTGCATGGGCCTGAGCTCGGGTGCTGGCAGAGGCTAAATCCGATTTCTGGCAGCCTGATTCTGTCCTTTAGCAGGTGTCTTTCATTTCTGTTATAGTTAGCTATTTCCACAAGTCTTTCCCCAGCTGTGGTCCATTCTAAGGTAACAGAAGTGAGTGGTCCCTTCATGAGCCCCTTTGCTGTTACTGGCTGCAGGTGTCACCTCCTGTCCCTGGCGTGTGAGCTCAAAGGACCAGGCAGGACTCTCTAGATCTGATGTTAGGATAGTGCCTTCCTCACTGCTTTCAACACCCAAAACTCAGCTGAAGAGCAGTCTATGGGTGGAGCATTTGTCTAAGTTTTTGACCTCTGCCCTTGGTATCTGTGTTTTGTGCGACTTGCTCTTTTTGTTAATATTGCACTCCAGATACTGAATTTACAAGACCTTGGGAAGGACACTGGTCCTTTGGATGCAATATAAGATATTGATCCATGTTTCTTCAGAAGGGGCAATGGCGTGATTTGTGGCTCAAGAGCTATTTTTTCTGTGTAAACAGTGAAAACGTGACAATATAGCCAACTGTTGGGGTATGTAAATCTGCCTAATATATTTTGAATGGCTGAGTACCTCTGAAGTTCAAGAATCACACGAAGCCAGTACAAATTCCTAGAAAGGCAAAAATACTGCTAGATGCAACATGCTGGTGGTAGATGTACTGATATAAGCACAGAATAGGCATGGCAGCTTGGATTTCAGTGCTGTACTAGAGACTAGAATTTAAACTCAAAGTTTTTGAAGAGTTTGTAGTCTGGTGCTTTGCTTATGCTAAAGTCTAAGTCCCTCTTTTCTGCTCTGCTAGAAAATGCTGCAGTTGTGGTTTCATTTGTCTGTATGAATTTATCCAGTGGCTCTTTCTAATTCCTGGTAACATAGAGTGTATTAGGGGAGCAAATGGGGTGTTGTGGAATCTGCTTTAGTTTGCTTTGCCTTTTCCCTCTTGGAAGAAGAATGAGAGCAGTGAAGTCTCAACATTTTGACCAAGCTCCTGGCCTGGAACAGAAGGCAAAGTGATTTCACTTCTGCTTATTCTGAGATGTTTTTTTCAATGCAAATGTCTTTTCTGGCCTGCAGGCACAGATAATCATCTGTCTGTTGGCTCTGCTACTGAGAGCTGCTGATGAAATCTTCCTTTGATTGCTGTACCACATGCTGAGTAAGAAACTGGCTAATTGTGTGTGTTTGTTCCCATGTAGTGTTTGCCTGGAAAGGGGAGACCGACGAGGAATATTTGTGGTGCATTGAGCAGACCCTGTACTTCAAGGATGGGCAGCCCCTCAACATGATTTTGGATGATGGTGGAGACCTTACCAACCTAGTTCATACCAAATACCCACAGCTCTTGAAAGGTGACTTGTATTTGTTTTGTCAGGCCCAGTTCTGCTTGGGAGGCTGTTTAGGTGGTCTGTTTCTGTGGGAATTCCCTGCATGTGTAAAAAGGGGTGGGGAAGAGGGACAGGCATGTTCAAACAGGCTACAAATGAGTTTATGGAAAATAGCTCACAGTCCAAGACCAAAATCTCTCACCTGCAGGAGCTGTTTCCATCTCTGCTCTGTATGGTATAAGCTACAGTGTCCTGTCCATCTTTTGCAGTCCCCGATACCTGAGAGTGACCAGTGGTACTGCTGACCTGCAAAAAGCTTCCTGGAAATCAGCTGTGTTTTAGAGTTGCTTAATGTCTGTTTGCAATTAACATTTCTAACACAAATGCTTTTTCTTCCCCATCCTCTTAGTGTGCCTGTGTATGAAATCACGACAACCTGTAGCCTTTCTTGGAAAGGGAACAGTTTTCTACCTATATAAACTAAAATCTTAAACTTGCCAAAATGTGTGCTGTCTGCACTGACCGTAGTTGAAAAGCCTCCTTGCAGCAGTTCAGTAAACTAGTTAAGACTGATCTCTGTGGAAGGTGATCTGTTTTACCTTCCCGTCTGTTTTTCATTTAAAACAACAAAACTTCCAGAATGGGAAGTAGAGAATCCAGAGTAGTGTCTTGATCCCATTTACCTGAGCTCTGCACTTAGCCTTTTGCTGCAAAAACTGCTGAAATGAAGGTGTGTAGTATCCATTTTTTTTGTCTTGAGGGAAATAGAGGCTAATCTGTACTAAGGGCTTGTGGTGATATTTGACCTCTTTGGGGAGAGGTAGGGCAAGAGTAACATTAGCAGAACTTGCACGCTGTATGGGAAGACAGAATCGTGAGTGCAGGTGTTTTGTTATGCAAGCACCTGAAAATGCCATTTGCCATTTAAAGGCTGGACAACTTTTCTGGGCTAATTTCAAATGGAACTGTCTCTTTCATGCTTCAGCTGCTTCTAATTAAAGCAGAAGCTAGTTTAGTCCTGGTGTGCAACAAACAGTTGAAAGTAGGGCTTGTTTAAGTCTACTTCAACAAGGAGATGTCTTAAATAGCTGTGTGGAAATGCTCAGCAAGCTTCCCCTCTCCCTCATGCCAACCGCTGTTAGAGAGCAGGAGGGCCTTTGTACTATTGACTTATTCCACTGAACTAGACGCCCTTAAAACCAAGATGAATTAAGGCAGGAGAGGGAAAACTAGAACTGAACAAAGGAGAAAGTAATCTGAACTTGTGTGAGGGAGGTCTCTGGCATCTGTGCAGAAGGCTGCTGTTGAGAAAAGATGGAGAAGGTTGGATCCTTTGTGATCCATCGGTGCAGACTTGCTCTTTGATCAGGTAAGAAATACAGGGGAGCAAAGCAGGTCTGAGCATTTAGCGAGGCTTTTTCAGTTTAATTCAACCTTTCTCTTATTGTAGGCCTTTTGCTGTTCTCCAGTCACTTAACACTCAGGCATTGACATTGAGTGGTGTAGGCTTCACTTTTTAGCAGAGTTGCAAAGTAGTTTAGACCAACTACAAATGTCACCTGTGGGCAGCAGGCAGGTGGTTTTCGGGAAAGAGAAGCTGCTGGTGTACATGATGTGAGGTTTGCGTAGTGCAATTTTAAAGACAATCTGCTAAGCTTAGGAACGTCAGCCTGGCGAGCTTTTGAGGGGTGATGGGTGTCTCCTAGTTGCCAGACAGACCAGAAGGGAGATGGCAGGTTTGAACTGGAGGTTTCTACCATGACTTCCCACAGGTTTCCTTTCTTCCTGGAAAATCAATACTTTGGGGAGACTTGCTACAGATGCTGTGTTTCACTGTGCACCAGGCAATGTTCTTTAAACTGTTCTGTCCGCTCCAAGCAAGGCCTAAATATGCTAAAGCCTGAACTCATTCTCTCTACAGGTAACCAGGTGGGAGTGTTCCCCGAGGCTCTGTGTGAGGTCTGCGATGAGACAGACCTCCATGGGGACAAATCAACCTAATCAAGCTCTGTTTCCGTTGAGCGTTGTTCATCTCCTTTCCTTTCTGTGACACAGAGTGCTGGTGTTTCTGCCTGGTGGCCTGGGAAGTGAAAGGGAGCTGTAATGTCTGTCTTAGACTGCAGTGAGATGTGTGCAAATTGTGGTTTGAAACCTGCTTTGAATTGCACTCTGACTTAAACTCAAGTTGTCTGTTCCTGGCTTGTGTAGCTCATCTAGGCTTAGATCAGTTTGCAGCTTTTTTTAGAGCAGTACGGAATCATAGGATCATTTAGGTCAGAAAAAAACATTTAAGATTGTTGAGTCCAATCATTGCCTAGCACTGCCAAGTCCACCACTAAACTTCGTCTCTAAGCATCTCATCTCTGTGTCTTTTAAACACCTCTTGGAATGGTGACTCCACCACTTCCCTGGGCAGCCTGTTCCAATGCTTGGTAACCCTTTCAGTGGAAGAATATCTCTGAATATCCATGCTAAATCTCCCCTGGTGCAACTTGAGGCCGTTTCCTCTGCTCCTGGCGCTTGTTCCTGGG